>OX376698.1:40875620-41328577 GCA_947389925.1 Coelopa pilipes | reverse complement strand
TTAATTTTGAATTCAATTTAAGAACGGTTTCGTTTTCTGTGTTTTTTTTTTTTTGAATCCATCGGAAGTGCTTCGATCGCTCCCGCTCCAACCTCAGGCCCTCCCTTTCGCTCCTGAACTGCTCGTGAACTCAATCAATCAATTTTCGGGCTCGACTCGACCGGCTGCGCAGCGTGATTTCTGGCATTTATCGGTTCATAGCTCTGTCTCTCTCTTTCTGCTACTCCTTCTCCATCCCTTGCCCTTCCTCACTTTCTTCCTCAATCCACTCATCCACCCGACTTCATCGTCTATCGTCCATCGTCCGTCCTCCTGTCCGACCTAAGCAATTACTTAATGTGTTTACAGCCACAACAACAGCAATAGCAACAACTACGGTAATGTTCATTAAAACCAACAATTGATTACAGCCCAAGTTCATCTTCTTCTTTTTCTTCTTTTTCTTGGGTTTTTGCTGCCCTTTGTTGTTGTTGCTGTTATTGCACAACTGCTGCCTCCTCTTAAACAATTTTAATGCATTTTTTACGATCTCCATCGTGTCTAATTTGATGCCTCCCAGGGACTCGCCTCCCATTTCTAGTTGTTGTTGTATTTTTTGCTACAGTTGCTGTTAATGGTGTTGTTGCTGCTTCCGTTGGTGGTCGGCGATTTTTCATTGCTCTTGTAAAGCCCAGAGGATTCGCGGAATTAATAAATTTGTTGTGCAATTTTTAATATTCAACAATTTTGTTGAAAATACTATATCAAGATATATAAAAATTCGATCAAGAAAAAGACAAAAAAGATTTGAAAGAGATACCTAACAATTTTGGAAAATAAATTTTTATACTCAAAAAAAAATAGGACCTCAAAAAGAAAAGAAGAAATATAGAAATATAAATTTTACTCGAGTTTAAAGATTGTTTACAGATTTAAAAAAGGTGAATTTTTAATCATCGACTGAAAATAAATTTGAGTTAAATTGTCTGTAAAAATATAAATGAATTTTTCCAACTAGATTTTAAATGATATTCAAAAGCAAATCACGCACTCTCTGCGAAATTGGCGAAAATCAACCATCACCAGCAGATGGAGAAAATGATAGGAAAAATCAATTAACAAAAATAAAGAAGAATTTGTTGCCGGCCCAGGGTTCGGGTTCCGAGTGCACGTGAGTCGCCTGGTCGAATGCGAGTTTTCCCTTGAGCCCGCCTGCCACCCTCTTCCCCCTCTCCTTCTCTCTCTTTTCTCCACTTTTCTCTCTCCCTTCCCCTTCCCCTTCCCTCCCCCCACTCGTCGCTCGTCGCTCGTGCACTCGAGTCAGGCGATCACGCGTGGTTTCCTTGTCGATCGTGTGCAATTAACAGGTGGAACCGTGTTGGCAGTGTGGAGAATATCAAATACAACAACAACATAAACTACAACAACATCAATGATTGAACACATTTACATAACAACAAGACGGCAGGCAACAGGATTCGAAACAACAACAACTATCGAAAGCACCAATCAAAGTAAAAACATTACAAAAAAAACAACAAATAAAATGCAAATACTACTATCGAAACAACAACTCACGAGGCAACAACAATCGAAATATCAACGAACAACAACAACAACAATCGACACAGTTCGACAGTCAAAATAACAACAACCATCGAAACAAACATCAAAATCTGCAACCACTGGCAACGATCGGCCAGTCGACAACAACGTCGGTAACAAATAAACGGCACACGATCATCACGCTCTGCCGCGTCCCCTGCCTCGAGCCCCGCTCGTCACCCCTCGTTTCCCTCTCATTCCTCCCTCTCACCCCTCACCAACCGCCACTTGTCGCCCTCCTCGCGGTCCTGTCATTTTTTATTTTTACTTCTTAATTTCCACGCGGTTCGGCCGACCGCGGGTTCCTCCACGGCCACGGTTCGTCCCCTTGGCCACGCTTCCCCCCCTGGCCATGGCCACGGCCATCGATCGCCCGTCGTCCGAGTTAAGGATTTGATGGATGGGACTCGGCAAGCGGTTCGCGAAAATGATCATTTTTCAGCGATCATGCGCAGGCAGCGCGTGAGGCGGTTGCGTGGAGTCAACGACGGGCGGTGGAGGAGTCGGGAGGACGAGAGAGGAAAATTAGGGGTAGGCGAGGGGTGGAAGACGATAAGCTGAAGTCGGGGTGGGGAAGAATGAATGCCACAAATACGCGGCAAACGGCAGAGGACGAGCCACGACCAAGAGACCAAATTCAGGAGCGTCGCGGGTCGCGAGAGAGGCAGGAGAAGGTCTTGGAGGGACTGAGGGAACGTCGGAGGAAGAGATGAGGCATCAGGTGGCGGGATCTTCAAGCGATTGCGTACAATGGCCGTTACTTGGAGGCCTAAAAACAAAGTGGTCAAAGGAGAGGAAGGAGAGATTGAGAAGGAGTCAGAACTTGGTCAGTGGAAAAATGAAGTACTTAAAGAGATAATTTGCATGAAGATTGGGTGCATTTTATTGTTGTTTGAATTTTTCCTCATTTTATTTTGTACATTTTTTCATTTTATATGTTTTTTTCTTATATTTTTTATCGTTATTATTGAAAATTTTCTATTAAAAAGAAGCCTTGTATTCGTAGATCGCGCGATCGACCGCTTATTGCCGGCGATCACGGAAGTCGCGGCTGCGGTTTTTCCTTGCTCTTGCTGGATTTTGTTGCAGTTGTTGTTCTTAGCCAAATATTCACTAACCTCGCTTCTAGGTGCTTCTTATTCTTGTTGTTGCTGCCGCATCTCGTGTCGAACGAACAGCCCAGCGATCGAGCGAAGGAACCAGACGGACAGAGAGAGAGCGAGGGAGAGAGAGGGAGAATGCCAGCAGACAGAGAAGAAGAATTTCATTCACGCCTCAATGATGGGAAAATTTCATGGGCATTTCTATGAAAAATTAGCAGAAAAAGAAAATTAAGCGAACAACAAAATGAAAATGTGCAACCAGAGAAAAAAAAAACGACCGAAACTGGTGGAAGCAAATTTTTTCATGCGCTTTCGTAATCAATAAACATTTCTCAGGCGCCAAGGTTTCGGCGTTGTTTGCTATTGTTATTGTTGTTGCGGTTGTTGTTGTTGTTGTTTCCATTACTGTGGTTTCAGTGACTGAGACCCGCTGCCCTTTGCCGGCGGCGGAGTTAATGAGGATCTGAAAAACTCGGAATGCTTGTGAGATTTTCATTTACTCCGGAGCTGAAAAGGAAAATAAAAAAAAGTATTCATAAAATTAATTTAAAAAAATTTCTATTTCTAGTATTTAAATAAACTGCACTTAAAATCGCAAATATTCATACAAGAAATAATAATTGGAGTAAGCAAATTTATAAAATCCATTGTGGACATTGTTAATTAAATACTAAAAATAAAACAACAAATAAATTCACAATATCAAAAAAAATAAATAAAAATTATATACAGATAATTGATCTTTACGCACAATTAGGCACAAATTAAGGAGATTTATTTTTTTGTTTTAATGATTATCAGTCAACTACTAATAGTCGTAAATATTTGTGAAGGCAGGAAATTTGAACGAAAATAAATGAAAACTAAAGTGCTATAGAAAAATAAAAAAGCATCCATTTATGCATGAGTTTCAGACACATAAACTTTCAAAAAATTCAATAAAATCAATGGAAAATAACAAATAATTGTATAAAAATAAAAATAAATCAAAACTCATTTGTGATTATAAGAAATAAAAAGGGGAAAAACTAATATAGAAACAATAAATCTGCGAATCGGCGATTATTTCAAAATTTTCTTCACTTCCACCAGATTTCTTGTGGTTTTGTCGCCGAAGCTGAGGCCGAGTCTAGACATGTTAGCCGGGTTAACAGCTCTGCTAGACGCTGTTAACTTGGCCTACGACGGCTGCGGCGCTGCTGCTGCTTCGTCTTCTTCCACTTCTTCGATCTCGGCTCAGACGCTGCGCCACAAGCGCTCGAGAGCGACTCGGAGCCGACGTCGTGGTCTTCGCCGTCTCCACGGCTTCGTCTGGCTCTGCGTCGCCTCCTCCTCTCAACCTCCTCTCAATCTCTCCTTCGGCTTCGACTTCGCCGTAGTCTTCGTCTGCGGCACGACGCCGGCTTCTTCTTGCACTATCGAATCGTAGACGAGAGCCGACGTTGTTGTTGCTGGTCTGTTGCCGCCGTCGTCTATGGGAAAATTCGTCGTCGGCCGCGGCTGCTGAATGGACTCCAACGAAGAGGCCGCCCGGCGCTGGCCGTGCATTCGGTTCGGCGACGGCGACCTTGATGGATACGAAGCGCGAAATGTGCTCCTCGGCTTGAAGCGCATCTCCTAGATACAGTATCTATTTTCTTCATTTATTTATTTACCTATTTTTGTTGTTTCCCCCCCCCGTGCTCTCGTGGTTTTTTTTTATAATTGGGACAACAGTGAAAATATTCTTATTTACTCTCGGCTTTGCTCTCGAAAAATAATTTCGAAAAAGAAATGTGAAAAGTGAAATTCAGATTTGAGAAAAACAACAAAAACGAAATTAAATTAACGCCAGAATCCATCCGTCAGATACTGACTTCACTACAGTTGAAAACTTTCGCCGATATCGCGTAAATTTGATCAAGAATTATGTGAAAAACAACAATAACAATAACCAAAATAACAACAAGAACGCGGCGAAGGAGGAACAAAAGAATCGCAATCGTTGCCCTTTGGAAATGCATCTGAGCGATACGTATCTGCAGGCTCGCCGGCAAACGATCCAACAAACCGCGTTCTATTAGCGCGAGCAATATAAAAAGCAACAACAACAACGCAACAAAATCAACGACACCGACGACAACGAAACTTCCGCTAAATTGCGTGAGCGCGCGCGAGTGTGAGTATCCGCTAGATACACTCATTCACTCGGCTCCAATCGACTCGCCTCGACTCGACTCGCCGCCACGATCTCGCAGATACCGCGCCGAGTATCCGCATAACAATTAATTGTGAGAATTTTCCGATTTCGAGCGAACGCGACTCGCCTCGACTCGACTCGCCGCCAACCATCGCCGTTCTTGTTGCAGCCTGACGTGCAACTCACAGATACTTAGCGCACCACCGGCTCCCAGCCGATGCATCCGTGCATCTGACAGATAAATGCACGTGTGTGTTTTGCTCCTTCTGTGTTGTTTGTGCCCATGTGCGTCGGTGTTGTGTGGAAAGCGCAATGAAACAACTCCAGCAACGAGCAGCAACAATAATCAACCGTTAATTATTCAGAAATCACAACAATCCGCGTATCTGTATCTGTGCATCTGTGAGCTCTGAATAGTCGCGTGTGGCTCCGACCCTTCCAACTGCTGTTGTTGACTCCGATTCTCGCTGTTTTGCGACGAACCCAACGATTCGACATTCACAAAAAAAAAAAAAACAAACACAAAACAATCAATTCTACGTGCTGTATCTTTTAGATACACGCATCCACCTTGACTCAAATTGAGCAGAAAAATATCACTTCAATTTTTGCTGCTCTTCCTTCATCGCCGTCAGCTGTTGCCATTGCCACTGAGAGGTGAGTCTTATTGTTAAATAAATAATAAAAAATCCAAAAAAGCTTTTTTCCTCTTCCCCGTTTCCAATTTGTTTCGAAACCGATCTAAATTCACCGTTAAATTATAAAATGTGAAATGTTGCATCGAGACAAAATTTATTACATGCAAAGTGGTTGAATAAGAAAAACAAAAATAAAAGTTATGCAAAAGCTGATCCGAAGCTCATCCCAACATAATTAACCGATTCGATTGTCGAACGAAAACGTGGGGAAAACGCAGAAATCTTCGATGCAAGTCTTTGGAGGAAGTGGTTTATAATTTGCCTCTTATTTTCTCTTTCCTCTTTTGCTCAAAATCTCAACTCATGCACTATTTTTCTCGAAAATTATAATTTATTCATCTCTTGCACTAATTGCGATTAATTTGTTACCAATACTACAAGAACCCATGTTTTTTTCCATAAAATTCCACATTGGATCATAAAAAATCGTTTTCTCGAGAAAACTAAAAATTGGTTTTAGCAATTTTGATTCAGTTTGTTGTTTGTATAAATCTTTTGAGAATATTTTGAATTTATTTTCAAAATTATTCATTTCACTATTTAATTTCGTACACAATATTTATATATTTAAAAGCTTGTTATTTGAAATTATTTACAGAGTAGAAATGAATAATTTGAATTGATCTTTGTTTCAATTTTATTTACTTAGTGGATGTTATTCAATTTGTTTCTATATATGCTCATGTAATTTCAAAAGAGAGTTTAAAAATTTATTAAAGACATTTTGGTATTACATGTATATGACTTAAAGGTTTTTTTGTCTTTCTACAAAATGCAATATTCAACTTAAAAATACAAGAAAATCATGAAATTTACAATTAATTTTTGATTGCTTTCCTTACAATTGGATTTTTCTATTGATCCTAATCAAGCAAGTGATAATGATGAAATTTATAAAAATTAGACAATACATTTCTAAGTTCTTTGTGAATCATGAAGAGAATTCTTGAGATCATTTAAACAAATACCAACATATTTCTATGAGAATGTCCGAGATCATATGAAAAGACACCAAAATGTTTCTATGCGATATTTTTCAAAGGTGTTTCGCTAATGCTTGTGGCCAAAGCCATTACTGCATTTCCTCCCTCGGCTTCTCTTCTCCAATTAAAATCCCAATGCCGACTCGGCGACAAGGGTTACGCCAGAAGACCCCATGGCGATGGAGACCGCGTAACACAAATTTCTGGCTCTCGAGGTGTGACAGCGAAGAAGGCAAGTGACAAAATGAGACAACGAAATAATAAAACCAACAATGAAACAAAATAATAAAGCAAAATGAAACAAAATAATAGAAAAAAAAATAACAATAATAAAGCAACAACAACAACTACTGTTATTTCTCAATTAAGAACACGAGAATTGCAAAATCCAACAACTACAAAATCTCAATGAGCCACAGCAACAAGAAAACCTCAATGACCAGAAACAAGAAGACAAAAAGACAAAAAAAAAACAATTTAAATAGAAATAAAAAATTAGAAAAAATAATAACAACAACGGAGAAACAAGAAAAGTGACAACAACAACAAGAAGGGGGAGAAGAAAAACAAAACGAGAGCCAAAACTGGCGGCCAAAAGGAGAACCTTTTGACCTTAATTAACACACACCAACAGAGAAACCCTGTCGACCGAAGAAGGTGGGACAGAGTGGGGGAGAGAGAGAGAAAGAGTGAGTGAGCGGGAGACAAAGGCTAGAGGGAAACGGAACTAGTTGCAGGCAGGTGGCAATTAAATTTATTTGTCTCCGGCGTTTCTAAAACCGCGGTTTTTTCTGGTTTTTTCTACCTTTTCCCCATCTTGGGGAGAAGTCGGTCGCGGCGTTGCCACCTGATCCGGCACCCAGTATGATGAGGATGCGGCGAAGGAGACGATGTGATGGAAGCCACTTGTCTCCAGATGGAATCCTTTGTCTTCTTTTGACCCTCGCCTCTTAGATTAACTCATTTGGCTAATAGACGGTTTCAGCCCAACAGCAACAACAACAACCTGACCATCACCTTCATTAGGAAGTGGAAAACATCCACATAACAACAACAACAACAGCAACAGCAACAAAACATTTGAACGCCTCGCAATTAAATCCACGAATTGAGCACAAACTTTCGTGTTGCAGGTGTTGTTATTGTTGTTGTTGTTAGTATTATATGTTTTTATTCAAATTGCGTAAAATGACCGAGAGGCTGGAATATTTCACGTTACCAACAACAACACAACAGACAGCCACCACGAGAGGGCGTGATTTTGGCCAGGAGGCTGCATTTGAATTTTCTCTCTTTCTTCTCATCGTTGTTGTTCGTGTTGTTCGTGTTGTTGTTGCTGCCGTGAATAAATTGTTTTCTTTTCCCCTCACCAGACGCTGTTGTTGTTGTTGTTGTTGTTGCCGCTAGCTCCTAGCAGCCGGAATTCACTGGATTGATTTTAAGATTGAAATTAAACTAATCAGACCATTGAGTTGAGCGAACTGTGGCGAGAGAGTGTTAAAACAGACCAACAACCACGTATGGGGAGAGAGGAAAGAGATAGAGAAAGAGTATGTGAGAGAGAGAGGAGGAAGATTGTGAGAGGGAGACGACCAATGATGAAATACTTTCGTATCTCGGAGCACTTTCGAATGCCGAATCGGAGTGCGAGACGAGGGAGAAGAGAAGAGAAAAAAAAACACGAACTTGAGACAACACGGAACGGGAAGTTGTTGGAACGAGCCTCACGCATGCCTCGTCTTCCTCTTCTTCCTCTCCTCTTTCGGCGGCCTAATCTCTTGACCATCTCCAACTCCCGCTACCGGTTGGCCGACCAGAGCCAATTGGCCCAGAAGGGAGAAATTCCGAAAACCATGCGTTGATCGAGATCACGCCGAGATCAGCCGCGATAGGCCTTGAAAGGGAAATGGCGGGAATTTGAGGAAAAGGGAGAAATTTTTGGGTAAATGGGGAAAATAGTGGAGGGAAAGGGGAAAATAGTGAAGGAAAAAGGGAAAATGTTTGATGGAAAAGGAAAAATTGCTGAAACAAGTGATCGTAAAAGGAGGAAAAATTAAAAATTAGGGCCGTGGGAATCTCCCTGATCCTCTCGATTCCCTTCCACGGATCCTCTTCGAGCTCCTGCCAGTGCCGTCTGGCATGGAGTCGATTCTTCTCGGAAGGCAGGTTCGTCCAGTGACCACGACAACGGCGACTCAGTCCGTCTGGCAGCCACCTGCGAACCGTTAGAGCCACTCGCCACGTCTTCATAAATCATAAAGTTAGCAGCGTTTAATTCGGATGCGTTTCCAAGGCGGACAATGAGGGCTCTACAACAACAACAACAGCACAGTTGCAACAACAATGGCTACAAGATAATCAACGACATGAGCAATAACAATAGGCAGGCAACAGACAACAAAAACAACAATAACAACGGGCAACAAAGAACAACAATAAAAAGAACAGTCAAGTAATAACAACAATAAAAACTACAAAAACACCAACAACAACAGCATTATTAACTACTAGAAAAAGCAACAACAACGTTAACGACTGAAATAAAAACAACAACAAAAGAGTGATAGCAACAACAACAATGGGCCCAATTGCAACAACCTCAGACCAAAGGCAACCGAAAGTCATAAAAGAAAATAATTTCAAGTTAATTAAAATTACATAAATTCAAGCTCGCGCACACAAGTGCAACCACACCTGTACACACAGGTGCATGCACACACACACACACACACACCCAAAGCCACCTGAGGTTCTGGTTCTGGTGTCTGAGCACCAGATCCATCAGAGGTTCTTCCGGCGAGGTTCGCGTTTCGACGGACTTTCGTTGCAATTGAATTCCCCCCTCCACCTGCCCGCTGACCGCTGACCACCGGCCTCGAGCCCCCAACCGAGGGCCCGGGAAGAAGAGAGAGAGAATGAGGTGCATCCGACTTGGAAAAGAGCAATCGAAATGTGGATCGAGCTGCTTTACCGATGATGGACTGGCTTCCAACCGGCCATTTGTCATCTGTCCGTATTGGTCTGACTCTCGGTTCGTCCCGAATCTGTCTGTTCCTCGCCCTGTCTGTTCCCCGCCCGGTCTGTCCACAGTCATCTCCGTCTCTCGCCCACTCTGTCCGTCCCTTTGTCCGCCCTTCGTTCCATTCATCAGTTCTGCAAATTCGCTTCATCTGCTCTCTCTCGATCCTCTGTCGATCCTCTGCAGTTTTTTTTTATCTTCTACTAATTGATCTGTCTGTCCTTCCCTCGATCTGTCGATGCTCACTCCCTTGTCCATTCATTCAGCTGATTCCCCACAATCCTCTGTCCCTCTGTCTGTCCCATGTCGTTTTTGAGGGACTGGCAGTGTCCGAAGCCCCGTCCGTCCCTTGGCGGCGAGGTCTGTCCACGTCCCCGACAGCGTGTTTGCACTTTTTAATGATCACCCATCCAACCGTCCGATTGCGTCCAATGATCTCTCTGGACTGGGCCGCGTTCAATGATCCCGGCCGGCGGCTCCCGGACGCGTCCCGGTGCGAATGAGGCGGGAAACGATTCGCCACGGTCGGCCCCAAGGGATAGGGAGCTGGAGAGGGCGGGCTCCGGGGACGCAGGGTGCGAGGGTCCCGGGCTTTGCTGTGTATTTGGGGAAGCGTTGCTAATAAGTAGGAAGCATGCAATGGTCGGAGGAGTCAACAACACGTGGCGAGAAGGTGGCCAGAGGAAGCCTATCGACATTGCGAGGGAGCAGAGAAGCATGAGATGGAGGGAGGGAAACATGAAGGAGCGAAGCATGAGGAATAGGGGGATGAGTAGGTGAAAAGGGTGAGGCAGAGGAGGAACAAAGGCTTACGAAGGACCGAAAGGAAGGATTATGAAGAGATAAGGAGGGGAGGTTTAGGAAGAGAAGCGAGGATTCATGGAGGGAGCCTTTCAGAGACCTCAATCTCTTTGGCTACCTGGTCACCCCACTCACCTCGAGTTCTAACGCGGCTGCAACAAACCTGCAGCCGTCGCTGCTCCACTGACCATCCCCAAATCCGCACCTAGGGCCCCAACGGCGCGCAGGCCCCGGCCCTCGTCGCCCCACTGGTCTCTTTCTGTCCCGCCTCTCGTCGCCCGCCGCCGCCTCGTGCCATTCGAAAATTATGATCGCCTGCCCCGACTGCCGACTGCCGCCTAATGAAGTCGGAGGCTGTCATGTGTGACGCGTTAATCGCAGTCTCGTCCGTCTCGCTCGCACCGCTCGACCGGCGACGACGGCGACGCCGACTGCGGAGGGCGTGGCGGCGGCGGCGGCGGTGGCGGTGGACGAGGGAAGAGGGACGGGAGGTTGAGTTTGAATTTATGCGCGGATTTAGAACAACGCGCACGCGAAACATAATTGCAAGGGAATAATTAATAAGCTGCGGGTCCGACTGACTCCGGCGGTGGCACAGACAAAAAAAAACAACATCTCCAGACCAGACAACAACAACAACAAATGTGAACAGCAACAATGAACAACAACAACTATGAAGAACTCTGGTTCAAACTGCCGGCGCGACTCCGACGACGGGGTTTCGCGTCGGCTGCAGTGGCGGCCCGTGAAGCTGTCAGCTGGAGCTTCTCAAAAATTATGCGAATTATTAGCGAGAACTGAAACACAAACAGCAACAACAACAACAAGGAGTACAACAAGCATGGCAAGAATAAAAACCCAACTCGCGGCAGCCACGAGGAGGCCGCAGAACCTCGAGCAACAAGTGCAGAGGAGTCGAAGGTGCAGCGCGATTGCGGTTGTTGAGTCTGGGCCTTAATTGTCAGGTTCTGCACCGGCCCCTCGGCCCCCTGCCCTCCCACTGGCGGCTTCTTCTGCCCTCCTCTGTCCCTGTTTGCGGTCTTCTTATGAGTCCCGGACAGGTGTTGATTTACGAGGTTCCGCGCAGGGCGATCACCGAGATCACAGACTAATTGGCAGCGGCAGCGGGCGCGGAACGCGACGGCGGGCCCGAGGCGGTTCCCCCAATTGAAGCCCTGATGGAAGCGCTCGGGGCCGTCGGGCTCATGGTTCGCTTGGAATCGCTCATGAATAACCTTCTTCCGAGCCGGAACCCAGAAGCAAGATGAAGTGTTAGAAAAAAACCGAAACATTCTCATGATGAAGAGGAATTGCTGCAAAGAATTTTATAAAATGATTTTCAACACGAATTAATTTATTCCTGAAGTCAGCACAGTGGTTTCTCTCTACACGGAGATTTTTATCCAACTCCAGTAAAATGTTCTGGCTTTTCATCGAGATTCTCCTCCACACTCTCCCCAGAATCTTCTCCAGCTTCTTCCCATCTCCATCGAACACTTTCTTCCGTCGCCGGTCGACGTCATCGCCGAAGACTTTCATTGGAACGAGCCAACGAACCACCGAAAGAACGAACGACCGAACGAACGAACGGTTTACGAGCCATTTGACCCAATTGCTGCTGGGCTGCTGGGTTCTCAATGGCAATATATTCGGGAATTGGATTGAGGAGCCGGAATAGGGAACAACGACAACAAAAACAACAACTATCGCTACATTGGGACGTTTCGATTGTAGTGAAAACAAGGGAACTGTTACTTGACCGCAACGTTTAAGAGCGTCTATAAAATACAACAACAACAACAAGTAGATGGTAACAATGATAACAACCCAGCGATGGAGCGTCGGCCAAGACGAGGAGGGAGAAGAGCGTGAGTGACCAGAAGAGCAGAGGAAGAGGAGGATGAGTAACTGTAATCGCTGCGAGCCACAAAAGAGCGATGAAACAAACACGAGACGAATACGAGACTTCATCAATGAGACCGATTATAAAAGCGCCACAGCAATTTCCATAGACAGCCCCACACATCGACCCACTACCTCTCCCTCTCCCTCTCTCTCGCTCTGCCGCTCTTCCCTCCTCCCTATCTCGTGCTCGCCCTCTCTCGCCCTATCGGCCGCTTAAGATGATCTGCATTGTTGTCGTAGAATCGTTTGTCACCCGAGTCGCTGGGCAGGAACCGTTGGCTGGCTTTGTTCGGGCCTCCAGAGCCCGACCAAGGCGGTTGGTTGATGGTTTTATTTGGACACCGAACATCAGTGATTATGTAAATATTTTGGGGTCTGTCTGTTGGTTGTTCGAAATAAATACTTGTCGTCTCAATAAATTTGACTTTGAGGAATGTCGAACAGATATTTTATTGCTCAGGATTTCTATTCTTCTTCTGGAGTGGTTAACGGTAGAAATTTCTTTTTTATGTTTTATCCCACTGATTAAATATTTTATTCGTCCACTTATTGAGCCTTTTTCTGGACACAGACACATTCTCATCTGCATACAAATTGCATTTAAGAGTTTTTGTTGATTCGATTTTTGATAAGTTGTTTTTATTAGTCTAAAATTTCTTTAATTAAAATTTTTTGTTTCTGTTGGATTTTTAAATATTTTCATAAGAGAATGGAATTCGTTAATGGTTTGCTTTTCTCTCCCCGTGTTGAAATGTGGTGGCCACGTCAGAACCTGCTGACAGGCAACAGTTGCTGGACAAAAATGTGGCTGTTGCAAACGCCTGGGAGCCGCCTGCGGTCACTCGGGCCGTTAAAAACTACAACAACAGAAAAAAGCCTCACCTCAGAGGCGAGTGCACAACAACAACAACAACAGGTGACGTCCAACCTGCTTCGGGAAATTCCACGAAATTCGCTCCCGTTGGCGACGACGACGACGACCTTTCCTAGTTCTCTATCGTTTTTCCAACGCTTTTCTAGTATTTCCGGTAGAGCACGAAAAGTCGCTCTTGGCTCGCTTTTGTTGCCGGCGTTTCCTGTTCCGAGCACTCGTTCGCACCCATTCGGGGCTGGGGCGTAGTGTCATGGTTAAGTTGCTATAGAAGTAGTCGTTGTTGCTGTTGTTGCTGGATGCGGTTGTGGTTGCAATCGCAGCCTGACCCAGCGGCCCACTTTGCATTCGCGCTCCGTCCGTCCGTCCGGCCGTCTGTCGGTCGCCTCGGTTTTAGGTTTTAGTTCTTTCGGTGTTTTAATTGCATGCATGTGGGCCAAATAAATGCTCTCTAACAACAATAACGGGTAGTTTTGTTACTTTGTTGTTGCGGTGAAGGTGCGGCTTCCATTGCGCGGCAAATCGCGGTCAGTTGCATTATTTTCGGCCAAAACAGGAAGCCGCATTAGCATGACAATGAAATTTCAAAAACCGACCTTTTATCGAAACCGCTCCTGTTCACTTTACCTCCTTCCATCTCTGTCCATCTGCCTGACTCTGCCCTGCACTCGAACGATTTCCTCCTTCCTTTCCTTTCATATTGCTCTCGATATTAATTAAGGTTTTTCCCTCCCATCGCATCGCATCGCGTTCGCTTCTGGGGTCCTTTGTTTGGTCGGCTCCGCAGATGCTGCGTCTGGCGAAAATTAATTAACTTCGCGCTTCTGGCCATTGATGCGTTCCTGGTGCAGGTCCATTGGCAAGTCTTTAATATTTAATACAACAACAGCAACAACGACAGAAACTGCAAGGCCAAGAACAACAGCAACAACAACATTGCGGTGATTTCCGAGCAATTTCCGAGCAGTTCGTTTGCAAAAACCCTCATTTCGTCCACTTCTGGAGCCTGTCGGCTGTTGTTGGCTGTTGGTTTTGTTGCCTCCTGGTTTCGTTGCCTCCGATTGATGGCTGGTTGTTGTTGCCCCGTGGTTGTTGCAGCCCACAGCTTCTGCTGCTGCCTCCTCGTTCTTATTGACGTCGATTACTTTTATTGTTGTCGGCTGTTTTTTTTGTTCGACGGCCAGTGGTTGGGCTCATCATCATTACAACAAAATGGTGTTTACTTTACGCCACTCGGCGATTTTTTACACGGCACTAAAATCGATTCATTGCTCGTTGTCGGCCGTCGATCGTCTGCAGCAGCAACGACGTCGACAACGTCGGTGGCAATGACCAGCGCCTGTGGTTGTTGCTGCAATGTTTTATTGCAGCAATTGCCTCGGCTCGCTGTTGTTGCCGCCGTTGCTGCTGCTGCTGCTGGAGGTGTTTGTTGCCAATATTCTCAAGGTCACAACTACGTTTTTGTTGCTGCTGGTTGTGCCCGGCACGTGGTGGCTGCTGCTGCTTCCAAGCACCGTTGGTTGCAGCAACTTTTGTACTGCAAAATTTTTGAAACGCAATTTTCGATGGGAACTCGTGTGTTTTTGGGCCTCGCACCAAAGGTTCGAAGTTGGCTTCAAGGCTTTCAATGCCTTCAATGTGCTTAATTACAAGAATTTCTCACATCAAGCCATGAAACTTTTTATGCGACTTCTTCACGGCTTATCGCATTAATTACAATATTTTTGAATGACCCAATCTTCAGGCTGCCCAGTCAAGGCGTTCCAAGAGTCAAGTTCGCGTTTGAATGCTTGATTTGATCGATTTTGCCTTCGGTTCAGTTAAGTTCAAGTTTTTTTAACTCTTTAATTGCCCCCAGCAGCGCAGTCTTTGCGTCGGTTGCAGTCGCCTGACTGGCGGATGTCTTTCCAAGGAATTCCATTTAATTACATCCCGTTCTCTCCCCCTTCTAACCCGCCCTGTCGCCCGTCGCTCCCTCTGTCTTCCCTCGCTCTGTGAAGATCCCCTTCGCCTGATCCATTGCTCTGCTTCTGTTGCAAATAAATCGTCTTTAATTAAAGCGAGTCGTCGAATCGCCACCGATTTATACAATCAATTAAATGGGGAAAATAATAACAGCCAGAGCATTTGAGGCAAAAATAGAAAATGAGAAGAAAATCGAAATAGAAATAATTCACCTGCCTCGGGCAGAGCCGACACACAAGCATAAATAACGCGAAACCTCGCGAGGCTGACGAGCGAGCAACAGGTTGCGAGTGGCCAACGACGACCACGACAGCAGCAGCATCAGCAGCAGCAGCAGAGATTATCATTCTGGCAAAATCTTCTTCCAACGACGACGACGACGACGACAACGCATTCGTTCGTTCGTCGTTGGCTCCCGTTCGTTGGCCATAAATAAAAGTGTAAATTGCTCTGCAAAAAGTCAAAACAATTCCGCGAGCAATGACAACACGATCGCCGCCAAGATCGGCACCGGGAGCGGGGCAACGAAACAACGCGAGCAACTGCTGCCGAGGAGGCCGCCGAGCATTCCGGACAATAAAGGAATTGCTGCGTCGGACATCGGTGCAGACAGAAGCCGGTGGAAGGCGATGCTGGACGCGATTCCGATGCTCAGACTCCGACGCGGACTCCGGGACGCGACTCGCGTCGGCCCGGGACCCGCGTACGCGCTGGAAATTGTTGCCATTATGCGATTATCGAGCCATTACGTTCGGGCAACACCTTATCCATCAAACGGGACCCTGGCGGCAGCCGCCGTCCGAACGGGAACCCGAGACGCTCCTCCGCCTCCTGCCATTTGCTCCTGCCGCCGTCGTGGCAGTTACACTTGTCGCTGCTGATACAGTTGTCGTTGTACTTGTCGATTGCTGTTGCTGTTACTGTTGCTGCTGCCTCTGCCTCTGCCCGGGATCATCCCGTGTCCCGTGTCGCGCTCGGAGCCGCTTCCTTGGCAATTAAGCCCGGGCCCCGGGCCGTGCGGAGTCCGTTTGTTCTGATTGTTTTTCTCCTTATACCCCAGTTGTTATTGTTCCCATTGTTGTACTTGTTGTTGTTGTTCCCCTCGTCGTGTTGGCCGCGCCGACGCTAGAGCAATTATTTTCTAACTGCATCACCTCGGCCCGACCAGCGACGGCGACGGCGACGGCGACGACAACTGAATTCGAGAACAAACAAACATTAAATAATTCCACAAATTAACCGCTAATAAGCAGCAACAACAAGGCCACAACCAGGCCGACAGGACCGACAACAATAACAGCTGTAAATGCCAGCAACAGAAATGCTGCTGATCAGGATACGGCGATAATGATTTCTGCGGTTGTCGATCTCGTTACTGGAAAGCCGTTGCAACGATTTCCTTGTGGACCAGCAGCCAGTTGAAGCCAGGAAGAAATGAAAAATTGATTACAGTGCAACACGTTTAATCGGCCTCCTTGATTAAATTTATTTTTTATTTTTGTTATTTTTTTTCATTTATTTTTATTAAGTAACGAAAAATGCTAAACCGAATTTTTCAACCATCGACATTTTGGCTTCAATATCGTTGAAAATTCACTTGCAGATTTAAACAAAGTGTTGCAAAATTTGTCTTTGTGGTTTTGTTTTGATTTGCCTGCATCTGATTTCTCTGTTCAACAGCTGATTTCGCACGCCCGAACCTCCGACGACCACCTCGGCGAATAAATTCACGACTCCATCAATTGCAGACCGTTAGCAATTAATTGCGCAATGCAGCAACAACAACGCGGTGGAAAGAGAAAATTTGCACTTCCCACCGAAAACCTCCATCTTCATTAGAGAAGCCCCAGACGAGGCGAGGGCGTGACCGGGGGCGGGAAATTAACCTCCGCTTAACTCTCACGCACTCTCGGCGAGGCTGTGAAAACGCCACGGCATCAATAACAATAAAAATACAACAACACTATCACCAACAACAACGAAAACGCCGCCAGACAGTCGGAGTCGGACGGGCCACGGTGAAGGCCTCGCTTAACCCACTGACAAGATTTCGCGACCTTCTCGTCGGGGAATCGAAAATCGCAGCGAAATCGACTGCGAGCGCCGCCGACATTGATGGAGGATCCATAAATAAACAGGGGCAGCGGTCGGGGCGGTCGAGCCGGAGGACGACGACGACAACGACGACGTCGACATGGGCAGCCCAGGCCGAGGCCTTCTTGGAGCCATGTGGCCATTAGGTTGTCATTCACAGGGTCCCGTCGCAACCTCGGGCTGATCGCGGGCTGATTCTCAGTTCTTTTTCTTCCTATTGGGGTTTTAATTTTCCTTGTTGTGGTTCTGGCTGTTGTTGTTGCTGCCTTTCAATTCATGGCTAATCCCGGCTTTGCTGCCCAGTGGCTGCCGGCTCGGCGCCCACAACCGGCCGGCCCCGCACCGAGATCGAGTTCCCGGTTCGCCATCGTCGTCGCCCGTGGTCTCCCGTGGTTCTTGTCGTCGTTTTGCCAATCGTTGCTGCTGCTATTCCTGTGGTTCTTCTTGTTGCTGTTTTCTTGTTCAAACTTACCGTCTCCACCCGACATCACCTCGATATGGCCAGCGTCTGCCTAATGGTCGTATGCAGTCCCTTTGTATGTCGATCCATCTTCGCCAGCCTCTCTGTCCGTCCATCCGTCTGTCGATCGCTCGGCTGCGTCGTCTTCGCCAAGCTGTTTCTCTGCCTGTCTGTCTGGCGACTGTCGATTGTCTGACCAACCGTCTGTCGATCCTCCGAATTCCAGCCGATTCATCCTGGGTCCGTCCGTCCGGCTGCCAGGCTGTCTGCCGATGTTCGTGGCTTTGATTTGTCCGTCCTGCCGCCCGACTGCTTTTCGGCCGGTCTTTGGCTGTCTGTCTTTCGCTCTGGCGATCGGCCGTTCTTTACCTGTCTAAATGGCCGCCCCTTGGCTGCTCCTTGGCCCCGTCCATCAGACGCCTCTTGATCCTGCGCTCGGCTATCGTCGAGCTGTCGACGAAGCCGCTCCGACGCCATCCACAGAGTTCGCCTGCCTGGCCGAGAATTTATCGACGGCATAAACTCGAGCCAACCACGGCAGCCGGCAGCAGCGGGGGCTGCAATCGCAGTCAGAATTCGTTGATTTACACTTGGTTTCGCACGTGACGCCGAGAGTTGGGGCGAGAGTCGAGGGGCCGGTGGCGGTGGAGGGCGGTACAGACGTCGTCTAAAGTGGAGCTGGAGCGAGCCAAGTCAACGTTGAAAGAGGAGCTGGAGCGAGGGCAGCTGGGTCGAGGGAGGCAGCAAAGAAAATCATAGTGGATTTTATTGACTCGGACAGGTTTCCTTTGAGCGACGGCAGAGGAATTCATTCTCGGATTTATTTCCCGCTCACACACACACACAAGGACTAGCCTCCGTACCACGATTAGGCGTCGTTGGCATCGCCTAATCCACCCATTGAACACTTGATTGACTGAATGTGCGATGGCAAACGAACGCCTCCGGGTGCAAACTTGTTCTGGAGTCCTCCGGAAATCTCGCTCACGCTCTCTCTGCCAGACAAATTTAAATGTCTTTTACAACTGCAGCCTCTCAGCCTGCCCAGCCATTTGTCAGGCCTCGATCGACCCCAACTCGCCTGGCAATTAGAATTGGAAACATTTCGTATTAGAACGCGGCTCGTTCATCAATCAAAGGCGCGAAACTCGTTCTGTCGTCCCGTCCCGTTCCAGTCGATTCCACCGGGAGGAGCCGCCGTGGCCGCATGTAATCAGCCTGGCCACCTGCTGCGTGTGCCCGGGAGAAGTCAAAACAGCACAGCGCAGCAACAACAACACAGCGGCCATCAGCACCACAAGAATACCAACATTCATTCGGGCTTCAATTGCCATGGCCACCAACAGCAACCACAGCAACCACGAGTCGGGACGAATGGGATGGAGATGAAACCCGAGACGCGATGGGGTGCGAGAAGCGGGGAAGAGGGAGAGGGAGGGGAAGGGAAAAGTGACGGACGTCTGACGCACGCCTCCGACGGCTCCGGTTGTTTCAATGAAATCTGCAAGTATTTACATTCTTTCCATCGTCGTCTACAACACTATTATCATCGTCATCTCCGGCCATCAGTCTTCATTTGCTCGCCTAGGCATCGTCTCTTCCATTTTATGCCTGTCTGTGGGCTCTTCCTCTTCTTCTTCGCCTGGGTGTGCAGCATCTGCAGCGGGCCGTTAGGTTACGGTGCCATCGACCGTCGACCGCCGACCGTCCACCGACGGCCCATCAGAAGCCATAAAATATGTTAATCGTTGCTCGTAGACTGGTTGACACAGTTGTTGACACTTCGAGACAGCGACAACAACAATGGGCGAAGCACGACAACAGCCGCAATTACAGCGAGTAACAACAACAACAACAACAACAATAACAATACCGTCCAGAACGGCCATCGGCAGAAGGAGAAGCTGAAGAAGAGAAGACCGTGAAGCGCCGCTCATTACTTACTACATTATTCCCGCTTCACGGAAACATTTTCGTCATAATTCCTTACTTATTGACAAACTATGGAAATCTCTTTGGTGTAACTGTCGAGTGTTTAACACCTTGTCCTTGTTGTTCTTATTGTTGTTTTATGGCTTCTGTCGTTGGTCTTGGTGGTGCTTCAAGTTGCTGGTTTTGAACGCCGTTGTCGCCACTCCTTGTCTATGCTTTACTTGAGTCAGCACAGAGAAAGACAGAATAACAAATATTAGAAATTTTTTTAAATTCGACCTCGGCGATCCGAATCATCGATATCTTGTTTGGATCGTGAAAAATCTGTATCTTTCCCTTAGTTGCATGCTGAAATTCCGAACAAGTCCTCGCATATTCGTTCGCATTTTTAAATGAAGATGATTTTACTTACATCAGACAAGTGTTCAACGTGCTTTTAACAAGGTGTACTTCAAAAGCATAAATAAGTGATTAATAATTAAGTACTTAATATGCATAAGTAAGTTGTACTTGCTATGCATTTATAATCAATACTTTATAAGCATCAATAATGGGTTTTTAATATGCATCAAAAGTGCGTTTCTATATGCATCAATAATGGGTTTTTAATACGAACAAATAATGCCAATTTAATATGCATTAATAACGTCCATTTAATTCAATATTCTTGTTTATTCTTGTTCCATTCTTGTTCCTTTTGCCTTGCGCCTTATCTCTTTTGCATCCAAACCACTTCATCACCTCGGTGGATCTGCCTGTCAATCGGCTGCGCCTCCTGACGTCCCAGCGTCGTCCTGATCTGGATTAATACAGTGGGCGGGGCGATGGAAGCCGTCGCGTGCGGAACACGTTTGGCGTGCGACGACAGCGAACTGTCGGATGGGTTGGTTTAGCATGATTTATGCACGAATACCAATGCGAACAAGACGGCAAAAACCAACACGGACGCTTGAAAAAAACCCACAGCAACGAGAAAAACCGCGTCAGACCCTGGATAAACAACCACAGCAACTGGCAGAACACGGGGAAAACGGATCGCGAACCCCGCCAGAGAAAACCCGATAATTTTCGATGGTGCAATAATGAAACACAATTACAGTTATTCACGACCTCCAGCTCCAACCCCGACTCCAAGTCCTGGCTTGGCACGCGGAAAACCGTTCGCCGATCGATCGTCGGTCCATTCGGTCATTTCTGGTTCTTCGTAAGCGCATGTTTTACGTTCTCGATGTAGTGTAGAATTTCATGCACTTGCGGTCTCGCTCGCCACGGCTAATTGGCCGTGTCGCCGACGCGGACAGGCGTCAATGCGTCATGCGGCAGCACGGCCTGGGGCCCCCATCGCACACACACAGCGACTCGGGCGAGACCCACACACGGCCGACTGAAATATTAATAATTGGTGGGCATCTGGGGGCAGCTGCGACAGGAAGAACGCGACTTGTTAACAATTCGATGGCTTATTCGGGAACGGACCGCACGGCAGCAACAACAAAGTTTACAACAACAAAAATTACAACAATTACGACAACAAGAACCAAAACTATTGAAATCGATACAATTTCATGTACTTGGGCTCATGCAAATTGTTCCCAGTGCTCGAGAATCAGAGCAAAATCGTCCATAGCAACTGCTGCTTCCTCTTCTTCCTCTTCTTCTTCTACTTTCTTCTCTCTCTTCTTTTGCTTTCTTCCTTTTCGTTGTCAGCCGCAGTCCTGGTTGGCGGTGGTGGGGCTTTGTTGTTGTTGTTATTGGTGCTGCTACTCATTGCAGTTATGCGAAAAATTTATTAGCGAACGCCGTTGCTCAGTCCAGCCTGTCACAATTGTTGTTGTTTTTGTTGTTGTTGTTGCTACGGTTATTGTTGTTGTTGTCGCTTGTGTGTGCAGTTGCTTCTACTGCCTCTTCTTCTACTTCTTCGGCCTTTTCTTCTACTCCTTCGACCTCTTCTTGTCGCTTGCGATCTGGTTCAGTTCGGTAACAGCCGCCGTCTGTGCTGCTGCGGCTGCTGTTGTTGCTGTTGTGTTAGAGCTCTCGATGTTGCTCTCGCCGTTGTTGTTGGTTTTGTTGTTGTTGTTGTTGTTGTTGTTGTTTTGTTGCTGCTGCCGCAGTTTCTGCAATTGCAGTTAATTTATCGTATTCCATTCAGTTAAGTGTCCGGACAAGTACAAAGAGCTACAACAAAACCTACACGACAACGCACCACCAACAACGAACAATCAGACGAGCACACGAGTTGGAGCAGCAACAACAGCGACAACTGCAATAAGTGCAAAAACAATCAACAACAACTGCTGCAATAAGCATGGCAACGACTGCAAGCCGCACGACTCGTACGCAGCAGGTGGCAGCAACTCGTTGTTGTTGGTGCTGTTGTTGCTTGGCTTGGCCGTCGGCGACCAGCCGTCGAGATCCTTCTTTATGGGCGTGGCATGGCGGGCAATTATTTTCCACGCATTTGGTGCTCATTTGCTCGGCCGCGTTGTTGGCCCGGTCGCCTTCGTTGACGTTGTCGAAGACGTTGTCGTTACCGATATCCTTGTCGAAGCGTTGTCGTCATCGGCGTCGAAGTCGTTGTCCACGTCGTTGACCAAGTCGAAGTCGTTGTCGTTGCCTCTGCGTTGCCGCTCTCTTTGTCGATCGCTTTGTTGAAGTCGTTGTTGAAAACGGCGTCGAAGTCGAAGTCGTTGACGTTGTCGTTTCCGATTTCGTTGTCGAAGACCTTGTTGTTGTCGTTGTCGGTGTCGAAAACGGTGCCGGACTCGTTGTCGTTATCGATGTCGCTGTCGTTGTCGTTGTCGAAGTCGTTGCTGGGGTCGCCGAATGTCGCTCATACGACGTGTGGACTCCTCGGCTCCTCCTCCCCACATCCTCTGCAATTGGTTTGGCCTTTGCCGCGAGATGAAGAAACCGCGATTGGCCGACTGTTGTCTCTTCTTCTCCCCATATTTTCATCCACTCTTTTTCTCCACTTACTCTTTCTCCTCCGTGTAATTCTGTCTCCTCCTCCCATCGCCTTCCCATTTCCCTGGCTGGCTCTCGGACTTTTAATTACCTCGTTAATTGCCCTGGCAGTCGCTATCGCTCGGCGCTCGCCGCACGTTCTCGACGGTCCCGCCAAGGCATCGCCGGCATCCCGTCGGGCGGCCGGTTCCGTTGCCTCGACCAGATTCCGTCATTCGCCCGGCGATTCTCCGATTTTCCGATTCTCCGCCTCCTCGTCAATTGTCAGCCGCCGTCGAAGTCGTCGCCGTCGCCGTCATCGGCGTTATCTGGACGAGTTCTTGTCGCTGTCGTTGTCGCTGTCCTTGTCCTGAGCCCGTGGGTCCTCCTCGGCCCCCATCCGCTGTCCGTGCGGCGCGACGTCGAGAAATGTGGCTGCAGCAGGTTGTCCAATGGCAGCTCGTCCTCTGCTGCTTCTTCTTCTTCTTCTTCCTGATCTTCCTCGTCTTTTCTTCTTCTTGTCGTCTGGACGGTTCGCGATTTACTGTTATGATTGGAGAGAATTCCGCGAAATGACATTTGCTGTCCAGGGAGTCCGCGCGAAACGCCTTAAAAGGAGCAGACGCGGCCAACCGCCACAAAACCAACAACAACAATGCCAAGAAAACCAACAACGATGACAGCAACAGCAACTCGATAACGGGCAGCTCGATGGGTGGAATGTGGCGTTGCCTTGTGTGTGGTTATTAATTGGCTGATTATTGAATTGCTTTCTGTAATTTCTCGGTCGCCCGAAACGAAAGACTCAAGGCACGAACTGGTTCGCCTCCTCATGCCGAGCTGATGAATCGGTCTCTTTTTTGTTGCCGCTGCGGTCGTCCTTCGCCTCCTTCTTCATCAATGTCGATTTGACATTTCACCGAGGGAGCGCAACAATAAAGCCAAAGAAACCCCAACCAATGACTCAGGCCACGCACTGTCGTCGCTCCACAGGCCATTTGTCGGATGCAATCGCTGCACTCGCTTGCTAATCGCACACCACAGCCGTGGAGAGCGACGAGACGAGACGGGGGAGCGAGAGAGAGAACGAACTCGCTGATTGTGTGAGCCAAACGAACTCGCTCCCGAACCACGGAACCACCTTTCACCGGCTTCACAGAGTCGACGGCGAAGATAAGAACAAAAACCGCAATGTATTCACGTGTGGCTGGCAACACTTCTCTGCTACAGCAACAGCAACAGCAACAACAACAACATCAACATCGTCTCCAATGGCAGGAGATTCGCATGCAGCAGCAACAACAAGCATGTACAACAACAAGAACATTGTTACGCAGATGCTGCGGATAAGCAGTTTACGGTAATCTTAAATTTCAATATTTCTGCATTAGGCGCTCATTGCGCTGCCGATAAAAAATGAATCTGCCGAAGAATGCGTCGTTGTCCTCTGCTGCTTCCTCTTCCTCTTCTTCGACTTCGACTTCGACTTCGACTTCGACTTCTTCCACCTCTCTCTCTTCAGTTTTTCTACTCTGTCTCTCGCGTTTCTGCTGTTCCAACTCGTGTTTCTCTTTGTCTTCGCCAACGAACTCCACCAGGAAGGCCACAGCAACAGCAACAACACCATCACCAACAACACTCAGCAGCAACTTCGACACAGCAGTCACTCAACAACAACAACAAGAACGACATTCACTGCTGCTGCTGCTGCCTCTGCCGTTTTTCAATTTGGAGTAGAACTCGCAACCTGCTGAGCACCATCGACTGATATGAGATATGGCAATAATAACAACACCAACATCGGCTGCAGCAGCAACAACAATCGTTTGAATTATATGCGTGCTGAGTCCAACATGGCCAGTGTTGCCGTGTTGTTGTTGTTGTGTTCTCCCTTTGTTGTTGTTCATGAATTTAGCATGAAAATCAATCCAACAGTTGCGCGTTGGCTCCGCGGCCTCCACTTCGGTTGGCTGCCGCTGCTGCCGCCCCATTGGGCTCCGTTGCTGATTCTCCTCCTCCTCCTCCTCCTCTTCTGCTTCTTCTTCTCCTTCGGCTTATGAATCTTCCTCTTCTTCGCCTTCTTGTGCTACATTTGCGCCACTTGCGGAATTTCCATCGCATGCTTCGCTGTCATAAAGTGGGGATTCACGAGGAGTCGCCGCAGATCTCGAGACGCACCAAGACGACAGCAACTACAACAACAACATCGCCATGGACTTCGACATTGACATCAACAACAACAACAACTATAACATGGACATCAACAACAACTGTAACATCGCCATCGCCATCGACATCAACTAAACATCGCCATCAAGAGCAAACGCCGCAAGAGGGGGGAGGAGAAGAAGAAGCAGGGATTATTGTGTAATGCCGAGTAGAAATTCTATTGCAAGCGATTTTAATAAATAAAGAAGAGGGGCAAAAAACTGACTAAGCCAAAATTACTATCTAAAGACCAAAATGGAGACTTTCATTAGAAGACATGGCAGCGGAAAGATGAAATTAAACCTGAAAAATTATTTAAAAAAATCTAAAAATAAAAAAAATATTTCTTTTATTAATAATGTGAAAAGGTGTTTCAACAGTTCAACAACATTCAATAATTATTAAAAAAAAATGAGAACGATCTTAAGCAATTTGGGTCTAATTTTTGTCCCGGCTCAAACTTTTCTCCACTTCACTCCTCAAGTTTTCCCTCTCTCTCCCTCTCTCCCTCTCTCTATCTCTGTTTCTAAGTCGAACCCCGTTGGAGACGTGTTCGGTTCGTGGTCGGGCGCGAGAGCAACTTCCGCCTCGATCGCTGATCCGCGCGAATCGATGCCAATTATTAACAGTCGAATTTATGATAATGTTGCAACCTGCAGCCAGTCGCCAACAGCAGCCACGCTTTGCAGCAACAACACTCGGCAACGGTCGGCACAGCGGTCGATGCAACCGCAACGGCAGCAACAACAGCAACAACAATGTGAGCAACCTTCCCAGCGGCGACCGGAACCCCTCAAAGCCAAAGACTTCGAACGTAATTCGAAGAGTGCGCCGACGGCCGCCTTCGGTAGCCTTGTCGCCGCCGTCACAGCGATGACGACTTATTATCCTGCCGAGGAACGGGTTGCAACAACAAACACAACAACCACGGCAGCCTCAAGATCTACGACACCAAGTGGGAAGCGAACCCAAGGAGATGATGACGGCGACGACGATGATGATGTTGGCAGTGTTGGAGAAATGGCGGCTGAGGTCGAATATGGTCAATGATTATTATGATGTTCGTTTTTATATTGTTGCCGTGTTGTTGTACTTGTTGCTGTTGCTGTTGCTGCTCTGCCTCTGTGAAAATTCCCCCGATAAGGTTATGGTTCTTGGCGCATAATTTATGCAACTGGTTTCGCTACTTGCAGCCGTCGCTCCAGCTCCAGCTACAGCTCCAGCCCCAATTGCGATCGTCCCTAGCCGTGATGGTCTTGGCCGTGGCCGTGTGGGCGTGAATTATGCGAACATCAATTTCGAAACGGACAGCGACGGCGCATGGCATCGAATTCTCCGCCCCTGGACATCGGCCGCTGATCCTCCGTCACTTCCAACTCCTCCATCACTTCCTCC
This sequence comes from Coelopa pilipes, assembly GCA_947389925.1. Lineage (NCBI taxonomy): Eukaryota > Metazoa > Arthropoda > Insecta > Diptera > Coelopidae > Coelopa > Coelopa pilipes. Next base: position 41,302,437 of record OX376698.1, on the reverse strand, counting down.
TGCTCCTCCTCCACTTCCTCCACGTCGTCTCTTTCGCCCCCCTCACCATTGTCGTCATCGTCATCAGCAATCGTCCTTCTTCATGCCTCACAACCAATGAACTTCAATCATTATTTTATTGCCCTTCGAGGATTTTCTTCCTCTTCCGCCTTCCGCCTGGCCCCTGCCTTCGCCGCCGGCGTGTTTGCGCGCCGACAAACGGCGAGATCGCGGCGGCGTCGTAAATAGTGTTGCCATTGCATGTGCCATATTTTACAACCTTCTTTGTCCGTCCCGCCGCTGTGTCCGACTCAGCGGAGTGGCATAAAATCGGCGGAGAAACGGCCGCAGCTGTGGCAGGAGACACGACACGGCCCCGCTTGATGAATGCTCGCCGAACAACAAAGGAGTTGAGGGGAAGTGGGAAAGGAGGACGAACAAACGCAGGCTCAACGACAGGCCCGGGTTTGACGGTGGGAAGATGGGAGCGAGGACTTGTGGCAATGGCACAAAAGCGATGGGATCGCGATCGAAATCCTTTGATTCGGTCTTCCTTCGGGCACCCTTTGAACATCCTTCGATCAGGCTTTGTTCATCCTTTGTTTCTTCTCCCATTGCCCATGGTTGACTTAATTACCGCCTGCTAATCAACGGCAATTACAATCCCGACGCCGACACCTGCTCCCGCGGTCTGGCTTTGCGCCGAACCCTGGTGGTCCCTCCGTTCTCAGGCCATAAATCCAGGCGACTCCCACGCACGGCTCATCGATCGCGAGCCGAAGTCGGAACAACCTGCGCGAAGATTGCGAAAGACACCAACAAGAACAACTCGCGGCCGGATTGATTTATGAGCCACACGGCGACAAGTGAGGCTCGCATGGCCATAAAGCACGAGGGAGCCTAACAAGGCCTTGCTGCAGCCGCATCGAAAACCCGCACCCGTCCACCCCACCAGATGCTCGTTCGATTGGGGATCGCGTTTCGAACGCAACGGCCAGGGCCACGGCAACGGCAACGGCCACAAATTGCCGCCGGCCAAAGGAACTCCTCCTGTCGTTGCTGCTCTTGTTGTCGGCTGCCCAGACCCCGGCCCATGTTCACACTTTTGTTCGGCGGCCCCTTCGGGCGGCTTCTACGCGTCTTTGGCCGGTCCCGGAAGATCGTTTCGAGCCAATTGAGCGTGTGATCGCCGCCGGCTGAGGCATCGGCTGAGGTCGTCGTGTCATTAAAGTTGTTCAAGCGAAGTGGTTGCAAGTGTTTGATTGACGACCGTTTGCATTGTGGGACTGGCGAATTTATGGAGCCTAATTTTTCATGGGAAATTTGTCAGAAATAAAAAAATGAAGATAATGGCATTTTTCCCGTAAAAGAGGAGTCTGTGAGCAATAACGAAAGACTCAAGTTGAGAACTCGTTTCTAAGGAAAATATTTATTAAATGTTTTAATATTTTTTTTCGTTCATTTATTTTTTCTTTCTTTTTATTCTTCTTGCGTCCTCAACGAGAATAAACTCGAGAGAAAAATTCGTACTGAAAAATATTCGAAACAGTTTTTGATCCGAATCTGAATACATTTTCGAGAACATTTTCCTTGTTCTAAAATATTTTCGGCAATTAGGAAACCAAGTTAGAAATAAAATCACCGTAACCAGAACGATTTGTCATCAACAACGCGCGCTTAACGGACCCGACACTGCAGCCATCGCTCACCACACACGCCAATTTCCCGTTTCCGTCCCGGGTTCCCCAGAGTCCATCAGTTTGATGGACAGCTCATGCATTAGGCATTGCATTCGTTTGCATATCGAGGCAATGCAAATTACTACCGATGCCAGGAACTTTAGCAACGCAACGATAACGAAGAGAAAGAAAGAGAACGCATTCGATCTGAGAATAAAAACAAATTACAGTCTTCATTACAAATACAATTAACCTCTGACATTTCAAATACATTTCTGTCTGTTTTGTTCCTTTTTGCAGATGCGCACAGCAACACCTCGTGAAACAACAGCAACAAGGGCAAGAAGAGAAAAAACCCGGGGAGCTCCAAGACGAACAACAACGAGCCGACCAACCACTGCAATCAATCAATAAAGAAGGCAGCGCTTTTTGGGGCGCATCGGAGGACGCGCCGTCGGCAGCCAATTCCTCAATCACGGGCCCCGGGTCCCGGACAGACTTACGGCGGAACGGGCAGACAGAGCGAGAGAGAGAGAGGGAGAGACTGAGTGACTGACAGCCCGGCCTGTGAGATAGATAGATAGATAGACAGCGCACGGCCATCACTCACAGAGCCCGGCCACGGAGCCGCAGCCACCTGAAGACGACGATGCGAGCGCTGCATGCAAATTCCAGCCGCAGAAACAGCCACAACAACAACAGCAACAACAACAGCCTCAACTCAAGCAGAACTTGACCCTCAACGGAGAGCCGGGCTGACAACAACAACAACAACAACACACCAACAACCACGGGTACCCGTCCCGACTGCAACAAGAAGGCGAGCGATTGAATCTGTTGGCAACTGCAACTCCCCGTCGTCCTCAATGCAGTGTCGGCGCAATGCTGCCAACATGTTGTCAACAGCAACAAAAACAACAGCAACAGCAACAACAAAGCCAACCACAACAACATTAGCCACTATAACAACTGGAGCCACTATTATTAATGCGAAGACAACGACCAGGCGACGGCGACGGCGACGGACGGCCCGAGCCACAAACACAAGGCGGCCGTTGCTGCCGCTGCCGCTGCCGCTGCTGCTGCTGATGACTATCGCAGCGACAACGTTGCCGTTCGCAACTGTTGCCGTTGCGGCAACAACACGAGGCTCCTCCACTTTGTCAACAACAACAGGCTCAGCGTCGGCGTCGCCATCAATTGGAACAGGATCAACGACGATTGCGCCGGCGGCAGCGCATGTGGCCGACGGCCAAGTGATCGGCGCCACGGCTCTGGCGGCGGCGGCGGCGGCTGCAGCGGGCGTGGAAGACGCGAGTCTGGCCTCCGGCGACAACAACAACGGCGATGGAGGCCTCAGCAGCGAGAGCGTCACCAACCACGACGACGACGAGGTGACGCTCGGTGCCCAGAGCGCGAATCTGCTGCTGGAGGACCTGCAGCATCCGGCACACATGGTGAACCTGACCAGGCACCACGACGGCGACGTCTTCCGCACCAACGGTGAGTCCGAACCCCGCCCGGTGTAGCAACAGTCGTCGTTGCTACCCCGACTGCCTGACGGACGGCTGTCTGTTAGTCCGTCCGTCCGTCCGTCCATCTGTCCGATTGCCCGATGCCCGCCCGCCTAAGTGTCTGTCGGTCTGATGCGCAGTTGTCCGGCTAATTTCCATGCGGGCAGCCTGACGTCCCTCCTGTTGGGAAATCAACGGTTCGGTTGCCGACCCCCATCTCGCGGCCAAGCCGACGAGGGAAATTAGGAGGTGGTCGAGGGGAGGAGCAGGAGGAGGCAGCAATTGCCGCTTGTCCCCGGCCTGCCCGGTGAAAGTTGCGTCCGTGCCTCCCGCTCTCGCCGCGTCCTCTGAGCAGGAGCCACGAGAAACCTTAATGGGCCGGCAATCGGTGGCGACGTCGACGAGTTGTCAATCGCTCGAATCGCCTCGTCACTAATTGACGACGTCCTCCAACTACGCACCTCCTCCTCCTTGGCAAGCCAGAGAAACCGAGTGAAAATAGAGACGACTTTGTCCCTGGCCACGCGTTGTCTACGCCCAGTGCCAGAAACGTGTCCAGAAGTCGGTCGCCTGCGCACGATTTTCCTGGCCCGGGCACAACAACAACAACAGCCGACAACAACAATGTGAGGAACAATAAAGCGATAAACAATAAAGAACGGTTTGTTGCTTTATCACAACGAGAACATCGACCGACACGCGAAGCGTTTTGTTCAGCCAAATGACTCTCTTTCCGTTTCCTTCCCTCTCTTCCCTCTCTTCGGTTGTCGCCTGCCTTCGGTCATCCTGCTGCGGTCCTCGCTCGGCTGGTCCTCCTTTGCTGCTCCATGGACTCCTTATGGTGTGCCGATGGCTCGTCGACGCTGCTCCCGATCAACCCCTGCTTCCCGCCGAAGGTGTGACGAGCTGCGACGCCGACACCTGCGTGGGCCTCTCGAGCGGCACGGCCGGGCTGCTGCGGCTGGGCGGCGACAGTAAGAACGGTAAGTTTCCAAGTTGCCAAACCCGGACTCTGAGACGAGGATCGAGGTTTTCGTCGTCCTCCTCCTGGTCCTCCTTCATTGTTCCTCCTTCACCACCCCCTCTCGTTGCAGGCATGTCCAATCGGTTCTCGGCCATCGGCTCGCTGGCGGGCAGCGGCCCGCTAGGCCACCACCAGGGCTCGCGGCGCAACCGACTGCCGGCGATCGGCGGCCCCCGACCCGGCCCTGGACCCGGCAGCAGCTGCGACTGCCGGTGCCTCCCGTACCTCAGCACGTATCGCGAGGATCTCGGCATCTGCGTGGACGACATACACGGTGAGCCCTCGATTTATTGACACTGGAATTTAGACGTTGTCTTTGGTTTGGCTTTGGATTTTATTTTTGTTCCTATTTTTGTATTTGTTCTTGCTTTGAGTTTGTTCGACCAACGCCGTGAGTGGGCCGTGGCTGATTTGAATTTAAGTCCACTTGGCTTTTCCCCCCTCGATCTCCCCCTGTTGCGCTTGAGGTCTCCTCATGGCTGTTGCTGTCTCTTCGCTGTCTCCTGGTGCATTTTGTCGGCCAGTCGTAAATGTTGCTGTCCCTCGTCCAGCCTCGTCCGGCCTCGTCCTCCACGGATCGGCAACGACAACGACAGCCTCAGTCGCACATGCAACCGCAGCTATTACCATGCAAATGATCCGGAGCCGTCGCCTTTTCGGATCGCGTGCCGTGACCAGCGGCCAGCGAACGTGTTGTTGACAACAACAACAGCAAGCACGGCAACTAGGAGCGTTTTTATGAGGTGACAATTTCGCGATTGCATCATGTTGTTGTTGCCGCCGCTGCTGGTCTCTTTGCTGTTGAACTGTAAAATCGTTTGCTTGTGAAATTTCTATGCAAATCGCAGGCGGTTCGGAATTTCCTGACGTTTGTCGGAGAAATTTCTGCGCATCGGAAAATCGGAAAATCGCCGCCGTCGCCGCCGCTCAGCCGCGTCCAGCCCGGTGGAGCCAGCAACAGGTTGCCGCCTGCAATTAAGCGACATTTTATGCATGAACTGAAGCGGTCGGGGCCGGGCGCTTTGAATCGAGAGCGGCTGCGGGACGGACGCGCGAATGGAGTCATTACGTCGATGGTGGAGACGACGGTGACGGTGACGGTGGCGATGACGATGGAGACGACGGCGGCGATGATGTCGAAAGCTTCCTGGGGCCGCAGGTGCCGCAGGCTCCGGGCCGTGCGAGCTGCCGGCGAGTTACATCAACGATTCGATTTGACTCGATTCAAAAATTGCGCAATTTGAACGTGCTGCCAATGCCGAGAAGACGGCGACGCGACGTCAGGGGGGCCGACGATCGATCGCCGCGATCGTTGACCCATTGCCATGGCAGCGGCGGCTGGGAGAAATTTGATGAAATCACTCAATTCGGACGCATTTCCTCGGCTTGCTCAGGGAAGACTTCTAGACTTCTCTTCTAGATGTCGAGATGTCCCAAATTTAGACATTATTCTTTAATCTACTTTTCTTCATCGCTTCTTCTTCTTCTTCTTCTTCTGCGTTTTCTTCTTCTTCACTATCGGTCCCTCTAGGGCGACGTCTCGGGCGAGTTCGTTGCTCAAGTCGTTCGCTGGCCAAATCGAGTTCGTTGCCTAAGTCGTTCGTTGGCCAAATCGAGACCGAGTTCGTTCCTTAAGTCTTTCGATTGCACACTCCAACTGAATTCCAACCAATTAACGACATCCTTCTGCCAGACCTCGTTGCCGTCCATTTCGCAATGCAGCGCAAAAAATGCCACACACCAACCAAAGCTCGCCTCGATCGAATGCAGGGAAAACCCGACCGATGACAGCAGCTCATTAGCTCTTAATCGTGGCGATACACTTAACCATAAGAAAAACTATGGCGTGCAATTAGCAAACGAACACGAGTCCACTCTGGCGCAGCGCTGCGCACGCCGATGGGTGACAAGAAAATCCACTTAGAATTCAAATGGAAAGCGACGGCATTTTTCGCCCGAACGCGAGCATCATTAAATGTCGCTTAAAAGCTGAGACCACAGCTCGAGCTGCAGAACCACTCCACACGCTCCCATCCCGCCATCCCGCCATCCAACCACCTATCCATCCATTCATCCATCCATGCATCCTCCGATACATTGACCCAGCGATCGTGGCCGGGCTCATCGGTCCATCGACGACTCGATTGCAAATCCTGTTCTTGCCGTTGTCCGGGCAATCGCTTGAAATTATCCCTTAATGTGTCGACGGCGAATGCAGGATTTTCTTTCCCACATACCTCCCTCCCTCCCTCTCGTTCTCTCCCTTTCTTCTCCTGTCTGTTTTCGGCGAGGTTCGCCGTTTAAAATTCTCCTCATTGCGAAATTAAAAAGCAGCGTCCGTTGCCGGTCCGTCGGAATTGCTCCGGTCCTTATATGTTGTTTGCTGGAAAGAATCTGTTGTTCCCTGGATTTTCTCAGCAACAATTTTTCGCCAGAAACCACCACGATGGAACTGTTATTATTGTGATTGCCATTGCCATTGTTATTGTTATTGCTTTTGTTTTTGTTGTTGTGATTGTGGTTGTGGCTGTTGCTGTTTGCTGGCTCTCGTGGTTGTCGCCGTCACCGCCTCTCAGCTGCTTTTCATTTGTGACAAATGAGAAATTAATAGTTGCATCTCGACCGCAGGTTGTGGCTGGCGGCCGGCATCGACGTCGCCGTCCTCCTCTGTCACTCTCTCGCTCTCCGCCCCTCTGTTTCTGTCCCTCCTCCCTTTCCTCGCCCGGCTGCACCGCGTCCGCTTTCGAAAGCGTTGTCAATTCCTAAATGTCCATCGGACTCGGGCGTGCGCGGCTTATTTGGCGAGGTGTTCGCCGCATTAGGAGGCGAGCGGTTCGGCAACAACAACAGCCAGCGCAGCCAACGACAAAAACAACAGCAACAACAACAACAGTGAGAACGACAACAACGAGAGGGAAAAAACAAAGCCAAAAGAAACCCATTGTGAAAACGGCGCATGGCTCGTGCAACGTTTTCCCCACATTTTTCTCGACGACCGGCGACGAGTCGTTTTGCCGGACAGCGTCAACAACAACAACAATCCCCATGAAGACAATGACAAAACGTAGCAACAACAACAACAGCGAGGGTCTCGTGCGCGCACTAAGGCGGAAAAAAGGGCCAAAACGTCATCACGAAAGTCTCGATGACTGAAGAAACCGAGAGGTTGCGGTTTCGCAGGTCGGTCGGCTGGACAGATGGGCGGACGGACAGGCGAACGGATGGACGGATGGACAGACGGACAAGTTGATGACTTTATTGGGGCGTGCAAAATGCGATCTAATAGCAAGACACGATCATAGTTATTTATACAAATATTTAGGTCGGATCAGGCGGAAAATATCTTGGCCGCTTATTGTTCGTTCGACCGTTCGTTCGTTGTTGGGCAGGGGTTGTATTGTTGTTGTTGTGGTTCTGGTCACGCTGCATGAGGTGGAGGGCATCATTTGTGGCAGTTGGATGCATTTGGGCAGCAGTTCGGGGCCCATTGGAGCACAGGCAGCAATTGAGGCGTGGGGAACGCGACGTGGGAGGCGGCCCAAAGCGTGTCGAAGGCGACTCAGAAGGGGACCAAGGAAAGGATTGAGGATTTTGCCTCCCCTGCTGGACAGTTCCATCCGATCTTTCATGCGCTGGACACTAGAGCCGCTGACCACGAAGTGCAATCGCCAATTAATCTCAATTACGACATGTTATGAAGCCGATCCATCCGCAGTTCGCACGCCTCGGTCTGCCACAGCGACTCCAACCGACTCTTTCCTTGACTCCTGCACCGACTCCACCTCACAAGCTTCTCGGGTCCCGCCCCGGGTGGCGTGAGTTCCGAAATCTCCGCGAATCCGAAAACAGAAGCCTTTTAACGACACCAGATTTTTCAATTACAACAACGTGCTCCGCGCTACCGTGAGCGACGCGTGGCGCCTGGACCGTGGCTGCAACAACTGCTGGCAGCAGCAACGGCAACAGCAAAATCCACATCAACGTCGATCAATCACGGAGGAAGCCGCCGTCAAGTTTGGCGGCCGGAATTGGTCCAGGAGCCCAGGTTGGCGTGTCGAGCCATATTTTACAGCGTGTTCTCGTTGGCCACCTGCGGCCTGCCGAGCCAGAAGCAGAGGCGTTATTTGAGCATGCAATTAGCCGGGGTCCACAGCCGGACTGGAGGACTGTCCAGATAAATGGCTGGATAAATTACCTGATGGACGAGGATGATGGACAATGTAATGGGTTGGATGGAGGTTGGAGAGCAAAGCCAAAAGTCTGAGTCAGCAGAAGGAAGACGGTGTAATGGAGAAAATATTTGTAGAAAAAATTCAACAAAATATAATGAAATAAAAGTTCAACAATGAACAATAAAAACTATCAGAAAGAACCCGATATAGAACAAAATATTAAATGAAAAAGAAAAATAATTATTATTTTAAAACAAAATATTCAATGAAAAAAACAGAAACATCATTAGGAAACTTCGTCAAATGGAAATAATAAATCAGAACAAAATCCATCAAGCGCTCGCTCGCAATCGCAGGAAATGAAAATGCTTCGATCGGCAGAGGTTCGTTCGTCAGCCGACACTCAGCCGATTCCCATGAAAGTAAAATCCACATGATCTCAACAGTCGGCACACTCTATTCGATGTTGTTGTAGTGGAATGATGTTGTTGTTGTGGCTTACTGCCCCGATTCTGGCCTGAACCTCGCCGCTGGTGCTGTAACAAAAACCAGAATCCAAAAACACCTGCCATTATCGTTAATGACCGCTTTAAGTTCCCCATTTCCCAAGTCATCATCGGTTCCTCCATTTTTGGCGAGGCTCGAATTCGGGAGACAGCGCGATCGGCGTCATCGAAGCGATCTGGGATCGTTTTGGTGACTCTCGATTCGCGGTTCTTGATTCCAAGATTATCGGACTTAATTTGAAAATTATCGACATAAATTGGGTGACTGATTAATTCGGATTGCGAGTCGCCGATGATTGAGCGATGCGCGATCGATCTCCGACGGATTTGGGTTGCGAGCGCGATCGGCGGCAGCAGAAATGTGTCGGGACAGCCGAGGGCCGAGTTTTTTGTGTCATTTGGGGAAGGCACAATTTTTGGACAATTTTCCAACAACAGAGACTTTTCTCGATTAGGAATACTTTGGGTATTTTTAGAACGAACCACTTCGACAAGGCCAAAAATTATGAGTCTAAAATTGGAAATATTTCTCGCATCCACATGGCGAATCACCTTTCGTGAAAACCCAAACCCCATTCATTAAATTCCCGATCGAGACCGCGACTCGTGACCTCTCTTCCTACCTTCGACTGCCCACAATTTTAATCGCTCGCCAAAGTGGTTTAGCGCACTTTTCTCACCCATTCGAGTTAACGGTGACGTCAAAACGGCTGCGTTAGGCGTAAACGCCAAGCTTTCACGTCGAGCCAAGCACGGCAGTTCGTTGCTTAAGTCTTTCGTCCGTCCACTTTTTCGCAACTTCTTCCACCGCGCTCCGCTCCGCTCCACTCGAAATCAATCCAAACGTGTTCGATGCCGGTGTTTTCCAACACAAACTTTGCATGCTCAACCCAGCTAAAACAACGGCAAAATCGACAAGAGCAACAACAACACCGACAACGACAACATTTGCCAACATCTGCAGCAACAAAATTTGCATCATGACCGAGGAGGAACAGCAACAGTTACGACAACAACTGCGACTATGACGCGAGTTCAGCCACGGACAACGCATGATCGCCGCAACCGATTAAACCGCTAAACAGCCTTTAAGTTTGAAAAATACCCGGCATTACGAAAAATCAGCCGACAACTAAAAAATCATAATCGTAAACTATAAATGTTTCAAACAATTACCGAACGCTAAGATGCTCGTAAAAGCCGCGGCCCCGTCGTTGTCCGCGCCGGCCTCGTGAGCGGCTCCACATTGTTGCGGCTGCGGAACAAGGTCGCGCCTGCCTCTGGCACTCGTCCCTGGCCCTCGTGGAAGCGCGATGCAAATTCTGCGCCTCCGGCTGGCGGCCGTCACCCCGCGCTTGGCGGCCAGGCGGCCAAGGAGGGCGCAGGACGTGCGGCCAGCTTCTTAATTGTCGGCAGCGGCAACAGAAGTAGCCCAAGTGGCAGAGGCAGCGCCGACTCCGCTGGGTCGTAAAACCACCGACCGGGCGCGACACCCGACTCGACACCCGACTCGACACCCGACTCCTGCCGCACGACTCGTCTCGGCGGCTCTCGCAGGAATTTTACGACCTTTTTACGGCCACGAAGTTTCGCCTGCACAATCCAGAAAATGTTGCTATGCATATTATGCAATGCTTTGACAGCTACCCCATGTTGTTGTTGGTGTTGTTACTGTCGTTGCTGTTGTTGTAACTGCTGCTGCTGCTCCTCTAGTTGCTGCCGCTACTGTGTGGCGCCAGAAAAAAAAGAGCACGAGGCTGCCCAACAGGTTGCTCCAATTTTCGCATTTGGCGACGCCTCCTGTTGCCGCCGCCAACAGCAATTTTGTTGCTGCTGCTGCTGGTGCTGCCGCAGTCCGAGATGTAGATAATTTGCTGTCGATGTGTTGCAATTAATTGAGACGCAGCCTTTCGGGCTGCTGGGCGTCATGAAACTGAGTGATTGAAACTGCAGCAATCTACTGGTAATTGGGGTAATTATCTACTGCTGGTTGTTGTTGTGTTTTTCCCATCAATATTGACTGTATTAAAAACACATAAGCAGCACGAGAAGCTGTAGAAGAAGAGGAAGAAGACGAAGAAGTTGCAGAAACATGTGGTGACGCCTTCGATGTCGTCGATCGTTGGATGCGGAAATTCAGTCGATGAAATTGCATAAGATACGAGAGACCTGGGCCGAGAAAATTTGACAAGTTTTGTCTGGTTGTTCTTGTTGTTGTTGCTGTTGTTGTTGTTTTTGTAGAAACTGGTTCGTATTAAAAACGATGACGGCGGAATATGAAATGGAAAATTCATCGAGCCGAGGCTGAGCAGGAAGTTGAGGTTGGAAGCTGAAGCCGAGGCAGACTAATTAAGGATTAATTAAGGACTGCGAGTTGCGGTTGCGTTGGATGGGGTTGCATTTGAGATGAAACTCGCCCAGGTGACGCAACTGGGCTGGAAACGGAAGAACTCTGCAATTGCAATTGCTCCGGGTTACAGCATCAGAGACTGAAAAAAATCCGCAGTCGTTCATTTTGAGCAGCCTCAGCTCCAGGCTGTGAAATAATTTTCTCAAATTCAACCACGATCACAACAACAACAAAAACAACAACAATGACAACGACAACAAACCACACAAAAACTATTATCTAATTTTCCCAACAATTCGTTTTTATTATTTCCGATGAGCGCTGTGGGTAGAGAACAACAACAACAACAACGACGACCGCGACAACCACACAAAAGCACAAACAAAGACGAACAAAGAGTTCACAGCAATTGAAAGAAGCCCACGCTTCACGGGGGAGGGGGCGTGGTAAAGGGGGCGTAAAAAATTGCAATGAAAATAAAAAGTGCAAAATATTTTGAGGTCTCTGAGGGAAGCAAACAGCAAGCAAAACAACAAGAAATCGCTGAACAAAAAACAACATGGCATTTTTGCGACAACAACAACAACATCTGGTAGGTGTGGAACAAAAAGAGAAGGCAACAATAAAAACACCACGAGGCTAGGAAAATCTCGACTAATTATGATGAATTCACCGACTGATGATGAAGAAGAAGAGCAGCAGCAGCAGCCGAAGCCGAAGCAGCAACGGCAAAAACAGCAGCAGCAGCGCGGAGAAGAAGAAGCGAAACTTTCACTATTTCGTTGTAACGTCGGGCGAGCAACACGAAGAAGAAGAAGACGAAGACGAAGGAGAGTGGGGCGGAGAAGAGGAAGAAAGGAAAAGGGGGAAGGAGAGGCAGCATCAGCAGCAAATTAAATGCAATTGAAGACGCTAACAATGAGAAGCAGCGGCGGCGGCAGCAACTGTTGCCGTGAGATGCTGCCGCTGTTACCGGTTGTCAACATTGTTGTAATGGTTGTTACGATTGTTGTTATCGTCGTGGTTGTTTCTAAAAAAAAAAACACACAAAAAACGCACACCAACCTCGTGGATTTCTTTTTCTTTCTCATATTTTGGTTTTCGCAAAACAAAAACAAAGTATTTATTAAAATGCCCCCTACTACTTAATGGCATGACTAATGTTCGTCTTCTCCTCTCGCTCTTGCAGAATGCACTCTCTCGCCATTCGTCAGCGGGTCGTCGTCGGAGAAAATTCCGTTTGTCTTCCTGCCGCTGCGAGGCCAGATCATTTATCCGAGCAGAGAAATCAGTTTTCCTGGTAAGTCCTCTTCCAAGTCCGCCAGACCAGGCGAAGACCATTGGCATCTGTATGCGAGTCAACAGCAAATGCTAATGGAAACGACATCAATATTAATTTTGCAAACATTTTAAATCTAATTTTCACACAACATGGTTTTATTTAATGGCTGTCGTTCAGTTTCATTTGATGTTGTTGAGGTTTTAATTTTACTTGACAGAGTGAAATTTCGTGGTGGTCAGGATTTGATTATCCTTTATTTATTAATTTCAATGTTAATTTTGGATGTTACTATTTATCTTTATTTATTTTTATTTTAATTTGCTAAGTTATTTATTTTGAATTAAAATAATTACACCATTTCAAAGGTATTATAGGAGTATTTTTGAATTTGGACATGTATGAATATGATTAATATTTTTATTTTTTTTTTTTTTGTTTTTGTGTAAAGATTCATTTTTGTATTTACATTAATTTATGCTTATTTTTTATCTCCTAATGCATGATATCAATCGAACGATTTTCATAACACTACCAGCATTTCATGGTACCTTATTTAGTTCATTCCATCCACTTTTAATTGGCTTACTTGTAAAATACTTTCACGCACTGCCTTTCGCATTATTAAGTTATTATCTCCTGGCTGATTATCTTGCGTTTTATTCCCTACTTCCAACATTTCCACTTTCGTTGCCTCCTTCTCTCTCAAACACATCGGTGCTTTGTGCGTTATTCAGCGTCATCATCGTCGTGATCGACATCATCATGGTCATTATCATCGTCGTGATCGTGTAAATTATCGTATTCTAGCAGTGCATTTCACTCGTAATGATTTCCACCTTCTTCTCTCTCTCCTCCATCTCCCCCCACAGAGATCCGGACCCCGGTCTGCGCCGTCACCGGGGCCCAGTACCTGACGACGAACGGCTGGACCGACTTGCGGAATCCGATTGACACCGATTACCCGTTCCGCATGTTCCGCGACGAGGGACGCACATTCTTGCAGGTAACGTCGTCAACCGATCCACAACTTCTTCCACTTCCTCGACTCCTCCCCAACTCCCAACTCCCAACCGTTGCGTGCCGGGCTTTCGCCTACTTCGGATTTATCAACTGCTAAACGTTCGCTGCACGTCTGTCCGTCCGTCCGCCTGTCTGTCACTCTGCCCCTCCGCCTCTCCGCCAGCCCGCCGGCTCCAGTCGCCTCGTCTCACTTCGATCTGCGCCGTCGTCTTCATTCACATACCAACCACCAAGCACCATCCATTCGACTTAATGAGCGCCTTTTTAGCAGTCTATTAATTTGCAGTCGTCGCCTCGTCGTCTAATCGTCCATTTGTTTGTTTTGTTTGTTTGGCATTGCTTTGCCTTGCGTCCGAATTCGAGTCGCGGAAATGGCGGAAACGAAACCAAACCGGGTCGACACAGATTCTCGAGTTCGTCGCCGGAGTCTTTCGTTTGGTCATCGCGTGCACGACGCGAACTCGGACTCGAGAAGCCCGCAGAATCCAAATCAATTCCCAAGCTCCAAACGAGCAACTCGCAGAAAGAGACGGCGGTGAATGTAGAGAGCGGAAGATGAGGCAGGAGTTCGCAGTCCAGTTCGATCCCGATCCTGAGCGGTTCCCTCACTAATCTGCATTCCGCACCTCCTCCCTCACGATCCCTTTCGCTTGCTGATTCCTTGCCTCCTTCTCCCACAGTGGCTGGGCGAGCCGGACCTCCGCCAGAAGATGCAGGGCCGCCTGATCGTGGTCCACCTCGTGTGCCGCGACATGATGCTGACGTTGAACGCGACCGCCGCGGCCGCCTCCAACGCGAAAGGTAGGTCGTCCGAAGGGACACGATCAACAACAACAACAACAACAACAACAACAGCAACAGCAACTAATGCACCCTCTCCCTGTCCCCTCCTCAGATCACTTCACGCCGCCGAAGAACGTGTTCTCGCCGTGCGTGGCCTTCCGCGTGAACGGCAGCCCCGTCAAATACTTCCACAGTAAGTTCGCCATCCAACTCTCTCGCCCCTCAAGCCTAATCCATTTCTGTCTCCCTCTCCCTTTGCCCCTCTCCCCACGCAGACGTGTCGGAGGTTCTGTTCCAGGCGGAGGCCACCTCGACGCTCGCCTCCACCTCGGACGGCATGACGACCAAGGAGTACGTGGTCATCGGCGTCTGCAGCCTCCTGCTGGGCCTGATCTACGTCTCCTCGGTGTTCCTCTATCTGCACATGAAGAAGCGCAAGGGCCGCAACGAGAGCCACATGCGGTCGTCCCTCGACGACCTGGCCAACGAGATCAATTACCCGAAGAACGACCAGGTCACCTTCGGCGCCCCCTTCAATCGCAGCGGCAGCCTCTACTCGGCCGCCAGTCTGGCCACCTCCAACGAGCCCCGGTCGCGCGCCAGCATCGGCAGCTCGGTGGGTGGCGGCGGTGGCGTCCCGCACCACCTCAAGGAGGACGGCGGCATGGGGATCGTGAAGAACAACCCGCTGCTCCAGCACTTCCCGCAGCTGGGCGAGCATCTGTCGGGCTTCGCCAGCGACATCTCGAACTCGAACTCCGAGTGCGAGATGGACGGCGGCGGTGGCGGCGGCGGCGGTGTCGGCGGCCTGGGCGGCTTCCACGACAAGCTGAAGCAGGTTGGTGTCACACGTGGTTCCCCTTCCTCGATTCCACCCAGATGGGGGCGAGACGATGGTTCTCTATGTAAATGTAATCGAAGTCGTTGTTCAAGCAGATGCAGCAGATGCAGACCTCGGCCCTCGTCCATCCGTCGGCCAATGGCGGCGGAGGCGGCGGCGTCGGCTCGGGCATGGGCGCCAACGGGCAGGGGGCAGGAGGCGACGGCCACGGGCACGAGTCGCCCGAGGAGCGGTCGTCGTCGCAGGGCGAGGCCCAGGGCGAGACCGAGTGCCTGCCGGTGGAGAACGTCTCGATCGTCGAGGACATGATGACCGAGGAGAAGCTCGAGAGCATGCGAGCGATGATCAACGGCACCGTGCGCAAGAAGCTCTACTTCAACCCGGCCTACTTCGAGCCCCACCTGCTGGCAGTGAGTGGGCGTGGCCTCAATCCCTCAATCAATGTGTTTTTATCCCAATTTTCTCCTCTTTGTGTTTGCAGCAACCGCCGCCAGCGGCCGTGGAGTTCCTGACGAAGATCCGCGAGGTGATCGCGATCGCCAAGTACAAAATGGCCACCAAGCGCTACCAGCCCTCGCTGATCATGATCCCCGAGGAGGCGCCCCTCGGCTCGACGACGGCCTCGCTCTACAGCTCCCAGCTCCAGATGTCCGCCAACGATGGCTGTCGGGGCTGCGCGACCAACCGGTGCAGCGGCCACGTCAAGAACTGCGGCGACAAGCGCAACAGCATCGAGAAGTGGCTGCAGTCGGTGCCGCTCAACGAGGCCGACAAGCGTGGCGAGGGGGGCGCGGCGGGGGGCCAGGCGGACGCCTCCGAATCGACCTCACGACAGCCCTCGGGGGCAGAGCAGCCAAAGCAAAGCGAGGCGGGTGCGGGCGCGGCGCAGGGCCGCGAGAAGACGCCGCCGAAGGAGGCGAAGAAGGGCGAGCGACGCCACAGCCCGCCGTCCAACAACAACAACACCAACAACAACACGAGTCGGGCGTCGCCGCCGAGGCGTGAGATCACGTCGCCCAAGCAGCGGCCGCCACCGCCGCCCACCCCGAAGGCGACGTCGTCACCATCGCCATCGCGATCGCCGCCGCGGCCCCACGTCATCGCCATACGCCAGGGCGCCTCGTACGAAAAGACGACGTCGGCGTCGACGACGATCACCGTGACGCGCAACTACGACGCGATGGCGGCGCTGTCGACGGCCGCCCACATGTACGGATTCGCGGAGCTCGGCGGCGAGATCTACAACAACCCCAAGTTCATCCTGCACGACTCGCCGGCGGCGTCGCAGCGCAGCCGCAGCTCGTCGCACCGGTCGAAGGCGTCGCGCAAGCGGCTCGAGGCGCTCGACCAGTACGCGGCCGCCTCGACGCCGACCTCGCTGACCTCGGCCGATCGCGAGCACTACGAGATGCTGCGCAACATGAAGCAGTTGCCGCCGCCCTCCGACGCCATCTACGACGCGATCAAGCGCGACCTGAACGCGAACGGGGCGACGGCGACCGCGCTGACGACGGCCGGCAACCGCAACAGCTTCCCGCTGGACATCCCGACGCCGGACTACGACAGCACGATCGAGAAGAAGATCAAGGACATCTACAACAACACCACCCAGAGCAGCGCGCCCTCGGTGCCGACGCCCGACTACAGCACCTTGAGCAAGAAGTCGCTGCGCCAGTGCCAGCAGCCGGACTCGCCGATCTACCGACGCAAGTCGCCCCAGTACCTGATCGTCGACTACGAGACCGACAGCCTCGAGCGGCTGGCGGCCTCCAAGCGCAAGTCCTCGTCCCAGACCTCGTCCTCGCCCTCGTCCTCGGACGTCAGCTCCCAGCTGAGTCCGAGCCTCAGCACCGCGCTGCCGCTGGAGGAGGAGCTCGAGATCAGCCACACCGTCTACGACCAGGTCAACGGGTTTCGCAAGGAGGGCGACCACAAGCGCAAGCTCCACAACAAGGCCGCCAGCCACGGCACCGACGTCAGCAACGGCCTCGACGATGAGGATGAGGATGGGGATGGGGAGGACGAGGGCGGCAGGGCGGCCAGGCAGAAGGAGATCGAGGCGCGAATCAAGTACGACACGCCCTTTCGCGGCAGCATGACCATCGAGGTCGAGCACGAGCCGCCCTCGGACATGGAGCTCTCGACGGACAGCGACCAGTACGAGCCGGACACGCTCGACAGGAAGCCCAAGAAGCACAGCTTCTGCGACATCAACCCCTGGTCGGAGCACTTGCAGAAGTCCCAGCACTTCGTCAACGCCGCGGCGGACGGACAGGACGGGTGCGAGCGCGACGGCGTTGGCGGTGGAGGTGGAGGAGGAGGTGGCAGCAACGGGGAGCTGGTGACGTACCAGAGCCTGGAGAACATGAACGCGCTGGCGGCGAGGAACCAGCGCCATCCACAGCAGCAGCAGCAGCATTTCGTGCTGAGGTCGAGCAGCTCGGCCCGCTCGAGCGCGGCCGACGATAGCTCCTCGGCCTACGGCGGCAGTCGGCGCGGCGGCTCCGACGGCGAGGGTCGCGAGCGGGGGCCCTCGGCGGAGGCGACGGAGGTGCGGCCGTCGTTCGAGAGCCTGCGCGAGATCTACCAGTCGAAGCTGACGCGCCAGAACAGCCAGACGAGTCAGACCAGTAGCCAGGGCAGCAGTCGAGGCAGCAGTCGGGGGGCGACGGTGGCATCGATGGCGTCGATGGCGTCACCCTCGATGGAGGTCTACAACGACAAGGGCCGGCTGCTGACGCTGGAGGAGCGACACACGCGGCGGCAGCGGATCATGGAGCGGCAGGTGCCGCCGCCGGAGGTCGAGACGGTGGTGGTGGCGGCGAACAAGACGACGATCAAGATCCGCACGCCGAACCTGAGTCGAGCGGCGACCAAATCGGAAACGGAAACGGAACCGGAACCGGCCCAGAACCGGGCCTCCTGCTCCTCGCCCACCAACTCGAACTGCACGCCGACCCCGACGACGACGTTGACATCGTCATCGACATTGACATCGACATCGACATCGGCGTCCACGTCGAGCCGGTCGACGAAGGCGGGGAAGAGCTCGTCGTCGCGGGGCTTCTACGACCTGATGAAGACGGCCTCTGGAGCCGGCTGGAGCAGCGGCGGCGGCGGCGGCTCGCAGCAGCAGACGCCCGTGAGCAGCCTGACCTCGTCCTCCGCCGGCCACAGCACGGCCAAGAAGCGGGCGCCGCCCTCGCCGCCTCCGCCGCCGCCGCCCACCTCGGCCTCGACGACGCTGACGAGCCAGCGCAGCAACGGCTCCAGCTGCCAGCAGCAGCAGATCCGACCTCAACCGACCACGAGCCACCACCAGCACCAGCACCACCTGTACCAGAACCAGACGCAGTTCCGGCACCACTCGCCGACCGGCACCGAGGGCGAGGAGACGGCGAGCAACCACAGCGAGTCGACCGAGATCACGGGCGTCTCCGACACCCAGGCGAACTCCGAGTTCGACGGCTCGCGCAACAACACCTTGAGCAGCGACGTCGTCCGCTCCGACGCCCTGGAGCCGGAGCCCAAGCCGCACCTCAAGGACACCATCGACGAGGAGCAGTCGGGGTCGGAGTCGGAGTCGGAGCTGGAGCTGGAGCTGAAGAGTCGGCGCAACAGCGTCGTGATGGCGGGCGACGCCCTGAAGGCCCTGGAGGAGAAGAAGCTGTCGTCGTCGACGCTGTCGCTGTCGCCGTCGCCGTCGGCGGCCAAGAAGAAGCTGCTGCAGCTGCAGGAGGAGCATGAGCACGACTACGGGGCCATGATCCAGGGTGGCGGCGGCGGCGGCGGGGGTCCCTACAACGGGCTGCGGAACGACTACAGCCTGAACAAGTACCTCAACCGGCGCAAGTCCATCGAGGCTGTGGACGACGAGACCACGAGCACCTGCTCCCAGATCGAGGCCTTCAACAACAACAACAATATCAGTCACAACAACAACAGCGGGAAGAGCATCCTCGAGGCCGACCCGAACAAGCTCGACGTGATCTCGATCAGCTCGCGGTCGAACCGCAGCAGCAGCCGGCTGTCGGACCGCACCAAGGAGATGTACCGGAATGCGGGGGTGCCCGTGGGCATCGCCTACCCGCAGCGCAGCAACGCCAACAACAACAGCAACTCCAACACCAACACCAACAACAGCAGCTCCAACAGCAACATCAACAGCTCGTCATCCACGTCGATGGCGATGTCAATAACGACGCCGACGCCGACGTCGGGCGCCTCGAACGTGCAGACCGTGTATCGGTGCGAGATCGAGCCGGTGCAGCTGACGCACGGCATGCAGATCGCGATGGGCCTCAAGGACCGGGCCAAGAAGGCGAAGGACCTGAAGAACGCCTGGAAGAAGTTCGTCAGCATGGCGGCGGCCAAGTTCAGTCCGACCGCGAGTCCGGCGCCGCCCTACGAGAAGAAGACCGCGGCCAGCTTCCTCGAGGCCCTCGAGCGCGACGAGGGCATCTCGTCCCTCATCGACGACCACCCGCAGGTCTCGACCCCGAAGAGCACGTACTCGGCGCCGCCCAGCAGCAGCCAGCAGAGCTCGGGGCAGGGCCAGAACTACTACGAGCAGCGGTTCGGGACGGCGCGGCTGCAGGAGCTCGACAGCGGCTACATGAGCGCCGACTCGAGCGAGGCCTATAAGCGCAGCTTCTACGACCGCTACAACTTCCGCATGATGTCCGGCCGCGACCGCGTCATCCGCGTCGACACCATCGAGGACAACTCGGACGCCGGCAGCACGCTGACCGAGAGCCAGCGGCAGCACAACGGCTGTGGCAGTGGCAGTGCCAGAGGCAGCGGCAGCGCGAGCGGCGATCGCGCCAGTGGCCGGCGGTCGTCGTCGTCCTCGAGCCACCTGGTGGACAGCAATCGGCGCTTCGAGGACTTCGAGCACCTGGGCGAGGGCCTCGGACACGGTCACGGTCACGGTGTCGGACTCGGGCTCGAGCTGGATCTGGAGATGGGGGGCGGGCCGTTGGCCGATGGGCCCGCCGGCGACAGCAGCGACGCCGACTCGGACAAGACGCTGACGCGGTCGAACGGCGAGCGGATCTGCCGGCGGCCGGCGGTGGCGCTGAACGGGACGATGAACCTGTACTCGTCGGAGGAGGACGACGAGGAGCGAGGCAACCGGTCGTCGTACGGGTCCTCGGAGACCGACGGCGAGACGAACGTCGAGGACATGTGGGAGTCGGGGGCGGAGAGCGTCGAGACCCACTCGGTGCTGTACAAGAACGTCCGCAAAAACTGAGGACACGCCGAGGGTCTCCAGGGCCTCCTGGAACCCCCAGCATCAACTGTATATACAAAAAATATAAATATAGACACGTAGCTGTAGAATCGGACGAGTGCAATTAGAAAAGTAGATCTATAGAAATTAATTACCGACCTCGTGTAGAAAGTGCAATGCGAAGAACTTCATCCAATAACTCAAAGACCAACGGATGGTGCAATCAAACAATCATCGAATTTAAGTTTAGTTAAAACCTTTATTTTTTAATAGAGATGTATTTATTTCGACTTAAGGGTAGTTGTAGTTGTTTTGAAAAATGTGATATTTTTCCGCTGACTTGGGCCGGAAGTGTGCAATCTTAGTTTCGTAAGGACAACCGCTAGGCTAAGCTTAGCTTTAGGTCACTAGCTTAGGCATATCTAGCAGTATCTCTCTTTTTAGACTTAGTCACGGCTCCCTTTGAAATCTATTTTCGATCTACGATCACCGATATTTTCATGTCTGGATTCCCTCCAAGAGTGATCGTAGATGACTTTGGTTGTTACCTTAGTTGTTAGGCCTTCAGTCTAACCTTCAGTCTAACCTTCAGCCTATGTCGCCAGGTCATCCCGACCACTTTGAAGGGTTTCCCTTAGGTCTAGACCTCTAGACCATGTCTAGCCCTGAGTTCCATCTGTCAATCGTAGGCGGATCGCTGCAATACCCATGCATACATAGCCTAAGACCCCTAGCTTTAGTCTTCAGTGTCGAGAGAGAGCGAACATTAGCAGCTATGAATTCCAAATAGTTAGGAGTGACTCGCGATAGATCGACAGATCGTGTTTTCCACTCGTCTCACTTTGAAATTCTTCGAATTAACTGCTTAGACTAAGTGTTGAAAAGCAACTTTAATTCAACTAATTTATACCATTAAATTAGCTCTAATTAAGTTTAATATGAATGCAATTTAGTTCTTAAAAAATCCGTTAATACAAAGTCTTAGTTAATTGTTAGTCAAGTTTTAGCCAATATACTTCGTAGCCTCTTAGTGTTCATGTAACATTTGTAATTAATGGTATCCTTAGAGTAATTGTAATTAATGTTATATTTACTGTAATTGTAATTATTCATATTTCTTCATTTATTATTTGTGCAATAGAAAAAGATTTTTATCAGGTACGACATGCAATATTTTGACAAAATCCTGAATTGTCTCTTAGGCTGAGTACACCTTCGCTTAGTTTAAGAAGTTATTTGTTAGAATTAAATGATCTGTAAGCGTAAGAATTCTCTCTGTGCAATTTTAATGCAATAAATATTTTTTACATAAATTGAATATATGTCAAAAATATACGACTTTTTATTTCAATGTGTTTTGCGATAGAATTCCTTTGAATTGTTACTATATAAATTATTTGGAATAATAGTTTAGACGTCACTGTGCTGTCGCAAATTATAAAACCGTATAAGTTAAAACCGGAACCACCATTTGACTTTAGCTCAGACCCCAACCACGTCGTAAGAACAACTGGAAAATCCACCAGTTGATTCAGAAACCGCACTCGGTCTCTCTCTCTCTCCTTCCGCCATGATTCAAAACATAACCCCTAAATGTATGCTAAGTTCGCTCGGTCTGCCCACAATTCCTCGGGTGACCAGCGTAATTAGCATAATTTGATTAAGATATTTTAATTACGATTCACCGAAACGAAATAAATCTAATTATTTTCGTTCTTCCGAGGAAATTCTGACAGGCTACAGGAGGTATTTTCGAGAAGAAGATGAGAATTAAAGCAAAAAGTGAACTTGGAATTCATTGACAAGGATGAAGGTGACCAGATGTAATTACATTCAATATGATTTATTCGATTCCAACGTATTATTTTACCAGTCGACGTGGTTACAGTTTATACAAGTGCCTTTTTCTGAGTCTCTCCTTCTCCTTTAACTCTTTCTCCCTCTCTCCCCATGCTTTCTTGTAGCTTTTAAGCTCTCTTATTACGACTGCGTTTTCGATCGTGATTCACTTGCGGTTTGTTGACGTTAGTTTGCAGTCGTTGGCGATTCCGTTGACCGCATTGTTGGAAACCGGCTTGAAAGGAGGGAAAAAATCGCTCTCCCTCACTCTCGATTATAGCTGTTTATAAAACCGACGACGGTGGGCGTGCGACTTGGCTTCGAGCCAAATCCACGATCTGCACTCGCAGGCCTTTTATGGAGCTCGTGGAGGCGTCGACTCGATCCAAGCCCCAAGACTTGGAGCTGACTCCGCGCCGACCCAGGGCTCAGTCGAGGTCTCCCGATGGTCCACAGCAGAGCTCAGAGAGTTTCGAGAACGAGAACGAGAACGACTTGGAATCGTGTGGGGCGAAAGGCAAGTTTCCACTTAGAGAATCGGCGCTGATGAAAATAAATAAATAAAACCGCTGTATGGAACAAAAAAATAATAATAATACAAGCCATCCACGGCAAACAATTGGTGGCAACTTGAATAGAAAACATGAGGGTCGGACGATAAGAGTTCGGCCGGAGCCCAAACATTAGGGTGGCCAGCCGAGAACGAGGCGACGACCGAAGAGAGCGAGACGAGACGAGAAGCGAAGAGAAGGGAGACATCGAGTCACGAAGAGAGCGGTGGGAACGCGAGGAATCGGAACGCGCGGAGGCGACCAGCGACGACGGAAGCGACAGCGGCAGCAGCAGGAATGATCACTTGTTGATGTCGCTGGATGATGTTGTTGCCAGTGCTGTTGCTGTTGTTATTGGTGTTGTTGTTGTTGTCATGGTTACACTGCCACTGCTGCCCACTTGGCTCGGCGAGTTCGCGCCTTCGCCCGCGATCCACGGCGATCAGTTCGAATTCGGAGGCGTTGCATTGCGGGTCGACAGCTCGGACGGATCGACAGCGGATCGGGATCAGAGCAAAGTGAGCGAGAGAGAGTGAAAGGGAGGAGGGGACCACTGAGCAAGCCAGTGGCAGCAACAACAACGACGACGATCGCAATTAACTGACGAGCCGCAATTGGCGAGTGCGCGAGTGAGGCAGGCGTCCAAGGGTCCGAGGGATGCTCGCGAAAGAGATGTGGAAATTGAAACGAGTGTTAACGCTATGTTGCATTCGCAGCAGCAACAACAAGTTTTTTAAAAGACTCTCGTCCCATCGTCAGCAAAAGCCAACAAAAACCATAATTAATCTTAATCAAGTGTTTTGTCTTATTTAATTTTTTTTTTTCTTAGTGCATTGTCTTGGTTTATTTCGTCGAAAATGATGAATAAAGTTTGTAAAGTTTTTAATAATAATAACCAAAAAAATTATCGTTATTTCTTCCCTCGCAGCAAGATGACGTCATGCTGACGAAGAGTTGAAATTGAAATAGTGGAAAAAAGTGAGAGAAATTCGCAGATTAATCGCAGTATTAGAAGAGGACAAAAATCGCAATCATAAGCAGAATAATTTGAAAGGAATCCGAAAAGGCTCAAAAAAGCCTAAAAATTTAGCAGAAAACAGAAGCAGACGTTGAGAGAGAAGCCGAGAAGAAGAACAAGCAGGTTGACAAAGTCGTCCCTCTATAATTGGAGACCGAGCGATCTCGACGTAGGCGCCGAAACGGGGACCCAAACACAACAACAACAGCGGCAGCAGAAGAACAACAACATTTTTGGCGGCCGCTTTGGCTCCCTAAAAGGACTTCAAAGCAGCGGAAGTTGTTTATCGTCATTTCGTAAGTCTTTAAAACGCAATAAACATGAACTGAACTTAGTAAAGAGACGAAAATCGCAAAGCCCGGCATGTGGCCAATACTAATGAATCATTAGAATTCACCTAATTAGGCGGAAGGGTGGAGGTAGGGCTTGAGGAAAATCTTAGAGCGGCGCCGACGACTTCCTCTAGGAAATGATGGGGCATTTTCGAAATTTCGGGTCGAATTTTCGAGATTGAACTGCGAAAATTGAACATTTTTTCTCTCTTAGCCTGTTCGTCTGAGAATCCTTTCAAATCCCAGCATCATTCTATAAGAGCTTGGTACATAAATTTCTTTATAATAAAGTTTCTTTTCCCATTTTTCAACTTCAATTCCAATTTTCCCATTATTCCCTTTCTCTCTGTGGATATTTTTATTCCCCCAATTATTGTCCTCATTCCGTGGTCTCAGATTTCTGCTGCCCATCGGTCTGTCTCTCTGCTTGTCTGTCCATCCAGCGCCAAGTCAGCGAAATCGCCGCCTGGCTCCGCCCAGTTTTCGACGTCGCCGTCTCTGGCTCTGGCTCTGTCGCTCTCGCTCTCGCTCTCTCCACGGCGGCCACCTCGCGATCCCCATTTTGCATTTCGCGAAATAGCAAAAGCAAAAACAACAACAACCAAAAAAAGAAACAACATTTTTTTCGCACGCAAACAAAAGCTCAAATAATCTCAATAAATACCTCTACATGAGTGTTGTTGTTGTAGTAGATAGTTATTTTTCTATCGTTATATGCGTGGATAATGTTGTTGTTGTTGTGGTAGTTGTAGGTATTATTGTCGTAGTTGTTGCTTTTTTTCTATTGGTCACCGATTGGATTTTGTTTTGACTTCATGTGAATTTCATTGCCTGCTGCCCAATTGTTGTTGTTGTATGTTTTATAATTTTTTTTTTTTCACTTTTTGAAATTGTTTGAATTTGTTTTTGGCATTCAATTTAATTTCGAAACTGTCGTAGTTGTTGTCGCAGTTGTGATCGTTTTGCATAGAAAGTGATTTAATAATTTCCACATTCGACTCGCCGTCTCTTTCAATTACGAAGTTCTGCGAATGAAATAATTCAAAATTATTGAGAATTTTATTTGACCAGCACTTTTAGTCGCTTGTTTGCTTTAAAATGTGGTCGAAGGAAATTCAAAGGAGAATAGAATTTCCCACGAAGCCGCCAAAGGATTCGGAACCGATGTTTGATGGCGATTTCGTAGGTTTCTGCTTGGCCGAGTGAATGGAGATTCCACGAATTCACGGAATTCGCCGGCTCCGTTAAGCCAGCGCTGGACCGATTGCTGCAGACACGGGGCCAGACAGACGTCGGCCAGATGAGTGGCACGACAGGAAGAACCGAGGGACGGACGGACGGACGGACGTCGAACCGTGGCGGTTGCACCAAATCTCTGCGAAAGCCCGAAGCAATAAAAGAGCAACCGGTTTTTCCAGAAACAACGCCACAACAACAAGAACAACATGCCACAGTCGAACGGCCGGGATTGGCAACACTGCGCACAGACGTGGCCAAATCGTTAAGAAACAACTCGTGTGGTTCGTGTGAAAGCCATAAAATTCGCATTCGAAAACCGAAAACACGCCTCGATTTTTCAAATTTCATTTTCAAATTTTACCCTTCAGTCCGCTGTTGTGGTTGTTGTCGTTGTTGTGTGGTTGCTGTTGTTGTTACTATAATTTATATTTTGGTTTTAATAATATTTGGTCGTAAAACAACACACGTCACTCTGACAATTCAATTGTTCGTACGTGACAATTACGAGGCTCCGGTCCAGAGGAGGGGAGGGGGAGGGGGCGCGGATTTGGGAGCCAGGGGAGCTAGAGGTGGGGCGGTCACGGTGGGCAATTAGAGCCTCTCCTTCCGACACTTTCGATGTCGGCGATGCCGGTTCATAAATCAACAGGCGAGCCCGGGCCGGGGCCCGGTGACAACTGTGGGAACTGACCACACCTTGAGCTCACGAGCGAAGGGACCAGGAAATTCAACAATTTTTATTTCCAAATCAGCATTTAGTCTGAAAATATTTTGAAATTCAGCACTTAAATTCTGATAAGAAAAACTTGAGAAAAATTGGGGTTGAAAACTCTTTCATAAGGAATGGAAAATCGTTTATTTAAAAAATATTAAATTGAAATCAAAAC
This sequence comes from Coelopa pilipes, assembly GCA_947389925.1. Classification (NCBI taxonomy): domain Eukaryota; kingdom Metazoa; phylum Arthropoda; class Insecta; order Diptera; family Coelopidae; genus Coelopa; species Coelopa pilipes. The sequence goes on along the minus strand of OX376698.1, from coordinate 41,276,188 downwards.
AGTTGTCAATATCAAAAAATCATATGAGTGCAAAATCTGATAATTTAAAAGCAAAATTCTAATTTATACTCAACAATTTCTAAAACAAACTTCTCCAAATATTTCACATAAATTTTAGAAGAATTATACAGGAATTAAAAAAAAATGTCGAAATTAATTATAGAGATTTTTTCGAAAACACAAATTCTTAAGACATTAAACATAATTCTATATAATAAAATAAAAAAACACAAAGCAATCTGGAGATTATTCTGCAATTTTCTTTCATACGAGAAAGTCTTTGAAAATAGGAGAAGTTCCAAAAATTTCCAGTTTATACTCCCAATATTTGCGGACAGCTTTGTTTGGCAATTAATGAGGCAACGGCTTTCCTTCCGAATATAATCGAGTTTTCTTCCTTGCGATAGCATAAAAATCAAAAGAACAACGACGCCAATGAACAACAAACACTTGAACAACAACAGCGAACACAACAACGGCAACAACAATAGCAAAACTACACTGAGAAATAAAGCCTCTGGCAAATATTTACACTCGCAACCCGAAGTGAGCGGACCCAGTGTTTACTTTAGAAATTAGCTTGTGTATAAAAGGCTTCCTCCACACCAGACCCCTCGCCACACCCCTCCGCCAGCCTTCCCTTCGCACTCCGCCACCCCCAGACCGCGCCCAGTGGCCTGGAACAAGCTTCCCTTTGTCTGGCAACGCTTCCTGCGAATGTGTCGGCAGTGCGAACAAATAATTAAACGCTTCCCTCCCCCCAACCCCCATCGCCCTCGCCAAATGAACTCCCAAATGTTGTTTTTTGTTCGCTCCACTCCGCCATCGATTGGACTTGCAGTGGACTCCTGTCGTTGTTGTTGTTTTGTTCGTTCCTCAGACTTCCCCAATTGTTTACACATTTCGTATACATTGAATTTTTAATCACTTGGGCGCGTAAATTCTCCCCGATCCGGAATCGACTGAAATTATAAACAGTACCGGGAAGAAGTTCTCGGCGATGGCTTTTCTGCCGCGGAATGTTCGTTCCCAATTTCGTTGGCGGTTCCAATTGGCGGGAATTCAAACTGCGAGGGATTCTTTCGAAATACGTTCGCTGCATTTCTGAGCAATGTTAATTTATAAATGAATTTGGTACTTTAAAGGCTTGTTCTGGAAATGGTTTCAATTTCGTAATTATTTGCAATTTTGAAATGAGTCTTAAGTCGAATCTGGATTGGTGGGAAATTTGTGCAGAGCACGAGGCTTCAGCAAAATTGTTGAAAATTTCCGAATTCGATCGAAGGCCTCGTGTGTGTGGCGAATAATCGTCGATTGCGAGAAGACGCTCTCACAAAGATTCCCGTAGGGTTCCGAAAACCCAGCTTCCATTCGAGGCGTATCCTTGAATTTGCATGAGAGAGGTTTGCATTACCTCTCTCCAGCTCTCTCCGTCTCCCTCTCTCTCACACCCCCCTCCCTGCAGCTGGGTAAACTGAAGCAATTCGCTCGCAGCCGATTCTCCTCGTCCACACTCGCACAAAGTGTTTCTTCTGTTCTGTTTCTCGGGTTCCTCCCCCACCGCCGCCTCCAGCTCGACGTCGACGTCGACGTCGGAAGTGTTTGCAGGTAACGCACACATGCATGAAACGCACACCAGCGTGCGACGCCCGACTGTGTCGACTCTGCCTGCTCGGCCGGCCGATGCGACGCCGGACCTCGCTCCGACGAGGGCTCCATTGTCTGCACTCGGTGAGAGCTGGCGACTGGGCACACATGGGGACGGACAGACGCACTGACGGACTGATAGACACACGGACGGCCGGCAGACCCATGAACAGCACAGCGACAGACAGACAGCCAGATGTGCAGTGGTCGTCTGAGATCGAGGGCGTCCGGCTACTGTCAATGAGTTCAAGCTCTGAATGGTTTGAGTTAATTTCAATTTTATTATTGCGTTCTCTAACTGTCGTCTCCCTCTTCCTCTCTCACTCTTCCTGTCCTGCACCTCTTTGTGAATCCCTCTCTTTCTCTCCGCTACCTCCCCAACACCGACTGCAAAAAAAGAAAAAATAAATTTAAAAAACCACTCGCCCATTGGACAATTATTTTATATTTATGACCGATTTCCATATCGATTATAATTTTACTGTCGCCGCCACATATTGGGCTTCGACTCGCTCTCCATATGGGGGGCTTGGGAGAGCGGCGGACGAGCCGCAAGTGAATCAGCGCCGGTGGCTGGAGAAGGGGTTGGGGGTTCGGGGGACCGGGTTCGGATCGATCGGGGGTCGTCGGCGTCGTCGTGGTTTGGCGAACGGGGTCCGACTAATTACAACGCGAGCTCCATTACGTCGGTCGTGACATCCGTTCGCAGAGGCGACATGGTGACCGATGAAACAACAACAACAGTAGCAACAGAATGAACAACGTCAACAACATCAACGCTTCGACTACCTTTAAATGTAGGTTTGAGCGATTTCCTTATCTGGCCTTCGATTTAAACTCGGTGTTCGATTAACTTTTGTCCAATAAAATTTGTTTCGTTTTTTTTCTTTCAAATCGTTCATGAACACTTCGAAAAAATTTGTTCGCTCAATAACAAAAATTCAAAATTTCACGGGTTTTTCCACCCACCTTTGTTCAAATACTTTCTTCTAGTCCAAGTGTTTATCGAATCCCATTGAGGCGAATTTTCGAAATTTTCACAAAACCAACAGAAAACCCAACCCTTCGGAGGCAACAACTCGAATATAACAACAACAATGCATCCACAGGAGTGAGAGTAAAAGCGTTGGCCGAACAAAGGCCAAATGAAAAAGGAGAATTTCTGGCCAACGCCTAGATTTTTTTTCGGAAGCTCTCCTAGTCCCGATCTCTTGGGTCTTTTCATCGACCCTCCCTGTCCTCGCGCCCTGGTCCGCCGGCCTCTGTCCAGTTTGCCCACCCCTGGTCCCTCGCTCATCCATCTCCATCGGCGGCTCTCATTCATCGCGCCGCGCGGCTGGTGGGAATCGGTGGCCTGGCCAAATGAATCACTGGAGCCTTCTGCTATTGGCCAGAGGCCCCCCAGAGCCGTCGGCGAGGGCCGAAAACACGCACACACACCCATATAGTCTGAATACACACACAGTTATATGGCCACCATACACCATCTCAAAAACTCACACATCTGCAGCCAGTCATCGCCTCAGACACCTCGCTCGCTCGGTCGCTTACACAGTTCATCATTTGTTCGAACACCTCAGCCGACCCCTCGCGTGCCTCCCCCCGGGACCAGCATCCCGTCCCCTCTCCATCTCCTGCCCCCAATTACTCAGTTGGCCCTCCCTTCATCGCCTTTCGCCTCTCTTTCGCCTCGCGCGAGGCCGACCGTTGAGAATTTAAAACAAAACAAAAGCCGAGCATGTTTGGCTTTGGATCCAATCAAAACAGATGAATCTGCAGAAACAATAACAACAACAACAACAACAACGTCTATTATGATTACGATTACAACAAGCAATTACAACACACCAACAACAACAACTACTGTACCAAAAATGTAACAAGTTGTAGAATACTCGAAAATTGCTGACGATCTTTGTTTATTTTTATTTCCCTCCATGCCTCGCACACTTTCGGCGCAAAATGAACTAATTTATCGCTGGAATCGGATTAAATTGTTGTAATTTTGTACGATTAGCCGGCGAGCTCGAGCTCGATGTCGACACTTGAGGAAGTGTTCGAGAAGCGCCAGAAATTAGTGTCGACATCAGGGCTTAGAAGGAGCCGGTCATCGTCTGGCCAGAGGAGAAGATCGAAAAAATCATGCCAGCGACTCGAGGACGAAACAAATGCCATTAAGTTCCACAAACACGCGATGTCTGTTCGCTCTCTTTCACTGCCATTCTCTGCCCCAAGTGGTCGGCGTGCGGTCGCTTCGATCAAGTGCTTCCAACGGGTCGATCGATGGGTCAATAAATCACTGTCCATGGTGCAAATTGATTTTCGATCACCAGCACTCGAAAAACATTTCCCAAAAAAATGAAAAATAAAACAGATAAAAATCGAAACAACACAATGAAGTGAACCGAGAAATGTATAGATTTAACTTTCGATTAAACCAAAAATAAAGCACTTTAAAATTCTTACCAAAGATAAATTGCGATCTGGTCAATGTTTGTGGAAAAAACCACCGTCCCTTCTGCCTCCCCGCGCTCTCCCTCACTCTTTGTGCTTCCTTCTCGTTCCCTGGCCAATTTCACACACTATCAACGTGGAATGCCGTTAATTCGAAATTTCATCCCAATCACGAGCCGTTATCGGGAAAGAAGTCGTTTTCGCCGCTTTCTGTCGTGTGAAAGAGTTTGATTTTCTTGCGAAAGAGACGTCGACGACAGACGACTGGGGTCGGCGACAGCGCTCCACACAATTAGTCGTTTGCCAACGACAATAAGCCGACAGCCGCACACACTCAACACAGTCCCTCCTCCCCGCCCCTAATGGCCAACACAGTCGTGCTTCTGGACACAATTAAGTCGACGGCCGAAGCCGGTGGTTGGGGGAAAAACAGAAATTACTAAAATCAAAAACCAACTTCAAAGCACGACAAAAACTCGTCACACGTCAAACAGCAGCAGCAGCCACCGCTCGTTGAGTTGTTGTCAAATATTTAAGGTTTTTCGGTGACATCAGGTTGTACAAACAACAACGGCAACAACAACTACCATCGCTTCCAACGCCAGAGCGCGGTCAGATGGCGATGCCATGACAACAACAATTAGTCGGTCAGCATGCGCAAATTAAGATCGAAGCCGGAAGATTGTCGTCGACTAATTGCTGCTGGTCGTCTGTAATTGAGAGCTCTCGGTGGGAGGACCAAGAGCTAAAACAGAGGTAAAGATAGTGGTAAGGGAGGGTAGGAGAAGAGGTAAAGAAGAGGAGGCCAGAAAGCGAGGGCTTCGATACCTACCAAGGCGTCTTCGCCATACCTAACCCGACAGCAACTTTTTGTTATAAATTTTGTTTTTTCTGTCTTAGGAACATCTCGAATTTCTTCCAAATAAACGACAACGGCAAGGGTTATTGAAGTTTGAGAGTGGAAAGCAAAAGAAAATTTAAAGACTTTGGTAGAAAACCAAGAGCTTTGAAAGAGTTTGGGGGAAAAGCAAAGTGTTTTGAAGTTTTCTCTTGCAAATGCTTTTCTTCTAGAACTTCCTAACGACCTGACGCGGCTGACTTCAGAGATTCTTAACCCTTTATTCCCTATATTTAACCCTTAATTAATGCTGTCCATCACTTTCTCGCACGTCAATGGAAACGACGATTTCTTAAATTAAAGCCAATTAATCCCAGAACTTCATTGATTTTCCAGTGATAATGGTTAGTGTTGTTGTTGTTTTCTTGTGTAGATCACAAACTTATCTCTTGGCCGTAGAAGAAGAAGCAGCGGGCGAGGAGGGGAGAAATAAATTAATTAACGAACCATTGAAAACGGTACCAAATCGAGACCAAGTCGTTGAATTCAACACGTCTGCGGGTAACACAATTCATCACAGCAACAACAGCAACAACAACAACAACAACAGCAATCAGTAACCCAAACAAAATTCATAAAATACAACAATTACAACAACAAGAGCAACGAGGCATTACCGTGATTGGAAACACATTAGGAATTCATAAAGTGCGGGTCCATTGAAGAGCCTCGAACTCCAGCCAAGAACTTAATGAGTCGACGCTCGCCACCGATTACAGATTTTCTCCCTTTCCTCTCCCCTCGCCCCTCTTCCCCTCTGAGTTGCCTCCCTTTCCGACAGTCAACATCCATTTATACCTCGTTTTCGATCGATAATTGTTGTTGGCTTTGTAAACGAGCCTGGTACAAAATGTCGAAAATGAGCTTCGGCTTCTGTTAATGCTAACGAGCCCAGCTCTCGGGAGGCCTTACAAGGTGCGACGATAACGAGAACGACTGAAAAATTAAAAATGAATTAAATTTCACGACAGTGAGAAGGAAATGCCCGGGGCCTCCAGAGGCAGGCGGGCTGCGGCGACGCGTGAAGGCGTCAGCCGAAATCGTCGTGGTTCGTGCTGAACAGGTCTTGAAGCCCGATTCGACCAAGGGTTAAGAGTCAAGGGTTAAGAGTCGCCCTGAGCAGTCGCCTCTCGAAGCAGTTGACGAGCTTCGCATGCGTGTTCGGCCTCTTGTAGCCTGGCCCTCGTTGGGCTAAATTCGTGGCTCGCCGCCGTCTTCCGTCCGTTCCGACATCTTGGAACGTGCTGCGGCGCTTCTCATTTGCATAAATTAACTTTCAATCGGTCGACGCACATCTGGCGGAGCGACAGCATCATCATCATAATCGTCACCAACGCCATCGCCATCGCCATCGTCATCGTCATCATGATCATCGCCATTGGCTCCAAGTTCCGCGGAAACCTATTTGTCATCATTGGCATCATCATTAAAGACTTGTCATTGTTAGCGTTATCGACTCGATCGGCAATTTATGATCTGCAAGAAATTAGGAAAAAATTAAAAATCAAAGAAATAAAAACCGAAGAGATAAAAAAATCGAAAAATCATAAAATCGAGTATAGAAACCGTGAAGAAAAAATCAATGAAATAAAAATTCAATTAAATTCAAATTAATTACACATCGACGGCGGCGCCCTTTGAGGAGCCCGCGCAACTCCCCCGATGTTGGTGTCGGATTATTTTGTATATTGATCTCCGATTTCCGACGCTCGGTCCGCAGGCGCCAACTTTGGAGCTTCTGCTCTTTGTTTGGGCCCGTTGTGAACCATGGGGAAGAAGTTTCTGATCGTGGCCCCCAGGAAGACGCATCGAAATTAGTCGCGATCGTCGTTTGTTGATCTTTGAGAAACCGACAGCCGTCGAGCCGAAGCATGAGAATCGTTTTGGAGAGAATTTATTTAGTGAAAATTCTTTTGAACGAAACTCCCGAAAACTAGAGGAACGGCGTGAGAAAAGATCGCTATCGGAATTTTTAATTAACTCGTTATGTGGTCGTGGTGCTTGAGCTGTTGTTGCTGTTCTTCTTCCTCTTGTTATTATGGTTGTTGTTGTTGTTGTTATTCTCCTTCTTATTGTTGTTGTTGTTCTCCTTCTTATTGTTGCTGTTATTCTTCTTCTTGTTGAAGGCCGGGTCATTGTCGAAGATTCCAGCGCCCGATAAAATGCGACCTTTAACACTCAGCTGGCCGAAACTCATTTTTTCCCATAATGGATTTTTTTTTGGCGTTTTTGTTTTGTTTTCGATTCCAAAACTTAATTCAGTGTGAATTTATTTCTTTATCTTTTGTTTTTATTCACATAGTTTTAATTGATTAGTGTCTGATGCTTCACGGCGTTTCTTCGAGCGTTTTATCAAGATTCTTCTTACAAAATCTTAAATTTGGAGTCTTCCATTGAATTCCTATAATTAGGGCCTTCGGTTCCTCCAATTGGGAAATCACTCTCGAATGACTGACACCGGGCAACTCCCTGCCAGCAATTAATTTCGCCTTGGGTTTGGTTTCGTCTCTCGAACTCAAAGTCGACCGCGAGTGATTCGATTCGATGATGAGGCAGTGAAATTAATTTTCCGATGAAAATCCAAGATCCAAGATATGTATGTGAATATGGAAAGCAATCAAATTAAGCCAGGTGGGGGCCACGAGGAAGGAATCTGGGGCTCGGGAATGGAGAGGACTTTTGTGTAGCCTGCGACCGACTTCCGGCGAATCCTTGCCGAGGTCGCTTCCTCCAGACCGGCCCGGGCTTCCACGTGGACCACGAGGTCTGGAGCGATCGTTGGCCGAGGAAAATTCCCAGAAACTCGATGCCACGGAGTCCGGCCTGCCCGACCTGGCTCGGGCTCGGGCTCCGGCTCGGGCTTCCGCAAATGGCCATTAGAAGCACGGCCTCCACGCGGCATCTCGAGCAGGTACACCGCAACAACAACAACAACAACAACAGCCACAACCACAATGACAACAACTTTTAATTAGCCATTGTCTTCGGCCGGACGAAGAAAAGGTTTCAGAACCCAAGAGGGGGACGCGGAGGAGGCTGAAGAAGACGTCTCGAGAGCCGCCGGACGGACCTGGGTCGAGGCAGATGCAGTAAAAACGAAACCGAATCGCTCGCGGCCCACGGAATTCGACCCAAAGTGGCATCACAAACCCAACAACAATAACAACAACCATAACGACAACGACAACGACAACCAGACCATCCAGCGAGAAGAACCCGCTTAATATGAAACATGTGTCGTCGGCGTTTTGGGGAAAGGCCATTAAATTAGAAGGCGGAAAAAACAAGCAAAAGCTGCGAGAAAATTCCCGTCGCCGAAGTCAAAGTTGAGAGCGAGCGAGCGAGCGAGTGGAGGCCGTGGAGAGGCGTCGCCGACGACGGACAGCAGACAAAAGAGGAGCTTGACACGAGGTCAAACAGACGAAGCGACGTCACCGAAGTCAGCAGCACCAACAACGAAAGCCACAACTTCCACTACGACAACAACTGCGACGATGACAACAACGAAAAATGAGAACCACGACACACATAGACATTTCTCGTCCACGATCATCACCAGCACAGCTGCAAGGCACTGACACAGGGACGATCGTGGAGTTCGTGCTGAAGCTGGGGCCCCATTTTTGTGCTATCTGTTGTTTGCGAGGGTGCCACAGAGCACAGAGCGAGCGAGAAAGAGATAAAATAACTTGAGTCAGCGCCCGAAACGTCCGCTCATCACGTCATCCACACTCCCAGTGGGTGTGCACGAGGGCGTGTGTGTGTTTGTGCGTCCAGACACCCTCGACCACGTCATTAATTAGCGCTTGACCCCGAGAAATCCAGAGGGTGCGTCGCGAGCCCCGCCCCGATCAAGCGAGGGCGAGGGGCGGTCGATCGACTGCGACGAGAGGCCACGATCGTGACCAGCACTGACCCGTGTGCAAACCCCGGTATGATCTCATTTTCCCCTCCCCGCCCCGTCCCTCCTCGTTCGCAGTTCTCCACTTCATTTGCGATAAATTAATTCCCCGATTTGCATGGCGCTGGCGAGTCGTTTCGCCGCACTCGAGAAGATGCGATAAGTGCGCTGGAAATTGTGTCGTTCCCGAGGAAACGATTTCGATCGGACGCGATTTCCATTCCTCCGATGATTCATGGGCTCGAGCTCTGGAGCTCGTCTGGGCTCAGATCCGGGGATCAGGTTCGGGTAGGCTTCAGATCTGGCCGCAATTCTGCGAAATACTTTTTTGGCTCAGAGTAGGCAGCTGTGGTCTCAAATTGTCCATCTACGTGAGTTTCTCCTCCATCAGCTCATGAAGCAAGAGCCCCGATTCCTGTCGCCCTGCCGTCCACCCATCGTCATCCGCCTTGACTCCTCGGGTCCTTCTCGTTCTCGTTCCTTTTTGGTTGCCCTCGGTCCCTGTCAATTCTTTTCTCTGCCCCACCAGCCCTCGCTTTCATTAGCATAATCATTTCCTGGCGCAGCGAGGACGACCTCCTCACAACCTCTCCTCTTATCCCCCCTTTTCTCTCTTATCCACCAACCATGCCGGGACAAATGGAGCCGACACCCAGAGATAATTTGTCATTAAACGCTTAAAAGAATAACAATGCCACAAGTACGAAATAAATCAACCTCTCGCAAGTACTTGGAACTTCCCCCTTCCCTCTGCCATGGAAAAGGAGCCACAGAGTGGCGGAGGGGGCGACCCCACAGAGACGGAAGCAACAAATGCCGACTAATGGATTCTTTTCAATATTTCAGATCGTAGACAACATTGTGCTGACACGACGCGACACCGCAACCGACACCGACACCGACACCGAGAGCCCGAGTGCCCGAGTGCCCGAGTGCCGAGCTTTAATCCGGAGACAAAAGCACGCCAGCGGAGGCCGAGCGGCCCCCTGAACACGAGAGAGAGACACCGATAGGCAGGGAGTGAGACGGGGAGCGCGACAAAATGTCCAACAAACAGTTCGCCATGGACATGAACAACTGTGGATTCGTCGATCCGCAGGTAAATAACAAACGATCCAACGGCCAATCAATCAATCAAGATAGCTCCATTGATCCCTTAGCGATCGGTGATCGCACCACCAACATAATCCGCGATCAATCAGGGATCGTTCCGAGAGCATTTTGTGACGGATTCGACAACAATTGCCGAACGAGCCAGCAACAAGTCCACAAGTTTGGTTCTGGATCAATTGATCGATCTCTGTCTGACTGGAATCCGATGTCAATGCGACTCAGGTCAATTCGGATTCCATTTGAGCAGGGCCATGATCGATTCGGAATCAATCCTTGATCAACGAGGAATCAAATCATGATAGACTGACTCGGAATCGATTCATGATCAACTCGGAACCCAACTTGTTCGACTTGGAGTCGATCATTGATCAATACGCAAACCATCCTTGTTTCAACTCCATCTAACCGATTCGCTGTTTCTCCCTCCCTCCCCAGGTCCAGCTGTCGGCGGCCCTGGCCAAGGGCAGCCTGCGCGATTTCCGCATCGCCCTGGACATGGGCGCCGACGCGACGCTGCTGGACGAGAAGCACATGAGCGTCTACGAGAAGGCCCTGAAGACGCACGGCTGCGGCGAGTACGTCGAGGAGTGTCTGCGCCGTGGCTGCAGCCCGAACTACGTGAGTGACCGCGATCGGGATCATCGCATTCGAGCCCCGACTGATCGTCCTTTGGCCCTTTGCAGATCAACCACCACCTGCACAAGACGGCGATCAACTTCGCGGCGGACTCGCGGGACCCGCACATCCTCGCGGCCCTGCTGCGGCACCGCGGCCTCCAGGTGGACCACAAGCACGCCCAGCTGACGCCGCTCAATTCGCTGGCGAAGGGCCTGACGCCGGACAACAGCGCCGAGGTGGGCCAGTGCATCCAGCTGCTGCTGAACTACGGCGCCTCGGCGAACATCCCCGACCAGCGCCAGATGACGCCGCTGCACCACGTCCTCAAGAACCGCCAGCTGGGCGAGGGCGTGCGGCGCGAGCTCGTCCTCAAGTTCCTCGACTACGCGGCCGACCTGGACGTCGACAGCTACCGCGACGGCGAGGTCCGCGAGCTGCTGCGCGCCCAGTTCCCCGACCTGAAGCTGCCGCCGCTGCGCTCGAGCAGCAACGGAACCGGAGCCGGAGCCGGCGCCGGCGCCGATGCCACTGACGTCAGCGCCGAGACGCTGCTGACGCACCTGCGCAGCGGCGACGAGGACAAGTTCGAGGCGCTCTTCCGCGAGCACCAGCTGGGCGCGTCGGGGCGCGACAACGCGGCCAACGCGGCCAACGCCCAGCAGGAGCTGCAGGGCCAGCTCCTGATCGAGGCGATCAAGCGCGGCCAGCACCGGGCCTTCGACGCGATCCTGGCGGCCGGCACGAGCGTGAACCGGCTGCACGGCGGCAACTCGCCGATCGAGATCGCCGCCATCTGGGGCAACTGGCTGGCCCTGCAGAAGCTCCTCGACCACGCCGACCTGCAGCTGCGCCGCCAGGACCAGCTGCTCTGCACGGCGATCAAGAAGCTCGACGAGCCGGCGCTGAACGAGTTCTGCGACTATAGGAAGTGCTTCTACGTGCTGCTGGACTCGGAGCGGGTCGACGTGAACGAGACGGACCCGAGCGGGTCGACGCCGCTCCACTATGCGGTCAAGTACCGCAATCGGCAGGCGATGCAGGAGCTGCTGCGGCGCGGCGCCTACATCGGGATGCGGAGCGCCTTCAACGACCTGCCGATCGACGGCATGCACCCGGACGTGCTCGAGGAGCACTTCGACAGCTGCATCACGACCAACGGCCTCAAGCCCGGCGACGAGAGCTTCGAGATCCTGATGAACTACGCCAACCTCATGCCGCGACAGACGACCGATGGTGGGAAGCCGATGCCGTCGTCGGCGCCGCCCCAGCTGTGCGAGGAGATGACGCCGATCGCGTTCATGGCCGACTCAAAGGAGCACCGGCACCTGCTGCAGCACCCGCTCATCACCAGCTTCCTGTTCCTCAAGTGGCACCGGCTCTCGGTGATCTTCTACATCAACTTCCTGCTCTACACGCTCTTCGCCGTCTCGATCGTCGTCCACACGGTGCTCAAGTTCGGCGAGAGCGAGCACGCGGCGGTCACGACGCTCTTCGGCCTCCTCTCGTGGATCGGCATCGCGTACATGGTCGTTCGGGAGCTGGTCCAGTTCGTGATGTCGCCGACGATGTTCTTCCGATCGGTCACCAACTACATGGAGCTGGCCCTGATCGTCCTCGCCACGATGACCTGCAGCGAGCCGAGCTACGACCGGGGGACGCAGCGCGTCATCGCCGTCTTCACGATGCTCCTGGTCGCGGTCGAGCTGTGTCTGCTGGTCGGCTCCCTGCCGGTCCTCTCGATCTCGACCCACATGCTCATGCTGCGCGCCGTCTCGAAGAGCTTCCTGAAGAGCTTCAGCCTGTACGCGATCTTCGTGATCACCTTCAGTCTCTGCTTCTACATCCTGATCGGGAAGCCCGAGGTGGACCCCGCCAACGGCGCCGGCCCCCTGGACGGCGTCACCGAGGCGACTCCGGCGGCCTGCGAGGAGAGCAAGTTCAACAAGTTCTCCAATCCCCTCGCGTCGATCATCAAGACGATCGTGATGCTGACCGGCGAGTTCGACGCCGGCGACATCGACTTCGACTCCTTCTACAGCTACCTGATCTTCCTGCTGTTCGTCTTCTTCATGTCGATCGTGCTCTTCAACCTGCTCAACGGCCTGGCCGTCAGCGACACCCAGGTGGGTCAAAAACAAAATCCGTTTTCCCTTTATTTAACTAACTCGTGTCTGTTCGCGTTGACCAGGCCATCAAGGCGCAGGCCGAGCTGAACGGGTCGCTCTGCCGGGCCAACCTGCTGACGCGCTACGAGCAGGTGCTGACGGGCCGCTCGGGCCGCGCCAGCTTCATCGTCCAGCACGAGCCCTTCCGCACCATCTGCCGACGCCTGATGAACCTCTACCCGAACTACATCGCCGGCCGGCAGATCGCGATCCTGCCCAACGACCGCAACAAGGTCCTGATCCCCGTCGCCAACGCCTACGAGATGAAGGAGGTCCTCGACCGGGGCGGGGTGGGGCGCGGCAGCAAGGGTTCGGCCTTCCTGCCGCTCACCGACGGCACCGGCACCGGCACCGGCGAGGCCGACCACCAGAAGCGGCCGCTCGACCCGCCCGTCCAGTTCCTGCCCTGCTGCTGCGCCTGCATCACCGGCCGGTGCTCCGAGATGGACAGCCGAACGGTGAAGCTGGCCATGGCCGTCATCGAGCAGAAGGCGGTGGCGCAGCGCGACCGCCAGCGGCTGCAGAACACCGAGCGCCGGCTGCAGGCCATCGAGGACAAGCTGGCCAAGATGTTCGAGTTGCTGCAGGACATCCAGGCCAAGTGAGCGCCCGGCCAAGAGACAGGCAATAAGAGAGAGAGAGAGAGAACAACGTCGTCTTCCACACATATTCGCTGTTATTTCCCCGTATTAAGCATTGAAGTTTTAGTTTATGCAATAAAGTGTTTCATAATGTCATGTTATAGTTTAGAAAAACCCGAATCGTGTTTTAATCGCGGGGAATCGGGGAGAACCGGGAGCGAAAAGGACGAAAAAGACGATTTAGGAAATCGATTTATTCCAGACGAATCCCTCGATCCCTCCTCGACCGCCCCGGTGAGTCCTGCTCGAGTTTGGCCAAATAAAACACGCTCGCTTATAGACATTCATATACGGAAAGGTAAGTATTTATTCAATGCATGTATGTAGGTTTGTAGTTGGTTGTTTGCACACAAGTACAACAATGTATAATGGATTGGACCTGGTCAGGGTCATGGACATGGCCAGTGGCATTCTCAACTGGTTTGCTTACATTTTATTTCTTTTTTCTTTTGACTTCACTTGACTTGACTTGCTTTGATTACGGCCTAAAGTAGCGTCGAAATAATAAACACAGTTAGTAAGTTCTCAACAATGGTTAAACAGTACATTCAGTGACTTAGGTGTAAACTCCGATAGTACGAAGGACATCGTTCGAGATCTTCCCCGTGATCCATGCAAACGGTGTATATGTGTGTGTGTGGCTCAGTGCGAAAGCCCATGAAGCACCTCGGCCTCTTTGTCTGGTCGGAGGTCGTCTAAAGAAGAAGAACCCAAGCAATGGCATGCATACAAAACAACAAAAAACCCTCGGCTAATCGCGCACTAAAAACGACTCTTATTACTCCTAATTATTCTTTTAGTATTCAAGTATTTTGGTAATTTTTCCAATTCTAAACATTTTGTTCTTTCACTTGACTTTGCTTAACTCGTAAATTTGTAATTTTTAATTGTATTCTCTTCCTTAATTTTTATAAATTTGTATTTTTGGTTTCGTAAAATAGCATTTGGTTTGTTCCTTAACTAGTAATTGGGTAATTGGTATTTGGGTTTTAGAAATCGGTATTTGGAAATTTGGTATTTGGTATTTTGTCATGTTTGTCATTTTTCAGCTGCTTCTTCTGAGCAGAGTTTTACAAAAAATACAAATGTCTTTATTTTATATTTTACAAAAATATCACTTTTATCAAAAAAATATTACTTATTCAAATTTTCAAATTCTTCTTTTGAATTCAGTATATATTTTATTCTTTTTTATTTAATTCTTGGCTTTCGGTTTGTGCTTTTGCAGTTGTCTTTTGATGTTCTTGACATGGTTTGTTTTTTTTTTTTTTTTGATCGCCATCGTGGTGTCGGGTGACGTTTACAAAACAAACAACGATAGTTTGCAGCTCGCCCGGCCACAACCCTCAGAAAACCAGGTACCCAAGTGGAGGCAGAGCCACTACTTGCGGGATCGCGCGGCAAACTCCAATCAACTCAAAGCAGCGACGCCGGACACGTCGCCAAGTTCGGTAACGTGCGACGCTTCTCCTAACGTCACGCCACGTCCTGTCACCCAACGTCACCTCACGTCACGTCCTCGGTCCTCGGACCCCGGTACCCACGGCCACGTCACGGCACGTCGTCACCGTCCCGGGCGATCAGACGACGGGTTCGATCAACAAAAACAAACCACTGGCAACAACTGGGCGGAGGACGAGGGCGAGGACGTGGACGTGGACGTGGACGAGTGGGCGGGCGGTGGCAAAGGTGGCAACGCCGTTTATGTCATCGTGCAGGAGTGCCGCTTGAGGGAGAACTTGTGCGAGGGGCTCTTGTGGTGCTTGGGCGTCGTGTACGAGGGCAGCGACTGGCGGCGCCGTCGGACGGCCGGGCTCAGGTTGTAGCGGATGTTGGCCTGGACGAGAAGCTCCTTGAACACCTCCATGATGCCGACGTTCTCCTTCGCCGAGCACTCGACGTACCCGCACTTCCAGTCCTCGCAGACGACCATCTCGGTCACCTCGTGCTGCACCCGTCGCTCCGTCTCGGTCAGGTCGACCTTGTTGCCCACCACCACGATGGGGATCTTCAAGCCGCGGGCGTTGATTATCTGGGGGGAAGAGAATAATATAAAAATTCACAGATTAAATAAACACACAATAAATTGAGTTGGTTTCGAAGGAATGTCGCGACAGAAAACATGTCGATGAGATAAATTCAAGTTGCAACATGTGGCAGGACTTAAATTATTCTGCCATGCAACTTTCTAGATTCTTTCAAAAAATGTTCTGAAGAAAACTTGCATGACACAAGGGTTCGGTCAATGAGATTTATTCCCAGTAATTTAAATAACTGGTCGCGAAATGTAGACATTTTCAAAAAATCTCTCATGCTACTTTCCAGATTCTTCCAAAAAAATCAAAACTGCTGACTCAAGAAAATCTTCTCAGGAGAAAATCTCTCATGCGACAAAGAAAGTTACGAGAGTGCCGTAACACAAAAGTCGCATTACGCCAACTTGCGTAAATGAATGGGGCAGAAACACGTCTCATTAAGGATTTTCTCCCATGTTATGCAAGAATTAATGTCGCACATATATGTTACACAAGAATTAGAATGTAATCGTCTTGCGTAAACTATCAAATATCGATACCTCGCGACGAGAAATGCAACATCCCAATAAGCAATTAGGCAGAATAATTACATCAATTTATTGATTGAAGGTCAAACAGATATGAATATAATATATTCGAACGTGGCAGATTTTTCCAAAAGCAATTCAATTAAAAACTCCAATTAAAGCCGCGAAATCGAAACGACAAACAGAGGTTGGAGACAACAATGAAAAAGCCCTCTATGTACATATTTGTGCATATACAATTTAGTGCGAACCGAATTTCATTGGAACCGAATGAAATTCCGAGCAATGGAGTAATTGCGAACAAAGCCAAAGGAATGGAAGAGTGGGAGAGCAAAAACTATATATGGAAAAACGAAATAAATAGAAAATTTTTCAAACTCAATTACGAGCAAGCAGCGGCTTCCACGGAAATGTTGTCGCCAGGAACAACGAGAACGACGACGGCAACAGGACCGCCGACCGAGGCGACGCGCATCCATGACCCGAATTGCATGCGAATGGTCGACAATAAATCGCACAGCGATGGCAGCCGAGCTCACAGACAGACGGACAGACGGAGAGACGGACGGGCGAGCGAGAAATGCAAGATTCCATTTCGTCAGATGCCGAACAGAGGCAGAAGTGGGCCAAATGTGGCGACAGCCGGCAACCGCTCGACAACCGCCCGCCCCTTCACCCCACTCGACTCACCTCGTTGCGCAGCCGCTCGACCTCGTTCCAGGACTCCTCGTCGTCGACCGCGTAGACGAGGATGAAGGCGCCCGCCGTCGAGATCGAGAGGGTTCGCATCGCGGGGAACTCGAAGGCGCCGGAGGTGTCCAGGATGTCCAGGGTGAGGGCGGACCCGTCGGGCAGGTCGTACTCGCCCCGATGGAGCTCCTCGACGGTCTGCTTGTAGCGCGGCAGGAACTTCTCGTACAGGAACTGCGAGATGATGCACGTCTTGCCGACGCGCGCCGAGCCCATCACGACGACCCGCCGCTGCTCCTTCCGGATCTGCGAGCTGCAGCTGCTGCTGCCGCCGCACTGGCTTCCGGGGCCATGGCCGCCGACGCAGCAGCTCCGACCGCCGCCGACGCTGCCTTGGTGCGCGTAGTCGCTGCCGGCCCGCGACGCCCGCATCACCGAGGCCAGCGAGGGCAGGCGCAGCCGTTGGCAGCCCGACGCCTGCGACATGTTGACGCCGATGCCGCCGATGCCGCCGATGCCGCCGATTCCGAGCCCGATGCCGCTGGCGATGCGTCCGCCGCAACAGCTGCCGCCGCCGCTGCTGCCGCTGGTCGGGGCCGTGGCGCTGGCGGAAGCAATCGTGGCTGCCACTGTATGCGTGTTGCGAGAGGTTCTCACTCTCCCTCTCCCTCTCTCACTGCTGACTCAGTCACTCGCTCTCACACTCTGCGTGTCGACTGCAGACAATCGCCCGACTTCCGGCGCGAGTTGTTTTCCGATTTCCGGCGAAAAGCGACGAATGAATTTTTTATCGCTTCAACCTCCCCTCGTTCAGCTCCTCCTTCTCTGGGTCTTCTCGCTCAGTCTCTGTTGATTTGCACTCAATTTGCATTTGCCCTCGGCAGGCCGGGGGGGGCGTTTCGGGGGTTGGGGGCGAGTCGTTCGGCTGCAAAGATAAAAGCGAAATTAATGATTGGCGGCGCATCGGGCGGCCATGGCGAGGGCGTGCGTGAAGCCGAGAAAAATTAATGGGGTTTCGGAACTTCTTCCATTTATGTATGTATGCAGAGTGAATGAATTCCCTGAATCCGAAAGTGAAAGTGTAGGTGAAAGCGAAGAGTGGTGGGAAAGTGAAAGGGAGAGCGAAGGGAAAAGTGAGGAAAAACCCATCGATCACCGGAGGGCAACGAGGGGTGAGGGGCGAGGGGCGAGGGAATGAGGCCGACTGAAAGGTTCAATCGCCAGAGCTTGAGTTGAGTTCGAAATTCAATTGCCAGTGGATTGGGAGTGAAAGGACGAAAAAACTTCCCACAATCCTTTGGCTCACTCTGAGAATTCGTCCTCGGGCGCCTCGGTCTTGGCTCCCCTCACAGGTGTCGATGCCGACCGGGCGAAAGTCAGACACCTCTTAAGGGCTCAGCCGGGCCTGCTGGACGACGACGTTGGTGTAATCGTTAATAGGATTAGGGCTGGAGGTGGAAATAAGCGCGTCGAGGATTTCACGGGAACAACAGCAACAACCACACCAGCACCACACTACACCAATCCCCTTAAATCGCGTAACTTATATTAAGCCAGGCGAAACGCCGACCGCCTTCCACGAAAATCCTCTCCGGCGGCGGCGATCGGTTCGGGTCGAGTTCCCGGAAGCCGCTCGTCTGTGGTCGTCCTTAAATTCCTACGGCCCAGACTTGAGGAAGCGACGTCGTCAATCGGCGAGGGAGAGGGGGAGTTGGAGGAAGGAGGGACGAAGTTGAAGATGGAGGAAACTCTGTAACTGTATTAATTTCCAGCTGCTGACAAAATGGCACGCCGTCGACAGGCTGTTGGCGCGCGAGAAAAAAGGGACCCGGAGCCCCGCCCCCAACACAAAAGGAAGGACCGACAGAAGGAGACCCTCGCCATCGGGGCGAAAAGTGAAAGTTGAAAGCGGGCAGCAAACCGAAGTTGGAGGAAGTGAAAGGAAAGGAAAGGCAATGGGAATGGGAGAGTGAGGGAAAAAGAGCCTGCTTTAAATCGATGCGGTCGTGGATTCCGGGAAGCCGGGCTCGTGCGAGTTCTTTGCGGGATTAAAAGTTAAGGCCACGCCTTCCGGACAGGGCGGGGGTTCGGTGTGCGTGCTTGGCTGTGTGTGCGTGTGGACGACCGGTGGATGGTGCGAAGGATTCGCAGCACGTTTACGTTTTTCAGAGGTCGGCGTCGTAAAAATTCAGCCAACGAACTCTGGATTGAATTTCCTCGGAAGCGCGGCGAAGGCGAGGCGAGAGGCCGAGGTCAAGAGAGAGCGCGGCCGATGGAGGCGAGGAGGAGGAGGAGGAGGTGGGGGCAAACGAGCAGAGGGAGTTGGCTGGGGGAATAAGGAGGAGGCGAGGAATTTGACGAAAGCCCGAAGGACGAGTGAGCGCGGGGCAAAAAAGGAGAATCGAGGCGAAGGTGGGAAACGGAAAAAGAAGACAAGCAGAGCGAATCCTGGTCGAAAGAAGCGAACTAAATGAAGTAATCAACGACCACGAGGGTCGGGTGGCGGCAGAGGCAACTGGGAGAGAGCGAAAGGGGACCTGGGGAATCAAGGTTGACAGATGGAGGTCGGGAACTCAGGGGACGGCGTGCGTGAGGCGAAGAGGAGCGAAGAGTAGGAGGAGGCTGGAGGTTGATGGCTCGGTGGTTGCCCGGCGCAACAGGGACCGAGGCCGCGCCATCGCCAACGTTACGTCACCCTGGCAGCAGGCGCGGCGGCCTCAACTTGTCACGAACTTCTCGGAAGAGGTGGCGACCGTAATTGAAAGAAGGACACAGGACGGAGGAAGCGGAGGCGACGCGACGCGACGCGATGCGTGACGAGACGAGACGAGATGAAGTGAAGTGAAGGCAACGCCGAAATTAAGTGAAGTGAAAAGTGAAGAACGCCAAGTGAATCTCATTAAAGTTCGATGCTGGCAGCGGGCAACAGGCACGGCCACAGCAGGGACCGAAAGGGAAGGGGCGAGAAGAGGCAAGGCGGGTTTTTGGGAGCTCACAGAGTCGACAAGGGACCTTTATTGCTATGGAAACAGAGGCAGAGACAGAGAAAAGACAGGGAAGAGTGTCTGGGCACCGGGTCGTATGAGCGACTTTAATTGCAAAGCACCGTAACAATGGTCTGGTAGCTCTCGCTTTAACCGGAAATCTAATTGTGTGAGCGGTATCTGGTCTGGTTCTGTGGGCCAAGGATTCTCCACCTGCTTTCACTCACGGCCCCTGGGGCTTTGTGCTATTATTGCGAAATCGCTGGACAAAAGCGACGACTGAGGGCAGTCGGTGCCGGAGAATGTTGGAAAATCTGGCCCTGGCTAAAGTAGGTCAATGATGAATCTCTGCGGTGAAACTTGGTACCAGGAAGGCCAGACCTGTCCGGCAAAGAAAGTAAAAACGAACGACATCGACTGCGACTTCGCAATGACAACAGATTTTCTGAGCGGGGAAACCGTAAAGACGATCATAAAAAATATTAAAAAAACAATACATAAAAAGAGTGGTAAATATGAAAAATGAATATACCGAAGAAATAATAATGATAAAAAAATACCCTACAACTGTCTTCAACTTTTCGATCTCTTCTTTCTTTTCTCTTGTTGTCATTTCTTTTCATTTCTGTTGGTTTCATGTGTTCTACTTGTGCTTGCTTTCTTTTCTCTTCTCCTCTTTATTCTTTTTTTTTGTCTTAATCGTCTCCCGGTTCACAATTAATTAATTATTTCCCATTGCTTCTCATGGGCGCCATTCGTAATTGGGAACTGGAAATGACAGGAAGTCCTGCTGGGCTGCAGTCGAACTGCGCATCGAGGTTGTTGTTGTCGTCAATTGCACTTGTTGTTGTCATCGACGACTGTTGTTGTCCCTCACTCTATTTGGCTGTCGTTGTTGTTGCTGTTGGTGTTGTTGTTCGCAGATGTTGCACCCCGTTGCAAGCTGATGTCATGGAAGGAAGGAAGGAGGGAAGGAAGGAAACAAGACGACGGCGACGACAACAACAACGAGGAGATGGCTCAGTTTCCACTCAATTAGGACGAACCCAAGGGGCTCAGACCAACGCCCTTCCCTTCCCTTCCACCCTTCCACCCTTTCACCCCTATCGAACCTGGAAGCCGGGAGTGGAGGAGGGAAGGAAGTTGTGTAAGTTCCCAATTTGCATGAGTTTAATATGCTGTTAAAGGCTCCGAAATGAATTTAATGCGAGTGAAAGAAATTCAATTTGCCATCAACACATCCGAACGATACACACACATCCACCCACCGGCCTTTGGCTGGAAAATTCAATGCCATTCAATGGCGAATCAGCGAATGTATTAAAATCGAATATTTTTTAAACATCCCTCGGCGACCCCCCGCTGGAATGTGTTGCAAATTAAAGAGAGGAAAACGAAATCAATTGACATAATTGGAACGACACGAACAACAACAACAACAACAATAGGGAGAACAAGAGAAAATTTAACGACGATAAAAGCAACGACTAATAATAGAAGAGCAGGCATAAGTGAAATGAATGCCTACGATTGGGGCCATTCAATTATCCTGCGGGGCAAGGACGAGCCTCGCCTCGCTCGCAGATATATATATATATTTTTTCGGACAACAACAGAGACAGGGACAGAGGGAGGCAGGCAGATTTGAAGGGCCGAAAAATTAGACGAGCAAATAAGAGAGGAAATCAAGGCGAAATTAGGAAATCAATGCCGGAAAATCAAACCAAGTGGAAAGTAACATGTTGAGCAGATGGAAAATTTTTGAAATTATTCTCTTTCAGTTGTCAAAATTATATCACGAATATTTTTGTTAAATATCCCTAGCTTCGAGGGCTCGCTCTTGGAAAATGATAGAAATGAATGACATCAGTTTAGAGTTTAAGCAAGGACAATTAGCCACAAAGGACCAGATAAACTGCGGCAAATGACTGGGATGGACTCGATTGGACCTGGAGGGACTCGAGGGGACGCGATTGATCAGGATGGCGAGGTCGAGAACACAATCTGATCAAATGCTCGGCCTTTGAAATTTTAATCGTGATT
This sequence comes from Coelopa pilipes, assembly GCA_947389925.1. Lineage (NCBI taxonomy): Eukaryota > Metazoa > Arthropoda > Insecta > Diptera > Coelopidae > Coelopa > Coelopa pilipes. Next base: position 41,254,471 of record OX376698.1, on the reverse strand, counting down.
TCGCCGTCCCCCTCCATCGGCGCCTCGTCCTTTGTGCCAGGCCGCGGCGCGTGTCGGCGATTTTAACGAGCTGCCCAAATCGTCCGCACGCCATTTTAATTGACGACCCACCCCTCCGCCTGCCCTGGCAGCCTTCCCTGGTCCTTGGCCTCAGAGGCGGCGGGGTCGGCGGAACTTCGAAGCTCTTGTGGCGGACCCGTCTCGAAATTCACGGGGTCTCCGAGTCAACGCGCGCGCCTTCGAGGCGAAAAACTTGTGGACGCGGAGCCGACCGCGGCGTACCAGAGGCCATTCCTCCAGTTGTTGTTGTGGTGGTCGCACTTGTGCCATGTGCACGACTCACGCACACCAAAGTTAGCAAACTGCGACGAAAGGTCTGGGAGGAACTTTCAGGAAAAGCAGAGGGCGATAGAAAGCGGAGGAACAAAAGAGAGACAGGGAGAGAAAGGGCGAAAATTCTCAGAACAGATTGAGAAGCGAATAATATAATGGAACAGTGTTTTGAAGTAAAATTTCCAAAATGAAATCAACTGAAATAAAATATAAAATGCGACTAATTTTAAAGGACTTAAACTGAAATAGAAAAAGTACTTGATAAAAAATTTAATAAAATGCAATTAAATAAACTGACACATCTAAAAATGAAACAATTTTAAATACAATTGTATAAAATGAAACACAATCAATTTGAAATTGAATTAAATTAAATTAAATAACACAAAATTAAATAAAGTAGAATGAAATATACAAAACAAAATATTACGAAATAAAATTAAAAGAAATAAAATATAATGAAATAAGATACAATTAAATAAAACATAAGGAAATAAATGGAGCATAGAAAAATAGAACGAAATAAAAACAAAAAATCAAATGAACGAAAGTAAAACTTTATAAAAATAGTAAATACACTAAAGAAAAAATGTAAATGAAGTGAAATAAAACACAATATTTGGAAGCTGTAAAACCATTTGGCCTTCACCAGTCTTGCAATAGCGAAGTGTCATGAATTAAGCGAAAGTTTATAATAAATACATTATAATAAAGTATAATTTATGAGTTATTAGTGAATACTTGAGGATTTCTCAATTTCAGTTCCGACCGATTTCCCCACAACGAGGTCTTCTCAGTGGAAGTTCGTGCTAATCGATTGCCCTGGGCTGGAGGCGCTGGCGCGCGCAGAGTCGCTGGGAAATTTCAAGGAACCAGGTGTTGGAGACGGAGGGGCGGGGGCGGGGGGTTGGTTCGAAGTTCCCCCGATAAGCTCGTTGATAATCAATAAATTCGAATGGAGAAATTTATTTTCGTGGCGATTTCGCTGCCACCGGTGCGGGGCTCGTGCTGTTGTTGTTGTTGTTGTCATTGTTGTGGATGTTGTTGTTCTTGCCGTCCTTGTTGTTCTTGCCGTCCTTGTTGTCGTAGTAGTAGTAATAGTGGTTGTTGTTGTTGTTGTTCTTGTCAATAACACTCGAGAGACCCCAAATTTCGAGCCCATCCCGAAATCGCGTTCAATCGCGTGTTGGCCTTGTTAACAACAACAACAACGTGTTCGGCTCCCCCCATGCGATTCGGTCAATCAAATCCACGAAACGGAAGTCGATTCACACGCACACACACACACGCACACACACAAAGCGACATTGCGGGCATGGTTGTGTTCGATTGTGCATTATAATTTTCATGGGATATTTTTTGGAACTCTAAAACATGACGCTGTTGTTGGGGTGCAGAGATCGAGGTTGGAAAACAACACGAAGACAAAACCGAAATTAAGTTCAGCAAACAATCGAAAAAATTGCCAAAATGCTGTCCAACCTGACTGTGGACAACACGAGTCATTGTTGGAAACTCATTGCGAAAACACAGGAATTTTCAACCACTCTCGGACCAGTGGAACCGGAACGGAACCGCAAAGCGAAGCCGAAGCCGAAGCTCTTTAATTGATGGGGATTTAAGGGGATGTCGTTAATATGTGTATTTACCATCGTCCTGGATCCTTTCTCTCTCTCTCTCTCTCTCTCTCGCCGGCCTAATCTTGTCCTTAATCCTTTTGATTCGTCTCTTGGCTCCTCATTAAAAGTTATTTTGCATCCACAAAAGTCACCGAAGTCGGATGCCGGCCGAAGCCGCAAGAACTCGGAACTCGATTCGCAAATATTATGAGTAATTATAGTATGTTCTCCCTTTCCCTCTCTCCCCCCTGCTCAGTCTCTCTATCTGTCAATTTGTCACTCCCACTCTCACTACCGCTCTCCCTCCCCCTCTCTGCAGTTGCATTTTAAGTGGAAATTGCGAACTTTCCGACATTTGATATTTGGGAATTTCAGGTGCTCATGCGTGGAGAGCCCGGAGTAGATTAATTGAAAAAGTTCCACAGCTCGACTCGCACTCGCACTCGCACTCGTACAGTGTGCACGAATTCGTCCTGTTGGCCGTGGTCCTGGCAGCAGCCCCAGCAACAACATGACCAGCACCATCAGGTGCAGCCACAACTGCAAGCACAGCAAGAGCAACATCACCGAGCTTCGTCCACAGATTCCAGCGAATCCCGAGTTACGACAAATCCTTCGATCCCTCGAAGGTCCGAGAAGACGTCACCTGCTCTCGCTCTCGCTCTCGTCTTTCCTCCGCAGTCGATGGCCGAAGACCGAAGACCGAAGTGAGCAAATAAAAATTTTCCGTTTTCCAATTAATTTTCCCACTCCCTGCGCTCCTGCCACGAAACTCGATGGCCGGAAGCGGGCGAGTGTCGTCCACCATCCATCATCGAGGGAACGAGGGAACAATGCCGAGACAACAACAACAACAACAGCAACAGCAACAGCAACAACACTTTCTTTGCATTGGCGCAACACGAGAACATGAGAAATGTAATTAATTCGGACCGAGGAGGAGCTCGAATTTCGCCCAAAACCAACGGCCGAGGCCTTGGGGGCGAAGCGGGGTCGGGACGCAACGGGAATCGCCCTAAGGTGGGCTGGGCATCCGTCGTTGTCGGCGCTGGGCTCGTTTCACAGCGGGTTCAGGAACGAATTTCGTCGAAGCTCAAGGCAAAGGAGAAGACAAGCGAGGAAACCATGGAGAATGCCACGGATAAGACCGAGCAATAGACAAAGGGGAAGACAAAGGGAGACTTCCCCGGGGAAGACGATGGAGAGGACCGCGGAGAAGAGTCGAAGGAGAAGCGTGAGGTGAAGACCAAGGAGTAGATGAAGGACGAGACGAAGTAGAGTCGAGGGCCAAGACAAAGCCAGGATCGTCTCCTGAAGGCCGTGCAGGAGGAGGCAAAGGAGGCCGAGCGGAAGCCACGAAGTCGAAGCGGAGTCGACCAAAGGCGGGTTCGTCGCCTTCGCCGTCGCCGTCGCCATCGCGGACACACGATTTGCACCATCGACCTCTGGCATCGATCGGTCGTCGGGATTCAACTTGAAGTTGAACTCGGGCTCGTCACCGTCGTCGCCGTCACCTGTCGTCGTCCTTCAGCTGCGCCTGGTCCTCCTGCATCTCTTCGCCTGCTTCTCCGCCACCTTCTCGTCGTCTGCGAGCCGTGACCTTCGCCGGCCGAAAGCGATAAAAATCCCTGGCCTCGTCCGCGACTCGAATGATGTTCCCTCTCCTCTTTCCCTCGTCCTCCCCGATGCATCTCCTCCTTTCCGCGCCTGTTGAACCTCGCTTTTTGAGCATGGCAGGGCGAAAGGGCACGATTTATTCATGTGTGTGTGGGTGTGTGTGTGCACTTGTGTGCGCTCTCAAGGTGTCCGTGTCTGTGTCAATGCGAGCTTGTGTCTGTGTTTTCTTTTCTGCCTCTGCGCCCTCGTCGATGGCCTTTGACGGTCTCGAATCGCGCTCGACGGAGGAGGGCGGAAAACCCGAGGAAGGCGGCCGTTGAGAGCGAGACAGAAAGAGGAGGAGCCAGCGAGGGGGTTCTGGTGGCCTCCTGCAGGTGCGGCAAACGCTACGGCGAGGACACGGACCGGGACAGCGGCGACAGAGACGGCGACCAGCAGCAAGGGCAAAGGGAAAGGCAAAGGTAATGACATTGCCGATAACAACAATTACTCGAACAACAACACCGGCAACAACAACTGCAGCAATAGCCAGAGACGATGATCTTCAGTTGAGAAGCAGCAGCAACAAAATTGCAGCCTACACCCGGTGAGGCGGTGAGTGCGGAAGGGGAGGCGGAGGAGGCGCAAATGGCAGCAAGAGGAGACCTTTTTGTCATTGCCAGGACATTGGAGAGCGCCGTAAACAACGACAGCAACAGCAAGAACAACAACGAAACCAAGAACAAGAACAACAACACCGACAACACCAAGAGGAACCAACAACAAGTCCAATAACGACTTGCTGAAGTGTGAGAAATGCACGCGCTCCATGCGCATCCCGTCGACTCCCGTCTTCCCTTCCCTCTCTCTCTCCTCCCTCTCTCCTCCCTCTCTCCTCCCTCTCTCCTCCCTCTCCATCGCTCCACTCGCGCCCTTTGGTCTCGTCTCGCTGTCTCTTTGGCCGTCCTTCCACGACTGCTGCCAACTCAATTAGAACTGCCGGGCCTCGTCGTCGAGTTGGGCTCGAGTTTCATCGCTCACACTTGCCGGCCCCCCGCCCACCGCCCCCTCTTCCCCCTGCCTCGCACTCTCGTCGCCTCGATCTCAAACGCATTTTCAAGCGAAGGACGAGCAGAGAAACGGAGAAAACCGGGCTGGTTCCGGGTTTCGAAGAAACTCAAGGCGGTTTAACTCGATTTATCAGAAAAATTCTCACGGAATTGGGAGCGAAACGGAGAAGACGTGGAGGTGGGGAGGGGAGAGGGGAGAAGGAGGAAAGTAATGATAGAGAGAGAAAGAGAGAGAGCGTCGGTTTTTGGTGAGAGCAAGGGAGGCTTTTGAAGGCCTGTGACGGGGCCGCGAGCACGGACTGGGGGATGAAAAGACTCGAGACGACGGGGGCTCTCGGCGGGCTCCGGGAGGCCGCTCGACGACCTCGATTGTCGCTGTTGTTGTCGCTGCCTGCGAACTGAACCCGAATCCGAATCCGACTCCGACCCCAACCCCGACCCCGGCTCGACGGTTGATCCGGCGAATGGATCCGGGAGCCCGACCTGGCCTCGCCGCCGCCAGAAGTTCGCGCCTTAAGACCCGCCACGCGCCCCGCAGCAGGCGCGCCACACACACGCGCACACGCTCACGCACACACATTCCCCTGCACACGAACACGTCCACAGTCGCAGAGCCGGGCAGCGAAAGGATTCCGCGGAATCCACTCGCGACTCATTTATGCGAGCGCGCCTCAGGCGACAATGAGGGACGGCGGATCCCGGCACACACACACACACACACACGCACACGCACGCCTGTCGCTGCCCCGATGCCTGTCGCTCAGCCGTGAGCCCAGGAGCGCCACGGCCCACCCGCAAACGCTCCCCTTCCCTCGCTTCCTCTGCCTCTTTCGCGCGAAACCGTTGAGCAAGGACTCAATTCGAGCCGCCAGCGAGGGCGGGGACGAACGGGCGGAAGGGAAGGCGAGAGCCAGAGCCAGAGCTCGACAATCACAGCGAGTGTGGGGAAAATAATTTCAATAAAATACTCATTTTCATACGGCGGCTGGGGGGTGAAGAGGGGAAGCAGGGGCGGAGGGCAGGAGGGGCGCGAATTGAAGGCGACGTCAGGAGCAGAAAATCTCGGTGCCGCGAGAAATGCGAAGGCAAAAGAGATAAAAACAAAAAAAGAACGAAAAAATCCACGCACAACAAAAGCCACCAGCTGAGCGCAGCGTTGCCACCTGTGGCGCCGAGGTCGCCGATGTGCGTGCGTGCTTCGAGGGAATCCTTCCGACGGACCGGCGAGGACGTGGCCGAGGCCGCGGACGCGGACGAGGTCAGAAGTAATTTCGAACAAACAGACAAAACGCCGATCGACTGAAGATTTCACAGAGCCGAGGCGGAGAGCGCGAGAGGGAGAGAGGGAGTGAGAGTGAAGCGAGGAAAGGGGGAAGGGATAGAAAGCGACGGCAGAGATTGAAGCAATCAAAGGCAAACACAAGCGCAAACACACACAGGCGCAGTGCACAAGAGACAGTGAACGGCAAGAGGCAGACACAGACACAGAGACAGAGACAGACACAGACACAGATACAGGCACATTTCCACACACAGTCATGTGGCCAAGTGCGGAGAAAGCTCGACGAACGCGACTCGGTGGGGAGCCGAACCCACTGACGGACGAATGATTAACGAACGACGAGCTGGACTGATGTAGCGACAGCTGCTCGGACCGATGGACGGACCGATGGACGGACCGATGGACGGACCGATGGACGGACCGATGGACGGACCGATGGACTGACAGGCAGCTGGCTGCAGACGACGGCGTCGATGAGCGTAATGCGGAATCAAAAAGTCCGAGGACCACCGCAAACACTGCAGTTTCTCCGTTTTACGCCGCGGTCCGGTGGCGGCGTTTTAGGTCTTCGCCCCTTTCTAGGCGAACGACAGCCCGAGACAAAACCCTCCACCTTCCTCTCTTCGTTCTCGCCCTCCACCCGCCTGCTTCCTCGAGTCTCCTGCCAGCGCCGTCTCCTGCGTTCCCCGATCTCCGGTTCCTCCTTCTCCACCGGGTTTCTCGCTGTTTCTCTCGTCGAACCTCATCGAGGCCCTTCTGCGAGTTTCTTCCCCTAGATATTTTCGCTAAATTCTCCCCTCCCTCGCCACCTCCTCCCTCTCCTCTCTCCCTTCCGCCTCCTTCGTTTCCCTGGCTTTTTCCTCGTATCCAGGCGATTGCTCGAAATTTCCTGCTGCTTCCTCACTATGCCTTCTCCCTTGTCCTTGTCCTTGTCCTTCTCCTTTGTCTTTCCCTTCCCTTTTCCTTCTCTTTCCCCTTTTCCCCTTCCTTCTCCTTCTCCTTTTCACTCTCCATCTTTCCTTCCTCCCTTCCACTCTCTCCTACCCCTCGTTCCCTCCTTCCCTCCTCCTCTTCCATCACCGTCGACTCCACATGCCCTGAATCCTTCCTCCCACCTGGTGCCCTTCACTTCCTCCTGTTCCAATTTCCCCCCGGCTCCCCTCTCTCTCTCTGGTAACTCTGGCAACTCTATGCGCTTCACTCCACCAAGGGTCCACGAGGTTTTCCTTTTGTGTATTTTTAGAACAAGTTGCTTGGGTTTATTTTGATGTTGTTGTTGTATTCGATATTTTGCGAGGTCGACATGATTATTTTCTTTAACTTGTGTTTTTATTTGGCTCTGCTATTTTACTCTGATACTCTGACTTATTTATTAAATTATATTTTTTTTTTGATTTTTTGTTTTTTATTATTTATTATACAAACAAGCTTTATAAATATTTTAATATATATTTTATTCGGGTTTTTATTTGACTCATTTTTTTATTGTTTTACTTGTTTATTTATTTATTTTTTGGTTGGTTTATTTATTATATTGTTGTTTGCTTATTATTTTTTATATAAATGCAACTGGTGTTTTTATTTCTTTGCTTTTTTACTTATTTATTTATATTGTTTTTTCAATTTATTTTTTTTATTTATTTCTGTATTAAGAATTATTATTTTTTTCTATTGTGACTTGGTTCTTTATGTAGTTGTTTCATATTTATTTCAATATTTTCGATCCGAAATTTTGTAGTTCTTCCCAATTCTCAGCCTAAGAGCTCTTCCTCCTCTGTTGCACCTCGCTTCCACCTGGCTTCCCCGCTCCCGCCGCCCTCCTCCTGCCTCCCCAGGACCAACACCAGAACCGCCGTCGACTTCCTCCGACGCCAGCAGGAAGATTTGCTTATTTAATTCCCCTCTTTAACACATCTCGTGGACCTCTGTGCTCCCTTCGCCTTCGCCTCCGTCGCCCTCGGTCTCGTCTCTGTTGGTCTGGTCTGGTAATCAAATTAAGTTTCACCCTTTCGGGCGCCTCCGTAAATGCTTTTGTTCAACGTGCTCTGCTCTGGCGCTCGCTGTTGTTTTGGTGTTCGTTATTGTTATGGTGTTGGTGTTGGTGTTCCTTTGTTGTTGCTGTTGTTGTTATGCTTGTAAACGAGTCCTATTGAATTTGCCGCACGCTTCGCCACAGCAACAACAATAACGAGAACAACGTGGACAAGAACAAGAGCAGCCACAGCAACAAGAACAACAAGAGCGGCCACGATACCAACATCAAGTCGCAGCAACAACAATATTAGTGGCAACACTAACAACAACAAGAGTAAACACAAAGCCCAAGAACAACATGAACAACAACAAGAACAACTGGAACGATATCAAACAAAGCAGTATCAATAGAAGCTTAGCGAGAGTGAGAAAGAGAGTGAGAAAGAGAGAGAGGAGTAGGAGTGAGACGGGTAGAGAACGACGTGTGCGTGTGTGGCTTTGTGCGAGAGTGTTAGTGTTGCCGTGGCTACAGACTTAATACCGTCTTACACTCGAGCCAGAAACCAGACAGCGACTGGAGGAATCGAGTAGGAAAGTGGGGGAGAGAGAAAGGGAGAGGGTGAGATAGAGAGGGATGCAAGAACGAAAGGAAGGAACAAGTAGCAGGAGGAGCGACGAAGAAACCAGAAACTAGAGGAGCAAGGCGAAGGCAAGTGGGAGCAAAGGCGAAGCAAGAGCAAGGGCAGAGAATGGGAAGCAAGAACCATGAAGAGCCAGTGAGTAAGGGAGAGGGCGAGAGGGAAACCATTGAGCATTGGCAAAGCCAGCCCCAGACTCGGCAATTATAGACATAATTGAAATCATTGAATTACACACTCTTGGGCGGAAGCACGAATTGGCTTCAATTGCCAATTGTGGCGACGGAGGCACTGGAAAGCACTGTAGCACTGCCTCTTCTTCTTCTTCATCATCTTCCCAGTCTTCTACCTCTTCGTCTCGGTGTCCCATGTGGAACACCGTCGTCAACAACACCTCGTGTTGCCATCAATTTCGGTAAAATCGTCCATCGCAATAGATAAAACTAATTAGGAAACTTCTGGCATGGACATGGACCGAGAACGGACGAGCCAGAACTTTGAACTGTTGGACTCTCGCCCCATCATCGTCACCGTCGTCAGCTCGTGGCATTTGGGAGCATTTGTTGACTCCCAGACATGTCACGAGGGGCGGTCGGAAATCGGCGAAATGCGTCGAACGAGCCCCCGGATTCGGGCTCGATAAGGCTTTTTTATTTATTTATTAATATTTACTGTTTTTTGTTGTTTTGGTGTGTTCTTGCTTTTGATGGGAAACCGCGATAAGCAGCCATAGAGCGATAGAGCGATAGGGGTCGGTTTCGCCAGCGAGAGAAACCTGAGACTGTCTCACACACACACACGTAGGAATCTACTCGGCTCACCCGCCGGGCCCTCGTGTAATTGCAAACCGACCTCGTCTATTAATTAACAGCCCAGCGAGTTCTCAGAAGTCGGACGAAGAACCCTCGACGAGGAGGGGAGCCCAGTGAGTGGGGAACGAGTTTCTTTCGCCATCATCATGAACGGAGAAATCACCATCATTGTCATCGAAATATCACCATCATCATCATCATCATCATCATCATCATCATCACCCCCACCACCTTCTCCACCATCCCTGTCGTCGTGTTCGTGATGGGAAAATTGCGGATCCTGTCTGTGAATCGCAGTCGCAGATGAAAGGGAGGAACTTAAGACGAGCCCTAATTACAGGCATGTAAATGACTTGATTAAATGCATCATTAAAATGTAATATCTATGAAGTCCCAAATGAAAGAATTTCGCCGCAAGGTGTGGGACAGATGGGTATCATCTGTGTTTGTGTGTGTGCGAAAGTCCGACCCCAACCCGTGGGGGTTCGAGGAAACGCAATAGATTCGAGTTCTCCTTGAAGCCGAGGCAGATTTAATTTAATTCAAGTCCAGCGAAATGCGATGCCGTAAAATATTACAACATCAGCAAATGGTGGGAAAGGGTTAGACAGACGGGGCGAGAGGGGGAGAAAGGGAGAGCGGGAGGAAGACACGAGCCGGCGGTGCTGCAGGGAGCGAACGAGCCGGCGGAAGGCGTGCGAGGCACGGCGGAGGGATCAAGAGGATGATTAAATCAATTCGTTTGCCGAGCGTTGACAACAAGTGTCGAGCAGAGACAACAAAAACTGGAGAGAGAACTACAACAACAACACGAACAACAGAAGCAACAGCAGCAGAACACAATGGCCGAAGGACAGACATCGGTCGGTCGGTCGGTCCGTCGGTTGATTGGAAGGAGACACGCGTTGCCAATTACACGTACCTTCGACCGCAGGCGATGCCAGATCCAGTTGTCCGTAATGCCCGCTGCAGTGGCTCGAGCACGGAACCGGAAGCGGATGTGGCGATTTCCCTCGCTCCACAAACACAAAGGGGAAAATTCAAAACTTTTCACTTCACTTGTAAAAAACGCTCAGTCTCAATTGAAATTCATTTGTTTCTATATCAGTTTTAGTTTTTAATAATTATTTTTTTATTACTTTTTGATTGTTGTTTTCAATGTTGAGACTTTATTTTTTATTTATAATATTTTTTTAACTTTGTCAACACGAAAATATCTCTGAAATATTACAAAAAAGTTAACTTTTTCATGAAATTATTACCGTTTGTGGAATTTCTGCTGAAACAGTTTTTAGCTTTTTGTTTATGCTTCTATCACTTGTTTCACAATGTTTCCGTTGTTCGGGTGTTTTCCACAAGTGTGTGTTTGATTTGATTTTGTATATGATTTTTTTTCGTTCTGCTTCCGATCTGCTGCTGCGACGAGTTGCGAACAGAAAATGCGGCTCTTCCTCTGATAACCGTTAGTTTTATGCTCTGTTGTGGGAAATTCTGCGTGCGAATTTCCCCAACGGGAACAGGGAACTTCCCTTGGCGCTCTCTAGGGCTGAATACAATCAAAGCCTCGCTTGCCTCGCATGCCTCGCTCCGCTTGAAGCAAAATTTTTGAGTTACAATGAAAGCTTCGCTTCAAAAGTCAAAACATATGTTATGTGTCAAATTGTCTTGTCGAAGTGAATTTTGTTTGTAAACAAGAAAAATAAATTAAATAAATTAAACTGAGAAATGGATTTAGAAAATTTATTATGGTTGATGGTGGTTCTGATATTGCTCCATGAAGCAAAAGAACGATTGACGATTTTAAATGGAGGCCCATGACTTCTCTCTTTTTAATTTATTTTTATATCCATAATCGCGTTTATTAAAAATGCATGGATATTTTGTTATTTCGTTCAAAAGTATTTCTTCGAACGACATTATTTTAAAGAAACTATTATTTTAAAGGACAATTATAAAGAAAACTCAACAAATTCAAATCAATCAAAAATTTGAATTCAAAAAATTTGAGACAAAACAGACAAAACAGCTGTTTCCATCTGTCAAAGCCTCAGAAAGTTGAAATTTCGCGAACTCGAAGCATGAAGCGAAGCGAGCAAGCGAGGCAATCTTTCATTGTATTCGCCGCCATAAGACTACGTGTATTCAACTTAAACGTCAAGGCGAAGCAAGCGAGAAAGCTTTGATTGTAGTTCGCCCTTCTCGTCTTCTGGGGAAAATTTACGCTCTCTCTCTCTCTTGGTTTCTAGGGAACAAATGTTTTCTCTCAATTTTTGTTTCTAGGGACATTTTGCTCTCTCTCAGTCTTTCGCTTGCTCGTCGTCTCCTCGGGACAACTGCGCAGCCTTTAATGATGACATTGACTCCAACAGCCTTGGCACGGAGCGACGACGGCCGCCTGCCGAAGGACAGGGGCAGGATTGCGATCGGGGTTCAACTGGCTGCTCGTTGTTGTTGTTGTTGTTGCTGCTATTGTTCACCTTCCTCATCAGCTGTCGTGAAGGAGGCAGCCGAGATTTTTCCCGAACGCCAACCGTGTGGCGTCGAGTCGGGCGAGAGCGAGACGCAAAAACGCTGCCACACAATTCACAGTGGGCAAAAATACGTGGAAGAAGACGAGCATGTTATTCAAAAATGTAGTTATGAATGTCTCTATTACATTTGTTCATTAAAAAAGTAATTACATCGTGATATTCAAACAGCCGAGAAATCGTTGATGAACTCGTGGACAGTTGGTTCCCATCTCTTCCAGAGAAGATTCGTGTGAAATCTTTTTCTGACTCGCCCTCACTCCCCGCCTTCTCCCCTTTCCATTTCCCACGAAAGAGGAGTCAACTAAAAGGTCTGTCCGAATCCCCATCCATTTAATTCTTCCCAATGACTCGGCTCATCCTGAACAAATTGCAATGCAGCATGTAGCAAAAGTTCGGTTCCATTTTTTGGCCCCCGGCGACTTCATTGGAGCACCCCATTATTCCTACCTGAAACTTTCTCCACTTCGCCTGATTCTCTCAATTACGCCAGCAACGTCTCCTTCTCAATCCTTCTCCTCGCTCTTGCTCTCGTCCACGAATCTCTTCCAACGGCACTTTACACAAATTTCCCCTGTCCCCTCTCGGACCCAACGTCATCCATCATGGCACAACTCTGCAACTCACCACGGCCGCTCTCTCTCTCTCTCTCTCAACGCTGTCTCGCCTCCACCGCACCTCACTCCCAACCGACTCTTTCTCTCATTCCCACCACCCTCCTCGCCCATACATGAGAAAAGAAATTCCGTCGACCTGCTTAAATTCCCAGAATTTCGCGTTCTTCTTCCACTCCAGCTGACGCTCGGTCGTGCTCGGCATCCTCCTCCATCTCCTGCTCCATCTGCTCCTCAGTCCCCCCGATCGAATTCGCATTTTGATAAACAAGACAAGCCGCAACAACAACAACAATACCCGCCAAGAAAGATGTGCTAGGCAAAGGGCTGACGAGACTAATGGCTGGAGACGGCAGGGGAGGGGGAGGGGTCAAACTTTGTGAAGTGACCTCTGCGGAGCAAAACCCGAATCAAAGCGCCATGCACCTTAACCCATGGAGGAAAAACAAGAACAACATAACAGTCACAAACAACTAAATTGAAATAATATAAAAAATAAAAAATAACCACAATAACAAGTATAAGGAGGAGTAGGAGGAGGCGAAGAAAAATAAGAGCCAAGTTCATATTTCAATTAAGTGGGATTTTCCGCTAAGCACCAGAAACTCTGTAAGTTGTGCGAGACGGTGGCAACGCCGCCATTGTAAAAAGCGGCGACATTTCACACAATGGCAACGAAACCCTTATTGATGTTGTTGTTGTTGTTAAATTTACCGCCGGCGACAAGGAGGATGCAGTGGAGAGAAGGCGAGGGAAATATTGTGGAACAGCTGTTATTCTTCTTCTTCTTCACCACACTGCCGTTGTTGCTATGTTTTTGCTTCTGCCCAGCAATAATTGTGCAGAGTCCTTGATCAGTGTTTATGTTAATTAAGAGCGCCCGCTGTGGAGCTGCCGACCAACGACCAACAGTTGAATCACGAAATCCCGGCGAGCGAGAGGGACAGACGACTATCTCTATCGGCCTCTCGCCTCGTTTCACAAAAACGTTCCTCCTTTTGTTGACGGCTCTGGTTCTTTTCCCTCTGGCCTTCTATTTATTTTAATTATTCGCAAAAGCAACCGACATTTGGAAGCTCATTAAAGACGTCCTCTGAGTGCGTTCTCTGGATTGTTCTGCATGTTTTATTCTAATTCTAATTTGTTGTCTTCTCAACTCCCGCCTCTCTTTCCTCCTCTCCTCTATACCCTGCTTCGGTTGGCGCCTTTTCGTTGTCTCTGTGGATGAATTCCTGGCATTTCCATAAACTAATAGTTGATCAGAAATTCCAGTGTTGTTTCCAACTCGGCCTCCTCAATTGACCTTTCGAGTTATTTTCGTCCTTGCGATGTCTCCTCATGTATGGGAGAAAATCATTTTTTCTTCAGTCCATTTGTTTCCCCGAAATTATGTTCATTATATTTGAATTTATTCCCCGATTTCGATTTCTCTAAAGTCTATTTGGAAACATTAAAAACAATATTTCGAAAAATGATTGGAAATATTTTGCCAAAAAAGGAAAGGACATGAAGAAGCAGTTTTTTAACAAATTACTGAAATATATATTGGGAAAAAAATGTTACCAAAAATACTAAAAATAGAAACAAATATATTCAATTGCATTGGAAAATTATTATATTATTTATTTAATTTCTATAAATTTAAACAATCCAAACATTTTAAGTAGTTCCTAAATTCGCTACAGCGAATTGGAGCTAATTTTCATGGAATATTCCCAAGTCTTCCGGTGTGGACTTCGAGCACGTCACACGCCGAGTCGCCCGGCCTCCCGGAAGGTCAACCGGAACCGAGCCCGAGGTCCTGTTGATCTCTTCATGCCAATTGTTCGGGCCTAAACCCCCTGCACGTGGCCGACAGCAGCCGACCAGCCGACGACGACCGTCTCGTCCTCCGGGTCACGTTTTGGGACGGCATCCTTACATAAAGGTCACCGCAGGCGGAGACCGAAAACTGGCCGGCCGGACGAGCACGAAAAAATCCATCAGTAACAACAACAAATAGAAGAGCAACAAGTCGAAGAGGAGACAAATAAAAATACACGCATGCAGCAGAAAAACGTGAGCGGCCGACGTCTGGACAACTAATGCCAATGCATTGAGTGGGTCGTGCGTCAGAACTGCATGCTCGAGATTTCGGTCTGTCGACGGCGACGGCGGTAGAAATAAAGATGGAGATGGAAATAAAGATGGAGATGGAAATAAAGATGATGATGGAAATACAGAAGGAGATGGAAATAAAGATGAAGATATCCATGGCCATTGGAGTTGAAAAGGAAGGAAGGGGAAATGACCGCAAGGTGAAATCGAAGGAGTCGCAACAACAACCACAACAAAAGAAATGCGTCTCGTCTCGTGGCCACCACAAAGGAATGATTGTTACCAAAATATTGTTCAAATTTTTATTCGTCAATCTCACACTGGCAACAGCCACTTAGCCACACAATCAAACAAACACATGGCTGTATGGCAATGGTGGCAATGCTTTCACTACGGTTGTTCACACGCCCGCGTTGGCGAGGTTTGGAAATGGGGGTAGGAGGAAGAGGAGGAGGAGAGGGAGTTGGAACAGGACAGGAGTTGGGAGAGGATGATGACGAGGAGGAATACGAGGAGCGAACAAAATAAGGGGCGGCAGGACGAGAAGAAGAACAAGCACCACTACCGCAGTTATCATGGAATTTCCTCCCATGTTCCTCGGACAATAAACTCTCGGCACCATATGGACGTCTGGTTCTGCTTCTGGTTCCTCCCCGTGCTCGTTATTTTATTATGTTGTTCTGTTCTTATATTTTCCTCTTGTTTTCTTTATTTCTTTTATTTTTGGTTTTCTTTTCTCATTCTCTAACACTCTCTGTCTTTGTTTATTTATCTGTTTCTCGTTGTTTTCCCATAGATTTTTCTTTGTTTTTTTTTTTTTTTACGGTTTGTTCTTTTACTGCTGTTTCTTTTCCTATTGCTATTTTATTTGTATTGCACCAACAGCAACCCCAACAGCAACACCGCTAAAATGCGAGCATTTGTTTTCACTCCGATGCAACAGTGTGGCAACGTCTCGCACTGCTCGAATGACCATTGTTGTAGTCGTTGTGTAGTTGGTCTTCTTATGTTTTATTATAGTTGCCATCGCCGTCTGCTTCCTTTGCTGCTTTTGTTGCAGTTGTGGCTGTAATTGTTGATTATTCTTTCTTTTTTGTTTTTTGTTGGTTATTCTTATTTTTGTTGTTGCTTTTGTGGTTACTGCTGATGCCGACGGACACCGAAAATTCTATGGATGCGGTTGAGAATCAACTGAGCTCCGTCGTCGTCAAGCGGTTGAATGGCTCTTGGGAGCAGCCAGGCTTGCCATCGCCATTTTGATCAGAGAGAGCTGAAAGGGAGAAAATATTTGTGAAAGAATATATTTTTTTAGTTTTATTTTATTCTTTAATATTTCTTATTAAATATTTCAAAAATTAATAAATAAATATTAAAAGAAAATTTTGCCCTTGGTGTTATTGGTTCACATGGCAAGCTTGGCGACGACCAGCCTGAAAGTATGCTCGCTTTATTGCCGCCATCGAGAGTGCTGTGAAACAAGTTTTTGCTCGAGAGGGCATTAAAGTATTACAACAAAAACCACAACAACAACAAAATCAAAACCAACAACAACAAACACTAGAACAACAAAATGGTGAAGGAGCACTCGTCGGGAAATCAACATCGAAATCGAACCCCAAGGAAGGACCTAAATGGCAATTATGACCACGCTCAGGGAGCCGAGCCAATTGAGACCGATTGAAAACGGGTGAGAACAAGAGGCGGCGACGGATAGAGGAGAGTGAGAAAGGAGAAGAAGAAGACAGGATTCCAGGAAGGCCGAAGCGCGAGGGAACTTTTCGCAGGAAGAAATTAAAGGAAGGAAAGAAGAGAAGGGAAGGAAGGCAGAAAGATGGTGATGATAAGAAAGGAAGGAAGAGGAGGAGGAGGAGGAGGTGGCGAGATCTTCAGTGAACTGTAATGAAAGCGATAATGGCCCGGATAATGATAAGGATACGCGATAATGCTCAAGAGGAGGTGTCGAAAATGCAGAACAAGCGAAGGAGGAGGACGGATGGGGGATGCAAAGCGAACATGGATCAAAATGACGAGGCGTGGAGGGGCGGAGAGGAGGGGAGGAGACGAAGGAGGGCGAGAAGAACCGCAAAATGAGAGGACGGGTAGATGAAGGCAATAAAGAAACAATGAGCGAGGTGATTAGACGGAAGTCATTGGCATCGTTGGCTTTGTTCGAAATTCCCCCGGGCCGGGGGATGTGGCTGGAGATGCGGTGGAGGATTCAGGATTCAGGATCCAGGAAGACGTCCCCGATGTAAATAACCCCCAGTCATCTGCACAGCAAACACACAAATCCTCCGCACACAGACAGACCGCGGACGGACCGAGTTAGAGACAGAGCCAGTTAGAGAGTCGGCGACAATGGGAGAGACAGAGACAGTGAAGGAGAGAGAGAGAGCGGGATAGAGAGAGATACAATCATCCCACCTCACTCCTGCAGTCGCACAAAGCACCCATTTAGACATGTCCTTCATCCTTTATGTGCTCGCATTCTGTGACTCGCAAAAATGCCTTCGGGGCTTCGGAAGGGTCGACGCGACGACAGCGACGACAACAACAACAACAACAATGCCAACGAGAACGTCAACGATGAGAACGACGACGACAACAACAACAACAATGGGAACGAGAAGGACATTTTGCGCCACTTGAGCAGACAATGGAAGAATTAGGACTTCATTTTATTGGAGTGGATTTTATTCGCCTTTTATTGCTGCCGCTGCAGTCGTCGAGGGTCCTTCTGCGGGTTCGCCCCCACGGGACCCGGCAAATCAAGGCCCGGACGGAGTCCACGTCGCCCGATTCGCTCCATTCGATTCGGTTCGATCGACCCCCTGCCGCCGGCCGCCGGCCGCCGTCCGCCGTCCGCAGCCCGTGCGAAGGGTATTAATTATTGTTTTGACTGGGTTCGTGAACGGCCAGTGAACCCGGTCCCCGCCGCCAGCTCCGAGCGTTCCTCAGAAGCTCGCTCGATGTGATTTAATTTGCCACCACTCGCCCGGAGTCCTTCGGCGGGGTCGCGGTCGGCCGTTGCACGTCGAACGTTCAACGTCTCGAGTCACGGCCGGCGGTGGCGGGACTTCGTCGACATCTCATGTGTTTCTGTTGTCGACGATCACAAAGTGCCGGGCTCGATTTCACCTGAAGCCTCGCCGCGAAGCCTCGGGTTCGGCTGATGCGGTGATTACTCGAATTTTTCACCTTCGCAACAATTCGGCACACAAAAAAAGCGCGCTTCAAGTGTTCGTGGAACGTCGAGCAATTTTCTCATTTTCATTTGCGACTTTTCACGGACTTTTCCCACCCCCACTACGTGGCCTTGACTCCGCCGCAAGTTTAGGCTCCGACTCAGCCTCGGCCTCTGGGTCTCCTCACCTTAGAGAACTTCTCGCAGCAGTAATAACTTTTCCTGGAATTCTAAAAATTGTTTCGAACAGCGAAATTCACATTTCAATGGAGGAAACGACGGGGAAAATCGCAAAAAAAACAAAAACAGCAACAAAAACAGCAACAAAAACCAGCAAAAACCGGCAAAAACCATAAAAATCCGCCTCCATCTCCGGCCTCCGTCCACCTCCCGAAAAGGACATCGCTTTCATCGCACCGGCCGAGGACGAAAATCAATATCCTCGCCGTCCGCCCGTGTCCACTCTCTAAAGTCCTTTGACCTTTTGCATATTCTGTCAACCTTCAGGAAGAGTGTGAACGAAATGGGAGAGTGAGAGAGGGAGAGAGACAGCGAGAGATCGATGGACTCCGGGGAAAGTCGAGCGAAGTCTCTCGAAGGCTCCTTCGAAGTACGAACAGCTGCAGGAATCGAAACTCATTCATAGTTCTACTAAATGCAGTTCAGTCGCCAGACGTCGCCGGTCTCGCTCGACTCCACAAGGATCCCCTGCCTCTGCTCCAGTCCCTGACCCTGACCCCGGCCCTCGTCAGGAGCTGCATCAGGGGTGTCGAGCCCTGGGGTGAACTCGTTGAACTCGAGTTCACCGGGAATTCCCCAAATTAATTTGTCTGCAAATCAATTACAACTCCGATCGATCAAGAGTGCGTTCAAGTATTTCACCGACCAAAAACCTTCGAAGCAATTTATTTTAAATCTCTCTCTTTCTCACTCACCCACACACTCTCCCTAGGTTTGAACCTGGGGCAACGGAAATCGCAGTGGTCAACGGAAGAACTCGAAGTAGAGGAAAATTCCAGTACAAGAGTAAATACAAGAGTAAATTGCATTAAAACAATTCTAAAAATTTTATAAAATTGAAGAGCCCGTGGAGTGGGGTGGAAAATTCTTGATAGAGCATAATTTCGAACCCAATTCAAACCCTCCGATTGATGTCAAGGGCGGCATCGAAATCTCCCCATTATCAGTTCATTCAGGCTCCTCTCTGTGAACTTTATTGCTTGATATTGATGTTGTTGTTGTTGTTGTTCTTGTTCGGTCTCTCCTCATTTCACTCGTTGTTATGAGTCGAATTTTTTATTTACAATTGAATTAAAAGCCGATTTATTCTTTCCCAGATCCAGGGATTTTACGAGAAGCCGTGGAAGTGAAATGGGAAAGAAGAAAAGTCTGAGAAAGCGATAACAGGAAGCGGAAGCGTAAGTGGGTGAAGTGAAGTGAGTGAGAGTGAAATGAGGGAAAAGAGTAAAATGAGTGATTGTAATAAAAGTCGTTTCTCTTGAATTCTGCTCAAATTATAATAAATTTTGTAATAAAAACTCTGATAAAAGAAGCCGTCGTGGAGGGTCCCGAAATGAGCCGTCGCAAAATATGTAAATGGAAAAGCCTAATTCCAATGTATAGATTAAATTTAAATACAGTACATTATATGGGAAAATATTTTTGCAGTATTAGAAAAAAGAAAAATATTTTTGAAATGAAAGAATTCAATTAAATTTTCCCATCGTTCACGAATTCCCATTAGAACAAAAAAAAAACAAAACAATATCAAAAATTATCACCAAAGCCAATGGTTCGTATTTCCTGTAGTCAGCGTCTTCCACAGATCCACATGCGATGTTTACGAGAGATAGGCAGAGAGAGCGAGCGAAACGGATCGGCAGAGAGTGCGGGGGGAGGGGCGAGATCGTCGTCCAGTGAGGAAACGCGGACGAGAAGTCTGGAATAGCTATGAAGAAACGAGAAGCAAGTGCAGCGGATCTAAATATAGAAGGAAGAGAGCGAGGTCGAGAACGAGATCGAGAGCGAGATCGAAAACGAGATCGAGAGAGAGATCGCCATTGAGAGGAAAACCGAAGAGAACGGCGGAAGAAAGGCAGATGGAGGATTTGATTTGAGAAGACTATGGAGGATCGGAGGATCCAAGAGTTTGGACAAAAGGCGACAGGGCGAGAGTGCGGGATCTCGCTCGCTCTCTCTCTCTCCCGAACTCCCACTTCGAGTCGCTGCTCGCGAAGAGCGGCCGAGACGAGGCGCCTGAGTCCAGAGAGGCGCGCGTTGGCGGCGATCGTTCAGTTCCCGAATCGAAACGAGCGACGCGGGATCGGGTCGGTCGTGCTGGCGGAAAAAGTCTGAAATCGGAACAAAAGCAAAATAAACCGAAATTAGTACAGGAGAAATACAAAAGAAGAAATAGGGAAAAACGATAACGGCGAAGCAATAGAAAAGTGAAGCAAAATAGATCCGAAATTAAGAAAAAGCTATGAAAAGAATTGAGAAAAGGCAATCGAAAAATTAAGACAAATCAATTGAAGAAATCAAGGCAAAAAAATTAAGTCAAAGTAATCAAAAAGTAAAGACGATACAATTAAAAAACAACCAATCGAAATATAAAGGCGAAGTAATAAAAGAGTCATTTAAAAAAAGACAAAACCTGCAGAAGAACCAGGGGAAACCATATGTCGACCAGATCCGGAGATCGACGCCCAGGAACGCCGACAAGTGGAGCGAAGCAGGAGTTTTAGAGTCCAGAACATGGTAACGAGGGAACCCGAGGCGGTCACCGGCCACCGTGAGCGATGATCACGATCACGATCACGATGGTGACGATGATGTGGTGGTGAAGAGGGAAGAGAACGAAGAGGAAGTGAAAGTGAAAGGGGAGAACGAATTGTGTTCTAATTGGCAGGGAGTTTAAAGTGAGCGAACGAAAACAAAAGAAAGCCAAATCCCGGCCAGGCGGGGGAGAGATAAGGGAAGGGAAGAGAGAGACGGAGAGATCGGAGAGATGGGGTGCGAGAGCGATATGCAGAGAGAGAGAGAGAGGATGAAGAGGCGACGGCTGCGGCGAAGAGAGGTGGGGTGGAAGGAGAAGTGGGGGAGACTCCAGTGAATGATGTGGCCCAGTGTGGACCGGCGACGACGGCGGACCCGGGTCGAGACCGCGAATGCATGTGTGAGCGTGCGTGTGTGTGTGTGCGTGCTCATGGAATGCCGACGGTTCAATTGCCGCTGTCGTCGTCGCTCGTCGTGCGGAGATTCTTGCGAAATATTTGTCGAAAATACTTCAATTTCCATGTGTTCGTATGTGCCGGGAAAAGTTTAAACAATTTCCGAAACTCGACCAATGTCCTCCGGCCAAGGGAGGGAGTGGGAGAGAGAGAGAGATAGGGTGGATTATTTGAAAGAGATGGTTTCCTGGCCGGACTTCCGTGAACAACCTTCGGTCTAGAAATCGCAACCGAAGGACACCGGGTGGGGGTTCGAGCAAAAAATCCGGATTTTTTCGGCTTCGGCTTTTGTAGCCTTTTTGTCGCCGTCCCTCTATGTGGAGAAATCGATTGAAGCCTCATCGGCAGAGGCGGAGGCGGAGGCGGAGGCGGAGGCGGAGCCAAGGGCCAACGGAAAGAATCCAATGGTGCGAAGGAGAAGCCAAACGATGACAAGAGACGGAGACAGACAGACAGGAGCGAAGAGCGAGAGGGCGGGGTCGAGAGGGCGGGGTCGAGAGTGGGGCGAAAAGGCGAGAGTGAAATTCGAAAGCAATGGCAGGCCTTGGCCTACTGAGCGCACACACAGGGAGGGAGAGAGAGAGGGGAGATAAAGGAGGACACGAAGAAGTAGAGAGTAGAGGAAAGAGAGACAGAGAGGGCCACAGAGAAGCACCGAGAGAGAGAGAGAGAGAGAGAGAGAGAAGGAGACAAACAAGCTGGCCGAAGTTTGAACGGAATTGAAAAAGCGCCAAAAAACGCCAGCCGAAAGAATTTCCCCAAGCCTGGGCGGACGAAAGGCAATTGTTGTTGTTGCTGTTCCTGCTGTTGTTGCACTTCATGTTATTGTAGCGACTGTCCTAGTTGGCAACGCGACTCGCCAGGACTCCTCGGCAATCCGCCTTCCACTGGCCTCCATTCTCGTATTCATTGCTGCAGATGAATAATAATAATCGAAAAACTCCAACCTCTCGCCATCTCTGTCTATCTCTCGTTGATCTTGTTGTTGTTGTTGCAGTCACCGAGCCGGAATGGGAGGCGATCGATGGCGCTGGCCCTGGAGTCTGGGACGGCGTCGTGGTTGTTGTTAGCACTGTTGTTGTTGTGGTGCGGCCCCCGGCCACCGACGGCGGAGGCGGCCAAAATCCTGGGCCTGTTCGCGCACCCGAGCGAGGGCCATTTCGCGGTGATGCGGACCCTGATGACGGAGCTGGCGCGGCGCGAGCACAACGTGAGTGGACGCGAAGACCCCAACCCCCACCCTCCACCCTCCACCCTTCCCTTCCTTGTCTTTCATTCAACTACTGACGACCTCCCCACTCGCCGTCATCGCCCCCAGGTCACCGTCGTCAGCAGCCACCGACTGGACGAGCGCATCGAGAACCTGGAGGAGGTCATCGTGGAGCCGGAGTTTCCCTTCTGGAGCGAGTGTGAGTGAGGTCGGGATCCCCGGCCCTCAATTAAATAGATAGATAAATAAATATCTAACTTGTCCCCTCTCTTTCTCTCCCTATGCCCCACTAGTGGAGAAGGCGGCCGGCGTCAAGGCCGGTGTCCTCGAGCTCAGCCGCCTCGCGGAGCCGGCCCTGCAGCGCGCCCTGGCCACGGTCGGCGCCGCCGCCACCGACCACTTCCTGAGCCACGAGCGCGTGCAGCGGCGTCTCGTTCGCCTCGCACCCGAGGCGTTCGACTTCGACCTCGTCGTCGTCGACCTCTTCTACACCGAGGCCCTGCTGGCGGTGGGCGCGCACTTCGGCGGCCGGCCGACGGTCGCCGTCGTCAGCTCCAACTTCGAGCACTACATGGGGCGGGTCCTCGAGAGCCTCGTGCCGGCCGCGTGTCCGCCGATCGACTTCTCGGCAGTCGGTGGCGACGTTGGCGACGACGGGTTCTGGACGCGCCTGGGCCGGCTGCGACGGTGCCTGGCGCGGCGGCGGCAGTTCGCGAGCGGGAACCTGGCGGCCCAGGAGAAGCTCGTGAGGAAGCACTTTCCACAACAACAGAAAGGTAACGCGATTTCTCCCAATTTGCCATCATCAATTTAAAATTTTTCCGAATTCCCCATGACCCTTTCGTCCTTCTTCTTTCTCGACTCCTCTCAACTTGCCACGATTTCTCCGTGATTCGCCGAAGCAGCTGCGTCGAGTCCCCGCAGCATGGCCGAGCTGCAGTCGGGGGTCGCCGTCGTCCTGCTGAACAACCACGTCCCGGTGGCGACGCCGCGCCCGCTGCTGCCGAACACGATCGCCGCGGGCGGCCTCCACATCCGGCCGCCACGTGAGCTGCCCTGGCACCTGCGCCGCTTCCTCGACGAGTCGCGCTCCGGCGTCGTCTACGTGAACCTCGGCAACGAGCTCCGCTGCCGCGACATCCCGCCGCCGCTGCTCGGCCCCCTGCTCGCGGTGCTCGGGCGCGGCCGGGAGCGCGTGCTGTGGACCTGCCACGACGCCGACCAGGTCGGCGGGCTGCCGAAGAACATGATGGTCCAGCACATGGTGCCGCAGACGGACATCCTGGCGCACCCGCATGTGAAGCTCTTCCTGACGAACGGCGACCTGCTCGCCCTCCAGGAGGCCATCGTGCGCCACGTCCCCGTCCTCGGCATCCCGATCTTCGGCGAGCAGGTGAGGTCGAGTGGGTCCCAGAGACCCTCAACCAGTTCTATACTCAGTTCGCTTCGCTTCCCTCCTCCCTTGGCAGGACGAGAACCTGGAGCTGGCCGAGCGGCTGCGGATCGGGCTGAAGCTGGCCTACACGAACGTCAGCGAGGCCTCGCTGACGTGGGCCCTGCGCTCGGTGCTCGACGCGGAGGCCGCGTACGCGCTGACCGTGCGCCAGGTGTCGGCCGCCTTCCGCGACCGCCCCCTGGGCGCCCTCGAGACGAGCATCTACTGGATCGACTACGTGCTGCGGCACCGGGGCGCCGGCCACCTGCGCACCCGGGCCGCCGCCGCCGTCCCGCTGCATCAGCTGCACCTCCGCGACCTGTTCGTCTACTACGTCGGTCTGGGCGTGGCGCTGGTGGGCGGCGCGGCGGGCGTTTGCTACGGCCTCGTCCTGCTCTGGCGGCGCCGCCAGGTCGAGAAGCTCTTCTCGAAGCTCAGTTGAGCCAGGGCGAGCCCGGTCGTAGATGGAGTCAGTAGCTGTAGGACGATTTTCCAACCCTATAAATAGAATAAAGAAATTCAACAAACGCTTTTCCAACACTTAATTTGACCTTAGGATTCAACCGGAAACGGAGTGGGAAAATTGGGGGAGGGCGAAAATAGTTCGCTGTAGTTTCGTTCTAGTAGAAATATTAAAAATTCTCCGGAAAATTGGCCACGAACTCGGGAGGACTTTGGAGGGTTTTTGAAACAATTGGCCATTTTCGGAAAATCGCCAACTCGACTCGACTCGACTCGACTCGTCCCCGCCGAATTCGCGACCTGCCGACCTTCCGACCCGCCACACGCGCTGGGAAGCCGCGAATCCGAGGCCCTCCTCGTGCAAGGGGCCGTGTGGGCCGAGGGGCGTGGCAGCGAAGAGCGGACGAGGCAGCGGGTTTCGCCTGCTGCGTGTTCTCCAAAAATATACATCGATAG
Organism: Coelopa pilipes; assembly: GCA_947389925.1. Classification (NCBI taxonomy): domain Eukaryota; kingdom Metazoa; phylum Arthropoda; class Insecta; order Diptera; family Coelopidae; genus Coelopa; species Coelopa pilipes. Next base: position 41,229,931 of record OX376698.1, on the reverse strand, counting down.
CTTAATTGAAGCCTGTGCCCGGTTCCCTCACGCAAATGCAGTCGCGGGCGAGGAGTGTGCGTGTGTTGGAGTGAGTGTGAGTGTGAGTGTGGTTTGAGTGCGCGTGTGTGTGTGTGTTGAAGTGTGGGGAATGTTGGCGCATAAGTGTTGCCAATCGAACGCAGCGAAGTGAACTCAGCGAGAACGCTGGCAGGCGACAGGGAAGAGCGAGCGAAGAGCAAAACAAGGAATGAGTGAGAGAGCCTGTGGGAAGGAGAGGGACGAGGCACGCAGAGGGAGGTCGGAGAGTGCCGAAAGACCAAAATAGAGATGGGCTAAAACGTGGACAGAATGAGTGTGAGGGACAGGGAGAGAGAGAGAGAGAGAGAGGGAGGGAGCGGCAACGATGTTAACTAATGGAGAACGGAGCAAAGAGTGGTCAGCGGGGCGGATGAAGGAGGAGGCAGAGGGTTGAGGTCGCAGCTGCCGAGAACCCGCTCACCGTGGTGGACGAGGCCAGGGAGCGCGTCTGGGATGGAAATAGCGAGTTTCCAGAAGCAGAGGACGGCGAGGGATGGGCGCGGGTGCGGGGCGGTTGAGCCGGGTACAGGTTGGCCGGGACGGGTGCAGGATGCTCTCCAGGGGAGCCACAGGAGGGGCCGTGTCGACGGATGTCATCCTGATCCTGATTCTGATATGGGAAGGTCACGTTTTGTGCTCTCGCCCAGATTGAATGTTGAATCGCCGGCAAACGCATGGATTCCAAGCACACCCACGGGCACACCGACGGCCTCACCCACACCCGCGCCCTCACACGCACACGTTCACTCGATGCTCCTGATCATAAGTACCGAACGAACACACTCGCAAACACACACACACACACGGACGAGTAGACGGAGACAGCAGTCGCAAACATGTGAATCCGGTCGTCGTCGTGCGTCGTGCGTCGTCGGGTGGCTTCCGGTAAAACGGTAAACTGATACGTAACGAATTCGCACACGACCACTACAAGCACCCAACACACCCTCACACACGCACACACACACCTGCAGACCTGTGCATGGGTGATCGGAAAAATTTAATCAACGATTTTCGCGCGTTTCTTGGAATTTTTAGCACTCGCTGCATTCGTCGATGCTCGACCGAGAATTGAGAGTTCATTATTTTTGCTTTTTTTGCTTTACAATAATTACATCAGCTCCACAGTATCTGATGTCGACCACTCATTAAAAGCTGACCCGATTCAAATCCAAAGCTCTGCCCGTCCATTCCAAAGTCAGATCGCAGAGCAAAACAGCAGAGTTTCTTTATTTCGCATTCAATTTGGCGATAAGACGCGTTTTCCAATCAATCGAGAATCATCTTTATTGTCTTCTTTTTGTGTTCTCGCTCCTCAGAATGTCGTCCAAGGTCACGGTACCGTTCCCGATACACCTGTGGCTGGCAGGCATGGTAAGGGATTATATGAATTTATAAGAAATAATAACTGCAGTTTTTATTGAATATTAATTGTCGGTGTTCACAGTGTTTGTTGTTGCCCTGGACTGAGGCAGCGGAGCCCGTTGACTGCTCGAAGCTCCCGACCCCCATTGTAAGACCCCCTCATGAAAATGCTTCGTATTCAGAGAAATCGAAAAAATATGTTTAATTTAGAACATTTTTCCAATATTTTTTTACAATTTATATAATTAGGTTTTTGCACAAATTTTTCACATTTTGAATATTCCTTACAAATAGGGATATTGCGAAAATTTGATATAAAATTTTGAGATTGAGAAAATTTGTTAAACATATTGTAATGAAAATTTAATTGAATTGAAAATTCGTAATCATTTACAGATTTTGGACATTTGTCAAGAATTTAAAATTTTGTTAAAGATTTTGAGATTTTGAAGAATTTTAAATATATAAAATTATTATATTATTTATATCATATATTTAAATAAAATATATTGGAAAACATTTTCAAAAAACGGATAAAAAATGTTTTAGAGCCCTCACGACTGCTGCCGGTTCCCGGAGATGTTCAAGCAGAACGCCATGGATTTATGTAAGGACAAACGACAAAATAGCGAACAGGTAGGAAAACTCACAGTTTCACTATTTTACATAATATATGTCCATTTAAAGTCTATAGAGCTCTTTATGTAAAGCATCTATAAAAATTTTTAATTTATTCGTTTCTAATTTTCCAGTGCTTCTTCAACTGTGTTTTTGAGGTCACAGAAATTTATCGTAAGGACGTCTTCAGCTACAACAAGGTCAGGGACTATGTAGACTGGGTGATGCGCCCAGAAGATATATTTTCGCCCATCTATAAGAACGCATACCGGAAATGCATCGACAAGGGTAAGTTTGAGAATTCAACAACGATTACTCTCTCACACGTCCTTCTTATATTTTCCAGCCAAGGAAATGGAATCCACACAAGTTAAGGACCAAAATGGCTGCAGTTCCTTGCCGGAAATGGTTTATTACTGCGTTCAAAATGAAATGTTCGCTTCCTGTCCAGGTGATCACTGGAAATCCGATGTTGAGGAATGTCGCGAGAAGCGCGATTTCATTCACAAATGTATCCGTGATTAAATTTCGCACACACAATATACAATATGCAATTATCACATCAATATTCAATATATGAATAAAATAAATTCCACAATTTTTATTTTTTACAATTTTAATATGCCTAATACCTTTTTTTCTTTTTTTTGTACAATTTAAAATTTCTGATAAAAATATATATTTCAATTTCCGTAAATCTACAATTCAATTGAACGCACCCCTCCCAGCACATCTCTGTGCTGTCAAAAATCTAGCAACAACATCGAGACTCGAACAGTTGCGACAACTTGACAAAAATTCACGGAAGCCATCTTCCTTTCTTACAAATTTGTGTCTCCACTGAAGACGTGTTTAAATACTTTTCAAGTGTTTTAACAGGTAATAATTACAAAAACTTGGCGTAATTGTGTATAAAACAACTAGCACTACCATGGCAGACAATGGAATTATGAAATTTTCATGCGATAATATCGAAAATTGTGGAAAATCAGCGCACACACGTGGAACGTCTGTCCGGTGCTGCACTGCACCACGAATGTCAAAATTCGAAGCACCTCGTAGACCGTATCCGTGCGATTTGTGAGGTTATGTTGTGTTTGTGTCCATCGCCAATGGGAGTGCGAAAACATTTGTTGATATTGTGTTTTGTTTATGTACAATTCTTCCTGGATGCTAATACCTTTCCATGTCTTCCAGTTCACGTACAACATGTCTGGTACCACAGCCACCATTCGCACCCGTAAATTCATGACCAACCGCCTGCTCTGCAGGAAACAAATGGTCTGTGATGTTATTCACCCCGGATTGTCGTCAGTCAACAAGAAGGATATCCGCGAGAAGCTCGCTGCTATGTACAAAGTGACACCAGATGTATGCTTCGTCTTCGGTTTCCGCACAAACTTCGGTGGCGGCCGTTCAACTGGCTTTGCCCTCATCTACGACACTCTGGACTTCGCCAAGAAGTTCGAACCCAAGCATCGTCTTGCTCGTCACGGACTCTATGAACAGAAGAAACAGACCCGCAAGCAACGCAAGGAACGTCGCAACAGAATGAAGAAGGTGCGCGGTACCGCCAAGGCCAAGATCGGTCAAGCCGCCAAGAAGTAAAGTGGCTAGAGCTGATTTATGAAGAAATTCCAAAAGTTTGCAAAAATGTACATCTAATTTTTACAAAAACAACAAAATTGGTTTTATTATGTTTACTTTTGGAGTGATATTTGTCTTTGGAAAGACAAAGAGTTCTTTTATTTATAAGTAAATAAATTTCACTGAAAGTAAATTTATAAAACACGAAATGTCTCGTTATTTAGAGGGTAGCATGTCATAGGATGAGTTAGCACTAAGAGGCAGGACATTGTTTTTGGACCAATTTAAAGATTTGGAATTGTGTTTCTCTTACGCTTAATTCTATTTCTTACTATAAATATGTAATATCGTAAATTTAGAATCTGAATATTTGTCTTACTTTATGCGCTTCAATTTTAAATTTATTTTTGTTTTGCATTTATTTTATTTTTAATTTATTATTTTTGATTTTATAAAACCTCCTTAAAGAACTAATTGCAGTTTAATAGATATTTAAACCTTAAAATATAATAGAATATTCCAAATATAAAATTTCCAGGTGTGCAATTTTCCACATTTCCCCTCCCAAATGATAAGAGCGCTCCTTTAAAATGTGGAGTTAGCTTTCTTTTTTTTTGATTTTATTTCTTTTATTTTATTTATTTATTTATTTTTTTTTTTTTTGTGGTAAACTGTGCTTATACCGGAAAATTAAACAAAAGTTCTACATTGGATTAAAATACCCACATATACCAAGAAAAATATGGTAACAATTAATTTGAAATTTAGGAGGTGAACTGTTCAACGAAAATCATATAAAAAAACGCTTCAACTGTCAGAAACAACACCCTGTTTTATCCACAGCTGATTTTGACACTACTGCCTCGATCTCGGAGTATCACCTGCTCATTTGCAACTTTCACATCTCTGCATCAATAATGCTAATACTACGAAGGCTCGCGGCACCGCTGCCTAGATTTGCTCATCGACTCTATACAAAAAAGGCTCCTCTCACTGCGGCTATGAAACAGGTGCACAAGGATCAGCTACAGTACGTGGATTGCAATGCAAAAATCACCATTCGGTCGGACATTTACATGAAGATACAATCCTCAGACGTGATCGACTATCCCGATGGAAATGCACTCCAAGGACAGCTCTACGGTGGACCCGTTAATAACTGCACAGCCGATATGAAGTTCTTCGTGAACGAAGACGAGAAGAAAGTTGAAGTCGTGTGCACAAAACTGGCAGATGACAGCGACTTTTACTGCGTACTATCAGTACCCATACGGGCTGATCTAAATATTGAGACCAAGGATTCGGTGAGCCTGCAAAACATGTACAGTCACGATCTCAAGATTAAGGCGGACAAGAATATTAAAACAAAAGACATTCGGAGTGACCAGATTGAGTTGTGTAGCCAGGAGGGAAATATCAACTGTCAGGGCACTCTCCTGGCAGATATCACTACTGTTGAGACAAAAAGTGGTGTAAGTTATTTGTTTGTTTCTTTAACCAATAATTTCATATCTGACTCTTTCAGGAGATTTTTCTGGACAAACCGCAGGGAAACCTGTTGGAATGTAAAACTACTGATGGTACGATCAAAACTGCGTCATGCTATGCAGAATCATCAAAATTTACGACAGATAGCGGTGCAATGGATTTAAAGAATGTCCACAAGAAATCACAAGTGTTTGTGTATAAGAAGGGGAATTTGAACATGAGTGAGTCAGAGACATTTATTAGTAAAACTTGTTCATGCAGTATATTTCATGAGCAGCTGGATTCCATGGCAACATATACGTACGTAGTAATGGGGGCAATATGAACCTACAACTCTCCGAACTTAGCGGGGAAAACATCATTATGGCGGATGAAATTGAGCAGGCAACAGTAAACATTTCGGACGCGATTGAGGAAAACTCATATATTGAAGTGACTGCATCCACAGTCTCTCTAGACAGTCCCCTCTCGCATTTATCTGACGGTTTGTCTGAGGACCAGACTCTTTTCCGAATGTCAACCGAACGAGATAATAACAACAAGCTCTTAATTTGTACAAAGGGCAAAGTTAAATTAGGCAAGCTCTCTTGGGCAGACAGCATGAAGATATCAATGGGTTTGGGTGAAAAGTAACTCTTTGACTTTTAATTCAAATGTAATTTATTTAATATTATTTCAACCAATTAACATTGTAACTTATTTTTAAGCATTTTTTCACACAATAAACCTGTGACGTAATAATCGGTCAAATAATACAATGTCAAATTGTTCCTTTATGATTTTGCTGCGCTCTCTTTTTCATTTAAGCATTTAAACGCTTCGTACAGTTTTTGACAACATTCTTTAATATCTTCCTCAGAGTCACCTGCGCTTAACGAATCTATTAATTTGAGTATTGTTTGCGGTGTGTGTTTGCGCAGTGATCCTTCTAATTGTTCGTCCGTGGCTTTGCGCACCATGCGGGTTACGAAGTACAATATCGACATACACATGTCATCGGTGTAGCCGTCTTCCTCCTGTTCTGCACCTTCGTTCTCATCTGCTTCAAAATCATTTGCCGGCGGAGGACGGCTTAAACGTTTCTCTGCATAGTCCTGTGCCAAATTCCAAATTTTTATCATTTTCGTGAAGCAATTCTCATCAAAGGGATCCCCAAATGCCTGAAATACGTTTGTGATAGCACAATTCCAATTACCCTTGTTAATAACAAAAACCTTACCAAGAATATTTCGTCAACATTTTCCACCACATCTTGTTCATTGCTACTCAATGGTAACAAATATTGAGGTACGCAGAGAGGTTCTAGAACTAGGGACAAGCATTGAAACAACAGCTTTAAATGCCTTCCATAAGCATCCTTTGCAGTCTCCTTAAATTGTGCAAATATTACGTGGATATTCAAAAATATTTGCATTGTTTTTCGTATGGCTGGCGACGGCAAAGAGCTTTCGTCCGTGACGTCTGAGGAATCTAGGGCTTTCTTCTTGTTCTTTGGCATCAACACCTTGAAGGCCTCCATTGTTCCCCATATTAGTGGTTCTTGAACAAAAATGTCGCAAAATGTTATGGAAGAGTCATCTGTAGTATTGATAACAGCGAACTTCGCCATTATGGCATTCAGCGCCTCTAAGGCATGTAACAACAGAGTAACATTTACCGAGTTTTGCAATATGAAGGCAAAGTGATCCACAAAGGTCGGAATAAGAAGCATCTGTTCGTACCAGATCTCAGCAGCACCAGAATCATCGTATACAAATACAACCGCAAGTAAACGCATCAGCTGAACGAGTGTCAGCGAGTCACTGCATGAGATTAGTTGCAAAAGGCTTCCGATTATATCTGGATTTGAACAGAGCTTCTCACGGGTGCTTTCCACACTGCACATATTGCCCACGATTCCCACAAGAATTTCAGTCATTCGTTTGTCTTGTGTCGCATCAATTAATTGGCCAAACAACTCCAGGACATTGTGCTCCAACAGCAACAGCACCACATCTTCTTCAATCGTCATATCCCAAAGGGCGCATAAGTGTTTTTCGAATCCTTCGTCCTCTGATAGATCTGTTTCCACTTTGGTCAGTTTTAAAAGAGTTGACAAGACAAATCGTTCACTATACAGGGTATTTCCAATGGCATCGCCCTTTATGCGTGCCAGATCCTGCTCGTTGTCTTCATCGTCGGATACGCTGGGATTGTAACTAGCCGAGGGCAAACTATTTCCTTCTTCGGATCTCAGTGGCTCCACCTCTTCCGTTTCGGTTTCTGTAGTACTGCTTTGTGATTCCTTTGGGGTTTCCACATTGCAGTCACTTTTATTTTGAGGCGACGACATGAGACACGTGCAGATGATATATTCGAATATAGTATAATAATGTAGTCGTTTCTTTTTAGTATTTTTGAAAAATGCAAAAATAAAACTACAACGATGCAAAAATCCGTTCAATTTCGGTGTAAATAAACACGAAGTTGGTTGTGATTTTCGAATTGACAGGGTGTGTGTCAACAGTGGTAACGAAAAGTTAACGAGAAATTACATTTCATATATATGATATATAAAACATTTATTGAATATCTATTTCCATAAAACCATCTGCATTAGTTAAATGTTGCATTTGTTTCTTGGACCCTTCTTCTACCACAAAACTGGGACCTATTAGACAACTCTTCAGTACGGAACCTTTCTTCACAACTGCTTTACTGCCAATAATGGAGTTCTCAATATTGCACCTGAAATAATAAAACGGGTTTTATCCGGATATATTATACTATTATGATTTAATTAACATACCCTTCTTCCACAATTGCGTTAGCCATAATAATGGACTTGTTAATAATATTCTTGGGGTTAATTGTACAATTGGGACCAAAGACGCTGAAGTTAAGCGATGTCTTCTCCGATAACTTGGCGTTATCACCTGCAGCGATTTCTTTGCACTGCGTTGAGTTTACGATGGCATTAGATGAAATAAGAGGATATGTCTGAGCACCACAGAGTTGAGTCCAAATTGTGGAGAGCTAGAACGACAGCATATAAATGAAATCATACATAACATAAATATTTATATTAATGCCGAACCTTCTGATTAATAGCATAGAAACTTAGAGTTGTGTTTACTCGCACTCCAATGGAATCTTTGGGTGCCTCAATAGCATAGCAGCGCACCAAGTCTCCGCTGTACGGCTCTTTCGTGCGAGAGTCGTTGAATAGTGATGTTTTCATTATTTGTTGATCAAGATTAGATTGGGAGATATACTACAATAAATTGTGAATTTGATATTGATTACGTTGAATTATATGTTATCAAATCACTTACATTGAATATGTCATCGTCCGCCTTCATATTCACACCCGTTTCTGAATGAGAACTTTCCTGGGCAGAAGAGGATGCTTTGAACATTTGCTTCTTAATTATATAGGGCAAAAACTCTCCTTTCAACGTAGAGAAATGTTCTTTCTAAAAATTACAACGTGAAAGGCATTCAACATGTGAATACAATGTAATCAAAAACCTTTTTTAAGAAGTCTAGAACCCATTTTTTCATCACATAAATATGTGAGTCCATTAGACGACTGAAGATCGTGACTTTGCCATTTTTGCGCAAGAGATGTGCATTCACACCCATCATTTCCTCGAAATCACTTATCGCAGCGAGGAAGAGCAGGCGCTGGGAATCCGGATGAATGCCGATCAAATCACGTTCTGGCTTTTGTTTCGTCTTGGGTCCAGGCAAAGTGACGTCACTTTCGAAACCGCTCTTAAACAGAAGGGCAGCTACAGAGGCATCGTGTTGGCGAAATTTATTAATGAGAGGATAGAGAGAAACATTCGTAACAATGTCGCAAGTGACAACGATGAAATCACATTTAATTCTGGAAAGAATAATAATAATTTAATGGATTTTAATATAAGACCTTATGGAGTAATAACTTGTCATGAATGTGACGCAAGCTGTCGGCAGTGCCAAAGTCGCTGTCTATCGAAATTGTCACGAAATCCAGCTTCATTTTGAGTGGTGTACGTTCCAAAGCCTGTTGGATGTCAGACTTCTCATTCTCGAGGACAATAACGATAGCATCTGTTTGTAATGCGTTCAATAAATTTATATTTGAAAACTCTGTTTAGTTATAGTGTTCAAACCTTGAAAGTTGTGCTGCTGGAGCATATTCAGTGGATACCACAACAGTGGAAACGGGCCGATCGGAAGAAGACATTTGGGGGCATCGCCGATTACCTCCGGCAAACGAGTGCCACGCCCGGCGGCCAGAACTACAGCTTGAAATTCTTGGGATACCATTTGTGAAAATCTTTAGTAAATTACAGTTTTGTCAACAAATATTTATGCAAATGCAAAATCCTCGTTTTGCTCGAAATAAACTTCACTTGGATTCGGGAAATATTCGACTGTCAACGTCAGCTGTTTCGCTGCCAGACATTGATGCTGCTTACATTGATCATCCCTGGTTGTATTTTCAAAATAACAACATACATGTACAGTGGTTGAAATAAATAATGTTGAATTTTAATTTTTTTATATTTTTAATAATATGAAAAAATATTTTCAATAAAATATTTAAATAAATTAAATTATTAAATAGTGAAACGATAGTGAAAAACATATGTATATTTTTGTATTTATAAATATATGCTTGCAAATCAGTGTTAATTGGTTATATGGAACTGTTTTATGAATAAAACAATTGATAATGGAAGACTATATACAATATATATTTTTTAAATTAAAATTTGCTTCAATTTGATACCTATATGATTATTAATAAAATTACCTTGCAACCCATCGCAATATTAAAACAGTCGCTTTTAAGATTTGAGTATTTTTGTTCGTTTTATTTGCTTAACTCTGTTGGATTTATATATGTTTTTGTTTTTTTTTACAAAATATAATTAATAAAATAATAAAATAACATAGAAATGTACACTAAATTAGGCGTAAAGTAAATTGATGCTTGGGACTATTTTGACAAAAATTACAACTCAATGACGGTGAAAACTCAATAGTGTAGTGAAAAGTGATTCGTGATTCGCAATGGAAGTGATAGATAGAAAGATGGAGAAACAACACAAAACTCGATTGGCATTAGACACAGACCAGAAGATGAAAAACAAAATATTGCGATTAAGTTAACAAAACATATAAGTAGAATAAAATAGAATAAAATAGTACACAATACAATACATGTAGAGATTGACAAATTCATTCGCGACGAGACAAGTGCGACAAGTGCGATCTCTCGTTGATTAAACTACAACTACGCCGTGACCTCACTTTCTCCGCTCGTACAGATACTCGTCCTCGTAATAGCGCGGCGTCGTCGATGCCACAAACAGCTGGGGACGGCGTTGCTGCAGCGAGATGTTGATCTCCTCCGGGGTACGGTAGACCTGCTGCTGCTGCTGTTGGACGTGCTGCAGCGGCGACGTGGTGTAGAATCGGTACGGCGTCGGCGTGGCCGCCGGGGCAACGGTTTGCGGGCGCTGCGGCTGGATGGTGGTGACCGCGACTGGTTTGCGGTAGGCCGTGGTCTGCTGCACCGGCTGGTGGCGCGGGGCCTGTTGCTGCTGTGGCTGCTGCTGTCTGGGCTGGTGCTGCTGCTGCTGCTGCTGCGGTTGGTGGTACTGTGGCTGCTGCTGCTGCTGCTGTGCCTGACTGTTGAAACCGATCTGGACCTACGCGGACATCAACAAAGAATTCATTAAGCACTTCCATCGAATCGATGGTGAGTCGGACTCGGACTCGGTTTCGAACTCACCGGCTGGCGTTGGTGGTTGTGGACGCGTTGGCGCGGCGCCTCTTCCTCGTCCTCGTAGCGCTCGTTGTCGTAGTAGTTCTCCGGGTAGTAGCGGTCCGAGTAGCGCAGCGTCACGTTCGGCTTCGACTGGTGCTCCTGCAGGTTGATCGGCTTATAGAGGTAGTCGTTGACGATGTGGTATTTCGAGGACTGCTGGCAGATGTTCTCGTTCGACGGCGGCATGCAGATCAGGTGGATCTGGTGGAAGGTGAAGCCCTCGGGGCAGATCCACGAGTGCCGCTGGCTGTCCTGACAATAGTGGAAGACCTCACAGTTCAGCGACTCGTCGGCGTAGTAGCTGCAAACAGGCAAAGGTTTTCAAAGAGTACTTTAAAATAAAAAATCTCCCAAGATTCGTTATTTTCACTGCCGTACCCCGTGGTCTTCGAGTTACAGTTGAAGCTGGACTTGGCCAGCAGCAGCGAGAGGCGGTCGGGCTCCTCTTCCTGCTCCTCCTCCTCGGTCTCCTCCTCGCTGGACTGCTTCTTGCTGTTGTTCTTCAAGTAGTTGCTCTGCTGCTTCACGTTGCGGTTCTGGTAGACCTGGCGCGGCGCTTCCTCCTGGTCCTCCTCCTGGCTGTAGTCGTAGACGCGCTGCCGGTAGGCGAGGTGCGTCTGCGCCTGCGGCTCGAACAGGTCGTCGTCGTTCTCCTCGGCCTCGCCGGATCGCGCCGCGAAGCCTGAGGGCTTGGCGACGGCGGCGGCGGGGGCGTCGGCAACGGCGGCAGAGATCGCGGTGCCGAGGAGGCAGCACGCGGAGACTAGTAGAATCAGGCGGAGACTGCAAAGGGAGAGCAGAAGTTACGGAAGATGTTAGTCGACTTGTTGTCTTCTCCTGATTTCGAACTCTAATATGAATCCATAATTATTTTTCCCATCAAGCTATAACAACAAAACTCATGCTGAATTGATTTTCCTGTCTCGTCACATGCAAACGCCAACAACTCCCACCATTCACGATTCGTCTCGATTCGATTTCGATGCAACGATGGAATGATACAACGACAACAACACCATTTCCTGAAGATGATGCTGCTGCAATTGTTGCCGTATGCTAATTGCTGATTGTCAAGCGATGCGCCCGCCAGTGGAGGATCCGAGCCGGGCAGATGGCGCAGATGTAGGAAGAGGAAGCGGAGGAAGAACCCAGCATGAGGCTCGGTACGATCGTCGGCGAACGAAGGAGAGGAGTCGAGACGGATCGCCGGCGAACAATGGCGCGCCATGACGTGACATGAAATGAATATTGGCAAGGTTGTTGGCATTCAATAGACTGGCTAACTACACACACATGCACAAACACACACACTCACACCCATGCGATTGTCGGTATTGATCTCCGGTGGTTTCTCTGGCTGTGAACTGCATTTGGCGCTGAGGCGCGTTGTCGCTGCCTCTGATATTCGATTGCTAATGTAAGTTGCTGCTGTAATTGTTGTTGCCTCCGTGTGGCAGTGGGTGACACGCCAGACGAAACACTTCGACACCACTGCGAAATCACAATAAAAACAATGGCAAAAAAAGTGGACATAAAACCGACAACGAAAAACAAAAAACCGATTTTGATTACGTCGTTGAAAAATCAAGTTTGCATCTTGAGTCTTTTGAATTTGAAGCATTTGCTTAATGGGTTGTGTTTTTTGCGAATTGCTGTTGACCGTTTTGGACGTTTCTGCGACTTATCAAGCAACGCATAATGGTCTGCGCCGGCTCCTGCCCTGCCGCCCACGCAGTTCGCCGCTGATGAACTCTTCAAAAATCGCGACGGCTTCTGTTTGCGCAGCCGTATCGTGGCCATCCGAAAGTGGGAAAGAAAGCAGGCGGACATTCCACTTGCGCCAAGGAATGCTTCGCTACCCACACGCCGCCCAGTGAGCCGCGATGGACATAACGTGCTCGGGCTTCAAATGATGCATTGAAAACCATCCGAAAAATGCTTTGATAACAAAATAAAGCAATAACGAAATAAAACAATACGGCAATAAAGCAAACTTGTTGTGGATTTTGAGGTAAAATTCACAGCACTAATTTCTCGTAATTTATGCAAATTACGTTGGTAACTTGGTGTTGCTGCTGTTTGTTGTGGTTGTTCGTACGCTCGTTAAAAGTCCTCAATGGCGATGTGGAGAAAGTTTCAAGGGTTGGAAAATTCCAGGCGTCATCGTTATTTTCATGTTTTATTTTCTATTTTATTATATCATTTATTAACGAAAATAGCAATTGTTAAATTATAAAAAGTACATGCATCTGTAAGCAAATAATACGTTTTTCTCGTCCCGTTCGTCTTCCGTGTGCAACGTCTGAAACCTTAACAGGAAGAAAGAAAAAAAAACTATTTTCCAAAACGTTTCCCGTATTTCCTTGGCAGTCGTTGCGAAAAACGCGACAAAGGCGAAACCTTCGGCGTCGATCGATGGACCTCGATGGGTCCGACAGTTACAGCAACAACAACAACAATGGAAGCCCATTGTTGCTGCTGATGTTCACCTGTCTATCTGGGTGTCCGTCTAACTGCCTGTCTTTCAGTCTGTCTGTCTGTCGGTTGGTTGGTTGGTCTGTTCGTCTAAATGTGCGCAATCAATGAAACAACTTTATGATATGGGAAAATCTGCGAAATCCTCAACAACCACAGAAGAAGCGGCAGCAGCAGTAGCAACAACCACAGTAGCACAGCAACAAAAGCCCAACAAAACCTACAGCAAGGGAGGGAAAAGACACAAGAAGAGGAAGACAAAAGTGCGCGGGAAAATTTTGTCGGCTTCTTCGCGATGCGATGCGATTTGATGCGAAGCCGACGAAGGTACAAAACGAAGGAGACGAAGCCAGAAAGACCAGAAGACGTTGACAGAGAGACGACCGACCCAGTGGACAGACACACAAACACACATGCAGATAGCCAGATAGACAGAGACTCGATGTCTGTCTGTCTATCTGTCTCCAGCAGTCTCAAAGTCTCAGGCTCAGACTCAGACTCAGACTCAGGCTCAGAGTCTTATGTAATGTGGCGGTGGTATTGTTGTTGTTTTTGTTTTTGTTGTCTTCGGATCCTCCACATTCCCAACAACATTAACAACAATAGCAACAAACGCAAGAGGTTGCACAAAGCCGCTGCTGCCGAGTGCAAGTTTTGAGGGTTTTCCGAACGAACGAACAGAACATGGTCGCATCTTCATGTTCGGTTGTTGCTTTCATTGGTGTCGAAGTTGTTGTAGATCTTGTTGGTATTGTTGTTGTTGTTGTTATTTGTGCTGTTTTGGGCATCATGGCGATTGCCGTTGTTGTTGCCTTTGGTGGTATAAATATTATTTTATTTTATGTATTCCTTTGTTCGCCACAGACATTTGCGGCAAGGCAATAAATTTTCATTCATTTGCGACCCATCTTCGTCTTCTTCTTCATCACTCACACACACCAACATAGCTGTACGTGCGCCCCAGTGTGGGTTGCTGCAGAAGTCTCTTGTGTGAATTATTTGCCTTTAATTGCAGTTTTGTTGTGAAGTCCCATCGAAGAAACCAAAGAGAAGGATTGAGAGAGAGAGAGAGAGAGAGAGAGAGAGATAGAGACAGAAACAGAGAGTGATGGAAGGTTGTGCAAATTGCGTGGTTTGCGTGAAAAATCGAAGCCAGACCTCAAATATATATATATATGAAATCTCTCAGCAAGAAGTTGTTTGTATGGAGAATCCTTTCGCGTTCGTGGCTTAAGTCTTTCGTTTGCTTGGTTTGTTTACGAAAATGTTTTATTATTTTACCGACCATCGTCAGACCCCCGTCATCGCTGCCAGGCGCTCTGATTGCAGCAATAAAAGCGGCAGAAACTTCTTTTGGTCACTTCTTTTTATTTTTGTTTTTGTTCTTTTTCGTTGCTGTCGGTGATAATAATTTTATGCAGATGACCTTTTGTATGACTGCCAACTGCGTCGCTCGAAGTTTGAAGCCGAATCTCTTTTCCTCTGCTTCACCTTCTCCGTTGCTGCTTGATTTTCCAACTGGAAACCGGCAACAGATACAACAACAACAACACTAAGCAATTTACCCGTGAGCGCGCATCTTCATTTAATGGCTTTGACGACAGCAAACATTTGGCCGTTGTTGTTGCTGGTGCTGCTGCTGCATCTGCTGGTATCATCTACAGCAGATTTTTTTTCTTTTGTAACTGATTTTCTTGTTTTTCTTTTTATCCGAGTTTTTGTTGTTGTTGATGCTGTAGTCGTTGCACTTTTGCTGCCATCGGAGAGAAGCTGTCAAGGAGCTTTCCATGGCTCTTTATAATTAGTTGTGTCGCCGCGGTTGCCGGCCGCAGTCGAATCGCAATGTTAATGGAACATCAGAAACAACAACAACAACAATAAAAACAACTATCAAAAATAACAACTAAGAAGAAGACCTATCTTCCCTGTGAGCTTTGAGCGAAAGTTCAAAGGTGAGCCAACAACAACACAAGACCAACAATAAAACAACAACAAAATCATCAACAAAAATCACTACAAAAACAACAACAACAACAGCAATACAAAAACTCCACCAACAACATGAAGAAAAATCCCACAAATAAATAAATAAATAAAATCCACGTTGCTTCAGCTGAATTTATTTGATGGGGCTTCTATATTTGTTGTTGTTGTTATTGTTGTTGTTCTTGTATCATGCTGATATTGCTGCTGCTGTTGTTGTTGTAAATTATTGTTGAACGAACGATTTATTAGTCGTAACAAGCACGTTTGACTCACTGACGGAGTCGGTGCGTGAGAATCGTGCCTGTGCGACGAGGATGAGAAGAGCGAGAGAGAGAGAGAGAGAGAGAGAAACGAACGGACGACTTCAGGCGCAAACTCGCTCCTCACATGCAAATCAATTCTTTTTCGAAGCGTTTTTTTCTTCGTTTCGTTTCGTTCGTCTTTTTAAATATTTTTACATAATTCATATAGATTTTCTTACTGTTGTCGTTGTTGATGTTGCTGTTGTTGTTGGTGTGTTGTGAGTCCAACAATCGATCGAACGGGCTGCACTTGTTTTCACCGCGTTGTTGTAAGCAGTGTAGTGTTTGTTGTTGTTGTAAATGTTATAATTTTAAAATTGCGCTCACGCCAATCGTTTGAAACGAAAGTAAAAGTTTCCGAGTTCACAACCAGAGCTTTCTTCTTCTCTCCCCGGACTCTCGCCGAGGAACAACAACGACAAGACCACGATCAACAACAACAAGATCCCCATCAACAAATGCTACAAAAATTAATAAACGATACCGAAGCAACAACAAAAACCCAAGCCAAAAAAGAAACAATTATTACAACGAAACCATTTGGAAACGTAATACGCTCCAAAATTGATGGATGGCGCGTCGTGGCGTGGCGTGGCGTGGCGGACGGGGTTCGCCTGACGCTCCGACGCAAACGAGCGCTGCTGCTGCTCCTGCTGGACGTGGTGGATGATTGCTCTTGCTTCGCATGAACGGTAGCGATTATTCATGTTTTTCTGTTTTTACTTTTGTAATTGTTTTCTGTGCTTTTTTAATTTTTTTCATATTATTTTTTCCTTGGTAATTGTTTGTTTTTATTTTTATATCTTTCTTTCTTTTGTAAGTTTCTTGATTTATTTTTTTGTTGTTTTTCATATTTTTTCTCGTTAATTTCTTTTTTTATAATTTTATTACCCCTAAGCATGAGACCTGCAAGCATGATCGGCCTTTGGGTCTCTTACACGATTGCAGTGCGTGCGGCTGGTGGAAAAAACGCAGTTAATGCTCGAGCTCAGGCTCGCTTTTATCATTAGACGTCTTCGGCCCTAACGAGCATTTCCATGGAAATTTAAGAGTTCAAACGAATCGTACGAGTTGGGCTGGGGAAAGAGATCGCCGTCGAGTTTGGGTATGAGTTTGAGTTTGGGGAAGTGCAGCACGTAGGTTGAAAAGTGGGCTTCGGAGCGACTGCGTCGGGGTCACTGGGTCAGGCCGATGGCGAAACTGCAGCTCATGCATTCGATCCGGCCGATCGCAGTAATTGTCCCAGCCCCAGAAGTCATCACCATCATCATCTTCAACTTAATTTTCATCGTCATCCATCTTCCACTTCATCTTCGTCTTCATCATCAACGTCACTTCATCGTCATCATCGGCGGCATCGAATAAATTATCGAAGTTCAATCAAAGATGAAAAATGAATTTGAATTTATCGAAATGAAACCAATATCTGCATATTCGATATTTTTAACATTTTCCACCGAATTATGTAAAATGCGATAATTTTCGACCATTCGATCACTGATCGATTTGGTATTGAGATGAGTTCGAGGCGATTTGCATCAGCTACGAGTGAATCGAGTGAAGCCATCGTTCCAGCAGGGGGGAGACAGACGAAGACAGAGGAAGACTGAGGAAGGCTTTTCATCGTTATTCGACCGCAAAGCCATTCTGTGATGTAAGTTGGACGGCGTGCAGCCTCCCCACCTATCACGCTATGTGGAGACCCCGTGGGACAGGCGTCCAGTTCGTCCAGTTCGACACAACTTTCATAATCGGGCGCACACGCCGCCCCCAGCCGCGCCACGAAAATCTGGACCACTGGAGCAGTGGGGCAGGCGGCGATCGGGAAAACTTGAAAAGTGGCGAAAAATGCGAAAAAGCGTTTCCTTGAGCGGCGACTGGAATGCGATCGGTGGACGCCAGCGTCGTAAATGGAAGCCTTGCCTTCGCTTCGCTTCTTCGTGCTGCCTCCGAGCACGAGATTGCGTCACAATCGCATCCAGCGCAGCGGATCAGCAGCAGCAACGACGACCAACTGCGACTGAGGCGACAATTTTCGCTATCGCTGATGAAAACTGAGACATTTTCGCACCTTGCAGCGATTTTTAACGACTCACCCAGCGACGACGGCCGCACAGTGACATAAGCGGCAAATTCATCGACAAAAAAAGTTCAATCATTTGTCAAAATTTTAATTGATCAGCCTTTTTAATATAAATTCGCATTCCGTAATCTGTGGCCGATCGGCGATTGACGGTTGACGATTGGCTGTTGCATAAAATTTGCGAAACTGCCGAGCGATCTCGATTTAGCAAAAATACTTAAGTCTTCAAACAAAAAAAGAAGGGAAAGACAAACAAAATAATCATGCAGGCCGTGCAGAGAGAGATCGAGGGGTTTCGAAAGCAAAACAAAAGACTCCAGACACGGAGCCGAACGAATTCTACGTATTCAACTACGTAATGACATAATGGTAAAAGCAAAGGCAATTCAAGGAACGTACCGAGTTCGCACATGTTGCGCATACGCCCCGAAACCGCCCCCAGCCGCCGTTGCAGATGGCCGGATCCGGTGGATCGGATCGCATTTGTTTGACACGCCCGGCGACGAAATTGGAGCGAATTTTCAAAGCCCCGAATCGAGTGCAGACAACAAAAAAACACTCGACGACAATCGGTCGAACTCGCCGCGCCGGTGAATGTGTGTGCGCGTGTGTGTGTTTGGTACACACCCGCGACCGACTTGCGTGTTAAAAGTCAGGGTCACGCGGCGTTCACAAAAATTACAAAAACAACAACAACAACGACTACGAGAAAAACAGCAACAACTACAACAATATACAACACAATACGAGCCAGCAACGATTTCATTAAACAATGAGAAGCGATTCGCGTCTTTCGTCTTTCATTTTTATTTTCAAACAAAATTTATGTGTTTTTATTTCCTCCCATCGCTCTCTCAATGGAATTATTTCGCTTTCAATTTATCTCATTTTTTTTTTGTTTCGGTAATTTTTGTGTTTTTTATTTTGTTTCTTTTTTCCATTCTGCAAAGTTTTTTCTTCTGTTTTCGCACAATTATAAAAGAGCGCGCATTTTGTAATTTTAATTGTTTTCGCAGCCACTTTCAAGGCGATGCGTGGCGAATTAACAAAGCAATTGCACACTTGGCATTTGCCTGCTTTGTTAAACGATCCGTGGAGCCGACGGCGCTCGTTCCATGCGAGTTTCCCTCGATTCGCTCCCGTTGAAGACCCTCGAAGGACCGTGGTCAATATTACAGTTATGCTTCAATTTTATTTGTAGTTTCTAAAGTATTTTCCATTTGCGAAATAAATTAATTAAGGAGTCCTCGCGATTACGGAATTAAATGCAATTACTAGAAAATGGCTAAGACGAAGGGCTGATGGTACGAGAAGACGTTGGCAAACTAGCAACAACAATGGCGAGAAGTACGAAAATACCCGCGAGATTCTCGGACTTGAATTGTGTAAAAATAATTACATTTTTACGGCCGTTTGTTCTGGCTCCAAAACGAAAGACTTGGGCAACGAACGCGAGGCCCCGCCAATTTCGCAAACGTCGTCGTCGTCGTCGACTTTTGTTTCGGAATTTTTTGCTCATTCCACGTATTTTTCGAAAGGACAACTCCATTGAACACTTGAACACTTAAACATGGACGTCCAGCGCATCCAGCACGCATCTTCAGCAACAACAAGAAGTCGATACAAACAAAAACTAAACAAAAAATATGGCAACATTACTACGAGTGACTGCGACAAAAACTCGATCTGGCCAAATGCAATTGCGCTTGTGTTGAAATGCGTAACTTGATGCGGTCAACATTGACTGTTGTTGTTTCTGCTGCTGCTGCTGCTGTTCTTCACTGTTGTTGTTGTCTCCATGTCGAGATGAAAAACTAGAGCAACAACAACAAAGACAACAATGACAATGACAGCGACAACACACGCACGCACGAACGAAAGGAACGGCATTCCATTGCAAGAGAACCCCAGCAGAAAATATTTTTATCGGAAACAAAAAACTCTTGTTTTTCTCGCTCTGCTGCTGTTGCTGTTGCTGTTCGTCGTTGATATCATTATTATGATAGTTGTTAATGTTGTCGCTGTCGCTGATGATGAAGCGGGGCTGTTGAGGACGTGTCGACGTGTGCGGGAGTCTCGCGTGTGTTGGTGCGAAGCCATGCAGCTCGGCTCGGTTCGGTTGGGCGCGCCGCAAAGTAAAAGTGCGTCTAGATCGGGTTCGCCTTTGGCTAGACTCTGGTTCGAGTGGCCCAGACGCTGAACGGCGGACTTGGCGAGGATTCGCGTGGATTTCCGAGGCGAGCGGGCACAGCCAGCGTTTCCCAACTGCCTCTTGTCCGAGTCGCGCCTTTCCCATTTTCAACGAGTCCATTTTTTGAATTGCATTCGCAATGGCTTCGATTTTGCAATTGGGTCGAGCGGCGAGTCCGCCATCCATGGTGAGTGCAGAGCTGTCGGCCACGATGACGATGACGCTGCCGATGACGCTGAGGCGTTGCCGGCCAATCGAGTGCGATCGAGTCCGCTGCGTTGCGTCAGGCCGCATTCCCACACACGACGCCGGACGGCCGTCGGGCGACGGGCGAATGTGGGAAGGTTCGGTCTGCACGCAATGGGCTCTAAGCGGATTTGGACCACATGACGACAACGCTTGCATCGGTGACAACAATCACAAAAACAACTGCGACAACAACATCTACAATGACTCCATCACCGCCATCGCCAACCACTCGCTGGCGCACGGAAACCTTTGTGCAAAGTGTTTCGATTAATGTTAATGGCGTTTAGTTTTTTTGTTTTGCCCCCTCCCAACAGCCCGGCTGTTGTAAACGGTTTTATTTTTATACCTTGCTATTTTGACTTTGCTCCCATTTTCGATTTTTTCCCCAACGCGATAAGTTTGATAAATCTGATCTGGCCTGGTCTCGCGAAGGTTAATGTCTTTCAAAATATATTTTTCGCTACGAACGATGTCTGTGATTCACTGCTGTCCATGGCAGTTGCTCCCTCCCATTACCGGTCGGTTTTTTCAATTCAATTTGTCCCCTCCTTTTTTCCTCTTTTTTCTCTCTTGGCGGAACCCATTTTTTCCTCGGTCTCTGAGGTTTTTCCAATGTAATTATGCCGGGCTCGGGGCTCGCGTTGCGCCTTGTCATGAAATGCAGTCGCGGTTTTTCGCCTAATGAAAGGGTCGACAAGTTGAAGTTGAAGTGCTCGAGCACTGGGAAATTGTGAACGTCAGCGGAAATTAATGATAATTGACAGTGATCGGTTTATTGGGAGCTGGCGATAAATTCAAAACTCTTGGTCGGTTTTCGTTCCCAAGTTTGCGGCTTAAGACTGTTAATTTTGGGCATTTTGCGGGGAATTTTTCGGGGACTTTTTGGCTCTAGAACAAAAGACTTAAGCCACAAACTCGTTAGCGGATATTTTCGCCCCTTTCCCTCAAGCACACTAGACAATTTAAGTCCCTTTAAGTTCCAAATTCAAAAGAAGGTGGTGAGTGATTGACATATCAACGACAGGCACAAATGCACATAAAACACACTCACACACACGCGACCACACAAATCGTACAATGGCTGAGATGCGGTGCCGCCTCGCTGAAAGAAATAAGAATAAAAACGAGTCTGGCAAAAGCGAGTCTGAAACTCCCACGACTCCAAGTACATTCATTGTGACTAATTCTTCGACTCCGAGTCTGCGACTTGGGCTCCGCGACTCCGACGCCGACGTCGAGGCTTCGACTTCGACGTCGACTCCATCGCCGTGCTCCACGGCAACCATCCATCGAAGCCGAAGTTTTCCATTGTGATTCAAGTGCTTTTCTCGGGCCGCGCCGCAGCGTCGAACACCGAGGGTTGCGCCAGCAGTCGGCGGCCGAGCTCAAGACAATGGCCGACAATTAAGAACCACCAAAGGGAACGACGGGCGGATGGACGGACAGACAGAACGAAGGAAGGACGGTGGAACCTTCGACCGGACCTGCCTGACTGACTCATGGCCCGCGAACGCCTCACGAGGCTCTCATTAGCGTCGCGCTTATCGATCTGGCGAGAAGCCTGGCGGCGAACCAACGGAGCCACGAACCAGAGATTTGCATATCGAGGTCCTGGGGCTTCCAAATCCACACACACACACACAGACACACACACTTACTGCATTTTTGCTGTTGGCGGTTCTGCTGCTGCTTCAGTGGCCGCAGGTCGATATCCACAAAACGTAGCGAGATTCGATCACGGACGTGGGAAGCGTGATTTTTTTCCTTTGTTTTTCTTTTTCACTCCACACTGAGAAAATCACTTTTGATGTTTGACTTTTTAATTTGATTCGATTGGATTTGATGCGATTTAATTTGATTCGTTTTAATTTGATTTCGCTGTTGATTTCGTTAAATTATTTATTTTCTGTTCGCTCGTCGTGCACGACTTTTTTAGTTTTCAGTTCAAGTTTTAAGGACCTCGAACTCGAATCGCTGGCTCTCTGTGGGTAACGCGCGGGCTCAAGCATCGAAGTGAATAACTTTCTTTGGAACTTTTATAATTTATACCAAAAAGCCCACAAAAAGCATAAAAACTCATATTTGCGCGACTGGTGTTGAATTCGACGTTGCTCGTTCGAGTCGTCGTCGTCGTCGTCGTCATTGTTGTTGTAGTCGTCTTCGCCTTCATCGTTGCTGCTGCTGCTGTTGCCATCGCCGCTGCTGCTGATGGTCGCCGTCTTGTTATTGTTGTTGTTCCTTCGCGTGGTGAACTCGTCGATGCTCTCTCGGCTTTCGTTTTTCACCTCACCGAGCACGACCCGAGTCGAGTCGACTGCGCTCGCTCAAGAAAATCCCACTCAACTCGGGCTCAAAGCTCGACTGCAGTCTTGACTTGAGTTCGAGTTCCGCGTTGAAGCCGAACATATTTTTACATGACTCGTTTTTATTTAATGTGTTTTTTTTATAATACTTATTACTTCATGTTTTTTTACAATAATAATTATGAGAATTTCATAACTTGATATTGAACTAGAGATTTTCCTATAGGTTTCCTACATAATACTTATAACTATATTCAATCAATATTTTTAAACAATAGCAAAAGTAAATGTATGAAATATAAAAAAAAAGAAATTAATACACATTAATTAGAAACGAGCTGAAGTCCAGTAAATGACCATTTTTAAAGGTCAAAGTCTCCTCTTGAAATGAGATCAATTAAAAGATTATTTATAGAATTTGCCCTGTGAAATAAAAAACATTTCCACTAAATTTATTGTGACTTCATTGGGGCACATTTTTTTTTGTTCATATTTTTCTATTCATATGATCAAGAATCATATCCAACTATGAGATTAGGTCGAGACTACAACAGAAGCAAAAAATAATGCAATTATTTAGCTCGGTCTGTGTTTCTCACTCGCCGATTTTCCCAGCCTTCAGTTCATTGCTTTTGTTGTTGTTGTTGTGATCTATGTAGAACCACATTTGCATTCGACTCTCCTCCTACAGTAGGTGGGGGATTTTAATGCATTATTTAATGCGATTTAATCAACGAAAAAGGAACGTTTTAAGCATCTCTGATCTCGATTTAATTATTTTATCTAAATTATCTCCCAGTGATAGAAATACGTTTTCTTTCTGATTTCAGAATCATTTGGATGCCAGATGAACATGATTTTGAGGGCAAAAATATTTTAAAAAAAATATTTTGAGTAATAATAAACTCATGGCTCTGTGGCTTTTCTTCATATTCCCGATTAACTGAGTTGGTGTAAAATGAAAAATATTTGGATAATATTTTCCCTCCTTTCAATAAGTTATGACTCAATAATTATTTAATAAAACATTGTCTCGAGCGTTCAACCAGCTGATGATCAAATATTGCAGATGTTGTTGTAGATTTTGTTGTTGTTGTTGTTGTTGTTGCTGCTGCCAACCTTACCTTGACGAGGTTTCGTGTCCGAGGCGGCGCCGATTCTCGCGTCGGCTGCGATTTTGCGATTTTTTGGTTTTCGTCTGGCGATGGCGATTGAATTCGATTGGCTCCGGTTCGATTTGAGTCGATTTCGTGCAGCGGCTGCTGGCGGTGGTGGCGGCGCCTCCACCCCCGCCCCAATCACTGGCCGCTGCCGTTGCCGCCGCTCCGTTTGTGTGCAACACTTTTCCGAAAACACTTTTACCATTTTCCAAGCGGCCTTTCTTGAATTCACTTCATTACGAGTTTCCTCCACCTTCTCGCCACCAGCTTCTCTTCTCTTTCCTGCTCCTCTCGTCTCATCTCGTCTCGACTCGTGTCCTCCCCCTGCCAGCAGCCGCAGTCAAGCATAAGCAACATCTGCAGCTGATGCTGCGTTGTTGTTGTTTCTACTGTTGCCGGTTGTCCACTGCAGTTCATTGCAATTTTGTTGGCGTTGAAGTCGATGCTGACGACGCTGACGCTGCTGAAGAAGATGATGATGTTTATGATGATGAAGATTACATTGATGATGATTTTGTTGTCGTAGTTGACTTGTTTTTGTTGCTTGTCATTAGTAGTCTCGGTGTGGTTTGGATTAACGTTGTTATTGTTATTCGGATTATTGTTGTTATCGTAGTTGTTATTGTTGTAGATGTTGTTGTTATCGTTGTTGTTGTTATCGTTGTTGTTATTTTTTTTTCTTGCTCATTGTTGTTGCTATCGTTTCGTGCTATACAAGCGAACACTGACCGTTGCCGTTGCTGCATCGCTGCATCGCCGCCGACGATCGGCGATCGAAAAACAGATCGAATGAATCGGAATATAATGCAACGTAAATCAGGCGATCAAACAGCGTAACGTAAAGAAAGTATATCTTCCCTCTCCCTCCCTCTCGCACTCTCTGCCTATATCCCCCTCTCTCTATCTCTCTCTGACTCTGTTGTTGCTTCTCGTTTTTCGCTGCATTTTTCTGTCTTGCATCGCCAGCAAACATCTCTTGTGGAAAATATTTGCATAACCAAAAGCTGGACGATCGCAAGCGGAAGAAGGCGGAGGATTTCGTGAAGGTCAATTGTCGTTGTATTGACACACACACACATACACACTGGATATTTATTTTTTCAACGGGATGATTTGTGTTTCTGTTACTGTTGTTACCACATTGAAAACGCCTTGTTCAACCCGACCATTTACTTCTCAATTTCTCTAAAGGGATTTAGAAGGGAGTTCTATATGTGTTGCTCTTTTATTTTAAATATTTATATTTTCAAAATTAGTTGGACTCGTTGGCGGTTCGGCAAGGGTTCCTCATTAATATATGGAGCTTTCATCGATGGCTTTAGATCGGATTTATCCGAAGCTTGGATGGGAATTAGCCAGAGCTTCGATTGGAACTGTCCAAAGCTGCCCAGCTTTCCTTCTTTTCCCACACAAACTTCTCTCTCTCTCTTTCTCTCTCATGTTCTGTGTTCTTTTCTGCTTTTATTGAATACGAATAATGAATTCCAAGGTTTCAGTAGAAAATCACGATTTCACCTTGCAAACTACGCCTTCTTTCTGTTCTCCACATCTCTCTCTATCCCTCATTTTTTCCTAACACCTCCACATTCCCTCGTCTTCTCTTTCTTCTCTCGGTTCTCCAACGTTCCATCGACTCTCTTCCTTGCCTCTTCTCCTCTTCCCTCCCTCGTCACCACCTCATACTTTTCCCCTCTTCCTCTCGACTACTCTTGCTTTTTTGAATGCTTTCTTTGTTTTATTTTCCAGCATTCAATTAATGACTTTTCATTATCACCACTTAGATCGTGTTCTGCTCTGTCATCCCTCACTCGGTGTCCTCTAGAATTGTGACCTTCTTCTTCTTCCACTACTTCTTCCCCTCCTCCTCCCCACGTACCTTCGCCAATGTTCTTGAGTCATCGCTTAACGTAGGCAAATATTGCATTTAATTCATTGCATTATTGCACCAAGAATAAAAAGGGAGAGCGAGACGGAGATAATGCTATCATCTGGAGATGAAGATATAGAGAGTTGGATGGAGAGAAAATAAAAAACCGGTTCGTTGAATGTCGTTGAATCCACTTGAAAGTCGCTTCAAACCAATTCCATCAAATCAACTCAAATCGATCAATTAAAGTGACAATTTGTTGAATCACCCTGTTTGTGTGTAATGTTAATCACAGCAACAGCAACAGCAACAACAACAATGCACCAATAATTACTACTAATCACTCGTCCATACTTGGGACCCGGCTCGCCATACCGTTATTGTGCATATGATTATGATTCAACAGTTGGGACTTGGATTATGGAGACAGACAGACAATCGGGGAGACGGAGAGGCTCAGAGAAAGACCGGCAGGGAGACAAATAAAATAGGCATACCTATGGACGGACAGACGGACGGACGGATCGATCACCGATTGACCGACCGTCAATCGCTAATTAGACGACGTGCCGAAGACAAAACGAGCGCAAAAGTCATGAATGAGTTAATTGTTGTGTTGTTGTTGGCGTTGTAGGCTAACTTTTCACATATATATTTAAATTACGTATGCAGGCGACCGCTGACGTTGCTTCCACGATGGGTTTGTTTACGTTGCCCAAATACGGCATCACCGCAGTCCGAGTCGCCGTCGTCGGTTTTGGTTCGCACTGCACTGGAATGTGCTGCAAGGGTCGGAGCTGGGCGGTGTGGGGAGGCGATTGTGAAATTTTTTACACTATAGCATTTTCTCTTACCTGCTCTTGACCTCGTCGCATCCTCATCCCCCGGCTCCACTCAATTTGCCATTCTCGATTGTACGTGATTTTTGGAATCTTCGATCCAATCCATGGATATACTACTGTATATAAAGATTATTACCAATATATTCATCAAGAGCACACATTGTTGCACATTCATTGAATTGACCGGAATCAAAAGCAAAAGCAACCGACGCTTGGCATTGGATTCCCACATTGGCTACAGTTTGGATCTCAGATCGGACCCCTGTCCATTGAAGAGTCTCTGGCTGCCTTTCAAGAACCTCTCATGGGAGTTCGGCCGTGCTCTCGTGGATGGAGGGGATGCCCCTGATGGAGATGTCCCTGATCGAGATGCCCCGTCCTCCATCGTCTCCTCCTCAACCCAGCGTGGAATCGTTCTTTGATTGCGCAATCGAAATGATTTACTACTGCTCGCTGAGAGGGCCAGTGGGTTGAGCCGGGGAAAAGCCCTCCACACGAGAGGCCTGCCGGAAAAGCCCCGCTGCCGGTTCCGGGTTGGCCGAAGCCGCTGTGGCCGCTTTGGCCCATTGAACGAGTGCTTGAGGTCAGCGTGCGTCGAGTGAGGTGCGGCGGGTCCGAGGGAGCCGAAGGTGCTCTTGGCTGTCGGAAGAAAACCACAACGAAATCAACCACGCTAAGTGGATCGCGCACAAGCCGTTTGGCTGTGTGAAAATTTCCGAAGAAAAAATAGACATAGAAAAAAAATCAAAACAAAAACCATAATCACAACGAATGATATTTACGATCGCAAAGTCGGTGGAAGCGGCTCGAGCTGTTGACGCCAGTACAATTCAATTCGGCGCGGCAGCCGGATAACAACATAATAACAACGGCATCAACAGCCACTTCGGCAACAATGAAAACCATAATGATAACAATCATAATTGCGGCAGCAACGCCCCAACCTTGAACTTCGCAGCCGTGCCAGTCAGAACCGACCGCATCGACTTTCGATTTCCAATCGAGGCGATCATTTATAACAAATGTAGCCCGAAATCAGAATTCTGCGAAAGAGGCCGCAAAGGGGCTGCGAAAAGTGATGGTGAAAGATTTAGAAAGGTGTCTGTGGAAAGGTGGCAACAACGCCCCGCAGCCAGAGCCGGAGCCGGAGCCGGAGACGGGACCAGAGTTGGAGTCGGACTCGGGGCCGATGACGCAACAATAAATTTTATGAGAAGGTAACTGGAGCATTAAGTCTAATTGGCTGCGCCGCGTTTCTGTCGCTCTGTCCGTCCGTCGGTCTGTGCACTCGGTGTTTTCGTTGGGCGGGGTCTTCGCGCACATGTGTGTGTGAACGAGTGACCATTGTCACTGTCCTCGCACACACACACACATACACACACACACGCGAAGGCAACCGTGACATGTCGGTCAACTCGAAACGAAACCTGGTTTCCACCTCGAAAATCCCTTTATGTAACAATTGACCAATGCGTCTTGTTATTGTTTTTATTGCGGTAGTTAATTTGTGACTTGTCTTTTGTTGTTGTTATTGTGGTCTATTTCTTGTTATTGTTGCTGTTGTTGTAATTCCTGTCATTACTTGCATTGCTCGACGGAATTGACAGGGAAAATACGTTATGGCATTTGACAGGTGCTGCC
The DNA here is from genome assembly GCA_947389925.1 of Coelopa pilipes. Classification (NCBI taxonomy): domain Eukaryota; kingdom Metazoa; phylum Arthropoda; class Insecta; order Diptera; family Coelopidae; genus Coelopa; species Coelopa pilipes. The sequence goes on along the minus strand of OX376698.1, from coordinate 41,201,908 downwards.
ATGACGCCATTCTGAATTATGTGCTCGAGTTTGAAAAGTCACCACCGTCATCATCACCGCCATCATCACTATCCTCATCGCACAATCGTCATCTCCATCATCGTCATCACCATCCTCATTATCATCGTCACATCACGTTTTTATGGCTTCTCGTATTTAAAAACATTTTTTTTATTTTCAATATACTTCTTAAAGTTTAAAGTTTATATGAAAGCTTATTATCCTTATTTATCGACAATATATATTATGGCATCTACTATTTATTGCCTTTATTTTTACATCAATGTCTTTATTATCTCTTTTATATTCATTATTTTTATCCATTTACCATTTTACTACATTTTTCCCACTTTTCCGTTTTGTTTCTGTTAGTATATTCCCCCCACCCCTTCTTTGGGTTCTCTGCGATTCTCCTGACCACCGCTGAACCCCATCAATTCGGACGATTCGCCGCCGTCCACCAACACCATCACTTCAAACGATCTCACCTCATTCGCGCCTTGATTGCGTTCGTCCCTCGATCGCTCGCGACTCCTTCGGGTCGAGTCGTAGCCTCTGTCGCGGGTTGGGGAACGATGCGGCCGGTGTTGCCATATTTCCCCATTTCCACTCAAATTTCCCCACCGCTCCCCGGTCGGTTGGTCGGCGGTCGGTCGGACGTTGGGTCGGTCGTTTCTCGAGGAATTCACGCCGCTTGCCGTGGCCGTTGTCGCTCATTAATTTCACTTCAAGGCTTACAAAACCCACCGAATCTCGCTCTGCCGACTCCGACTGTAGGGTTGCCGCTGCCTTCGAGGCAACTTTTTTCTCAACTTTCATGTGGGGACATTTTTTTTCGTTGTTTCCTTCCCTTTGTCTTTTACTCTAGTTATGTGCGTGAGTACGTGTTTTAGTTGTTTTTGTAATTTAATGTATTTTGTTTTTTTTTTTTTGTAGATTTTTGTTAATTTTGTAGCTTCGTATTTTTTCAGGCATTTTAAATTTGTTTTTCTTTTGGATTTTCTTTTGTTCATTTTTGAATTTTTCTTCTCCGGGGTTTTGTTTTAGTGCGTTCGCGCACATTAATAAAATCTCTTAACCGCCAACCCACTGTTGGCCAGGTAGGGGTCTCGCTTTGTTCGGGCCATTTGCCACTTCTTCTTCTTCTTCTTGCTCAGCCACTACTGCTGCTGCTGCTGCCCCTCCTCCTGAGTCTTGGTCGCAAGTTCAACAAATTTGAACCCAATAATTACTTCATTTCAACAGCTTCATATTCTCGCTGTATTTTCTGTGGATGTTGTTCATATTGTTGTTTATGCTGTTGTTGTTGTTGTTCGTGTTGAGGTTTTCGTTTTTCGCCATTATGTGATGTTCTGTCTTTATTTTGGTTTCTTTTATGATGTGTTAACTGTGTTATTTTTCACATTCATGGAAGCCTAACGGCAATTGTTTCTTATCTCGTAATTGGGTCAAAAGTTTACAGCTAGGCCTGGCTGGGTCAAGACGCGGCTTCCCCTGGCCCTCGACTCCCGGTCGACCCTGGCTCCTCAACCGCCGCACGTGTTTCACATTAAGGGGCCACCGCTTGGCTTGTCAAATCCTAATTCTCCGATGAACTCCATCATAATACGTCGGAATAATCAATAAATCCATCACAAAAATAAAAATAGAGGTTAGTGTTATTGCCCAGCTATCGATAAGACCGCCATCGATACTCGATACTCGCTATATTTGTCCGAGCGTTATCGAGGTCTGATACTCGAAAGCTCTCGTTTGGTGATTACTCGGGATCGTAACATCCGAACAGCCGAACAGCCGAACGACCGAACTCCCAAGCAACCGAGCCCGAACATCCGAGCAACGGAGCCGAACCGAACCAACGCCAAACGTCGAACTCGGACGCCCCTGACACTCGGCGAACTTCGAGGGTCGGGTCTGTCGGTTGTCGAGAATCGAGAATCGCTGCCGATGGCGTTCCCGATCTGGATATTCTACATACTGCTCATCGTGGCCTATATTCTCTACGTCCGAGTAAGTTACCCACAACCATACCAATTCCATTTTGTCCCACTGTACCGGTCATTGCGAACGCTTTCAGCACGTGTACTCGCTGCTGTTCCGTCATCCGGAGGAGGAGCCGGCGACGACGACGAGGACGGAGCGAAGACGCCGGCGAAGGGAACGGGGCAGAGGGAGAAGGAATGGCCATGACAACAACAATAACGAGTTTTTCGAAAATGCAAGTAAGTAGGAACGACAACCAGGTAAAAACCCACGTTGAGAGAATTACAAATTCTACTAATAGGAGACGAGAAAAACCTTATAAAAAATCCACTGTACACAAACTGGAGAAATGTACAATGGAAACAAAAAAAAAACCAAGCAAGCTTCAAACGAAGAAAGAGCAACAGAATTTAATATATCAAATCGCGCAATAATATTTATTATTAATTTATACGGAGAAGCTTTCTGCTGCCATATATACATATATTCGTCACGATAAGATAATGACGAGAGCTTCGAATTAACTCGGCTCCCACTTCGGTGATCATCGGCATTAGTGATTACGTTATTCATATTTTCTTCACAAAACACTCGCCAATATCGAGCCACGGTCAGGTCTGGCCAGATTTTCTTCCATTCCCAATAGCTCGACGTGAAGTCGATTTTCAAACACTTCTTTGTCGCTGCCGTAAAACGCAAGACGCTTCTTGGCCCGATTCTCGCCACCATGGCCTGGACCAGCTGGATCTACTACTTGTTCCTAGTGTTCTGCATCTCGATCCTCTTTCGTGTAAGCTCTCTCACCCCCGCTCACTCTCTGTGCCTCTGTGTGTCTCTGTGTGTCTCTTTCTGTCTCGCTTAACCCCACACCATCCTGCTCTCGTGCCGATTTTGTGGTCATTGGTCTGTGTTGTTTCTAGATTCTGATCAAAGGCCTCTGTTGGTATCGCACGGAGTCGCCGCCGAGACACACGACGAACGCGTCACTCCGCCCGAGGGTCTTAAAAATAGCCCTCCAGAGCCCTTCTTATCTAACCACACTGTTACCCTTCTTGCCGTCGTTATTTATAATGACTGAATTCCACTATATTCAAATGCTTAATCCGAATTTACAACACTTTACAACAGGACTTGAATTTAGAATTACAATTGTGTTTATTTGTCGTTGAAAAACAACTCAACAAGTTCTCGCTCTATTTGCCCGTGTGCATTTACGTAGTAAAGTTTCTCACGAGGTTTTTACAACCAGCCAAAACCTGTCCGGATCGGATCGGATCGGATCGTTCCAGAATATTTATCAATGATGACATGGTGAAAATGATTTGCAAAAATCACAGACGATTCTGTGTTAAATGGATCCCCCACTTCTGGAGTTGGGAGTTCCTTTTGGGGATCCTCGTTGATAAATGTCACGGGTTCAAGTGACATAAATTTCCGAACATCAATCTGTCTGCCGGTGACTACAACAATTGCAATAACCACATTAACAATGAAATAACAATTACAATAAGAATACCAGTGACAATAACAATACCAGTTACAATAACAATATGAGTGAGCTTTCGCTAGTTGATGGGGAAGATAAAACCCGACCTGATAACAGTCTGTCTATCACAAGCCATGTCGGGGGGGTGGAGTGGGGTGTGGCGAGCGCGATGGGATGGGGTTGCATATGACAAAGTTGGCTATCGGGGGGAGCGTAAAAAGCTCGGCGAAGCTTTTCCCACCTTATCAACGGCTCCGCACACGTCGAGTCAGCCAACGGTTGGCCAACACTCGCGTCCCGTCCTCTGCCCGATCTCACACAACGATCCCATCACCAAGCAACGCCAACGCCAACCCTATTTGAGGTTGCAAATTGCGAATTCTATTTTAAACTGAACTGTGTTTACACAACGCGGCATCGCGGCATCGCGGCCTCATAAAGTTTAATTCATTTGCTTAGTTTAGTTTTTATGTGTCTTTCGAATTCATCCCCCGGATCAAGTGAAACTTGGAGTCGAGTTTGAGTGGTGGTGTGTGGAAGGAAAATGTTTATCAGTGATTTGATTTACTTGATATTTCTCTTGCTGATACTGTTCCTCGTAAGTGTGTCAATTCATGGCTCTATGTATGTGTGTGTGTGTGTGTGTGTGTGTGTATTCTTGCCTACGATCATAATAGTGATCATGAGGATGATGTCGTTGTTGATGATGAATGCGATCTCATTTCGTGAACCACCTGCAGATCATCTACAAAGGACTGAAGTCCACCGACGACAACGACGAGGAGTCGCAGCGACGGATCGCGGCCCTCAGAGCCAGGAGGGCGGAGCGCCTCAGGAACAGAACAGGTTCGTTGAGCGGATCAAAACAATATATATAGATGTATGTCGACTTGTAGTTCGTAGTTCGTAGGCAACTGAGATCGTTTATCGCAGCGATGAGTGCGATAAACGAGACGAGACGAGACGGAACGAGAGATAACAGATCTGTCCCGATATGGAATCCATCTCGAATTCCGTTTAAAATTGTGTCGTCTCTCTGATGAAATCTCCAATCGACGACGATCCGGCCCGCCGCGCTCCACGTTGGTCGACCACAGTCCTTGCTCTTAATTCCTAATACTTCCGAAATCGACTTGACTTGACTTCAGTTGACTTGCCCTGAGTTGAATTGCGCTCAAAAGTTGTGCAAAAAAGAAAAGTTACAGCGTGTTACAGTGTTGTTGTTGTTTTTGTGCGGTATTGATCGAGCTTGTGTTCACTGAAAATGGATTTCGTGGAATTCATCTATGCGGTTCTGCTTACTCTATACTTTTCCTACGTAAGTTTTTCCCTACATCGTCGTCGTTAGCGCTTCCACTGAATGTTTTGAATAAAAGTCCAGTAAACGTTTAGATGATTCGTCACACGTGCTTCTCCCACTCCGCCAGTACTGCTGATGACGATTCTGTTGCCGCTGCCGGGGAGAACAAACCAGACGATAATCTCGAGGAAGTCGTGATCGTGCCTGCAGGTTTGTGGATTTCCACTCATATTTTCCTCCCTCTTCTCATGATTTCCACTGAACTTATCAAAAAAACAAAAAAATTATTTTTGAAATATTTCATTTTCTGTCAAATGACAGACAGTTTCCGAATTTGTACACAAACATTTTTCGAATTGAGTGTTTGAAAATATTGAAAAAAATAACGGAACATTTCTTCAAAATCACAAATAAATTCAGTGTGAATATTTCATAAAATTCCTCGATCGATCAATATCGCATTTGTTTGATGATGTGATGTGGCAGGATGGAAGGATCGAACTTTTGGATTTTCATGCTGTTCGCGATGATCGGGATGTTCTTGTTGAAAGTAAGATTTTCGCGAACGCCTCCAAATGACTTGAGTCAACCATCCATTCATCATGTAGTGGTCGCTGCGTCTCTTCTGCTTCACTCGGGAATCCCGGTTCTACTACGAGAGTCGACGGGTCGCCGCACGCCAGCAGCTCTTCCAGCTGCACGAGTTCCAAGGTCAGTTCAAGCTCTCGCCCAACTCACTCCACTCACAAACCCACAGAACAACAATTCCATGACTGCTTACCATATCGGTATATCGAAGGGGTTGTCGTGATATTTCACAACGAGTTAGGGGACACCAGATGGAAATCGCTGGGGTTTCCCAAGCCACCCTACGTCGCCCTGAACTCTACCTGCACTCGCCCAGTCTACACTCACCCTGTCCTCGCTCAAGTTCACTGACAAGCTAAAGTCACATCTTAAAAAATAAACAACAATCGATCCTCTCAATCGAACTCTGTCTTCCTGAGTTTGCCCCGAAGTGTTTACCTTTGCAAAAACCACAGCAACAATAAGTGGACATTTATCGCTACAATGATAAGAAATTATTGTTGTTTATGTAGGTCTTTATCAAACTTATATTTCTCTTGGTCCCCCTCTTGTTGTTGGTCGTTGGCGATTACAAATACAATATTTTAGTCAATCGTTTTCGGTCCGCTAGTCTATCTATGCCTTTAATAATATATTTCAGTTATTTTACCGAAGCTTTATGAGTGTGTTGTGGTGTTATATTTCTTTCGCTCGAACGTTCGGAAGATTTTACCACAAAATAAATCGTTGAGTGTTCGCCATGAATGCTGAAGATTCCATCTATTTCATTTTAATATTTGTGTTCACCCTAGTGCTGATCCGCGTAAGTCCACACATTCAGTGGTCCTGTGTCCCGTGTCTCCGTGTGCGTGTGACGGGGTGATTTTTTCTCACAGTCTGCTCTTGTGCTCTTTTTAGGTCTTCCTGCACAAACTCTGCGGTCGAATTAGGCCGACGACACCGAATCGCGACGCAGAAAGTCGTGTTATACGACGTCGTGTTATCCAGACGATCGCCTGCGAGCCAGCAGGTTTGTGTACAGCCAACAAGTAGAGTAATAACTACCGAAATAGTCCCATTATCGGTTATCGCTAAATTACTAAGTATATAAATAGTGGTTTCCCAATTTTTGATAATCGCCACTGTTTGATTTGAAACTTTCAGTAACTTCTAATCGTTTTTTTGCAACTTTTGGTAACTTTCAATAATTTATTTTTTAATTTTTCTTAATCAGCAATCTTTGTTCTGCAGTATTTTGTAATCTGCAATACGAGTTACGTTGTGAAATTGTGTCAACCTCTGGTCTTCCGGTCGCATGACTCATTTTTTTGAAACACTTGAGCCAGGAGCCCACTCAGCCATTGCATTCATATCGAAATATTGATCTCTCCATAGAGGCAACTACAAAATTTCATTAAATTATTCCACTGCGGTAACCATTGTACCATTTTCAACTCCACCCCAGCTCCATCTCAGTGGGGTCTCAGTTGAAGTTTTCAATTCTACCGTGTCGAAAGCATGATCGAGCAGACAAATTGTTCGGATATAAAATGAACTCAATACGATTCTCGGGCCAAACCCACCGAGGTGAGAGTTGAACTTGAAAGCCTTGGGAACTTCCCGTCCACAAAAACCGACTGAAACCTCATTGTGTACGGGAGTTTTACCAAAATCGCAAAAATACATATTTTTTTCATTTTCGACTTCATTTGAAGACCACGAGGAAACGCGAGAATTAGTAGCCAGACCGTTAAAAGCGTGGCTTGAATAGTTCTCCTCGCCTCGAATCGGTTTCTCGGGCATTCTTTATGGCCAATAAAGCGCCGTAATAAGATCTGATGGTGGGGCCAAGTGGGCCACGTTAACAATGACAACGGCAAATTGTGCAGAAACGCGCAAACGAATTCTTATTAATTGCTGTGCTGCATTTATTTCAAAAACACAATTGTTTCTTGCCAGCATGCCTGCTCCGAATTAGCCAATGTCCAAATCCGTAGATGATTTCATTCGAGACAAAATCGCATTTGTTATTTGATTGTGATTTCGATTTTGTTTGTTTTCATTTCCTTCCCTTTATGTGTAAATGGTAAGAAGTCTGATTTCGCGGTTCAACTTCCTTTCATTTGTAATTTAGAAGTTGCCGTCGACTGGATCGTTCCATTTCCTATAGTTTTATTGCCAATTTCGCTACATTGCGAACCAATTTCAATGGCCCAATTAGTATATGTTCCATTAATTTGGTAGTAATACAATGTACCATGATTTATAGGGGACTTATTGATTTTCTGCGGTGATTCCACTGTCGTTGTGGTGCAAAAAATCTATGTTTGACCCAATCTTCCGAACTCCTGACAAAGCTCTAGCTTACTCTATTCGCTAGGCGAAAGCAAATCTCAGTTGACACATGACATGGTTGTCGCGCCTCCGTCCTATCAACAGCCTTATCACTTATCAGTCCCTCGATTGCCGGGCCAGGGGCCTTCCAACGTGTTCGTGTTGGTGCTTTTATTATTGGTGTTGGTGTCCCCAATAAGTGGCCAGAACTCTCGTGGAATCCATCAGCGGAAAAGCATTCGAAAACTAGTGTTCCGAACGAAGTGTTTTCTGTTGTGCTTTCTGTTTGTCTATCTTTTATGGTTCCCAGATAAATTGTCAGTTCGTAAAATAAGTAGCGAAAGAAACACCAAAAAACCATAACAAAGTGAATTTGTCAATTTTTTTGTTTGCCGGGAACTCAGTTCTGACTCGTATTTACGCAGTTCAAGTGTTGGTTTATCGCTGAAACCCCTCTTTTCAAACATCATTTTAAATTTTTTGTGAATCAATTGTGTTCGGTGTAATTGTTGAAATAACTTCCGAAGGATGTCCACCGACATGCACGAGTTCATGATGTACATATCGGCCTTCTTCATGGTCTTCCTCGTGCTGGCCGTTATGATCTTCTGCGTTCGGATCGCGCTTTGGGTCTGCACCGAGTACTGCCAGCCACAGTCGTCGCGGATCCGCTCCAGAGGAAGCAGAACGGCAGCAAGACGGCAAGATCGCGGTAGGCATCAGGGATCAGTATCGAACATGACTCCTACATCTGGGTAGCAACTGCTCCGACCCTTCGATTCTGCCCAACATCGAAGACCTTTCGTAGCCTACCCCATTCTGGCCACACTCTTTGTGCAGGCGACCTCGCACTTGGAACCGCTCCCCAATCAGCGGTATCTTATCGGTTGAGCTTCAGCCCCTCGCCCTCTTCAGAGGCCTACCATCCGCTCTCTCTCCCAGACATCGTAAAATAGTCCGTCTCGTAATCTTATCGTTTCGCTTCACGAGGTTTGTTTTGTTATTTTTTTTTTTCTTTTTGTTTTTCCTCTGCGGAGATGGAAATGGGCGTTATCTTCTGCTAAATATTGGCAAGAGCCAGTTCCCTAGGCATGTCAGTCGTCCCGAAAACATATCAAATCCAACGTTTGGCCCAGAAGATAGGACCCTGAAGTGGGCGTGCGAGAGAGAAGTCAGATGAGTGAAGTAAAGTGAAGTGAAGACGACTTGCGAGAGTGGTTCGAAATCATTGTTGGATCCTCATTGAAACTTTGTGTTGTGTGGCCGGTGTGGTGACGCCTGAGTGTCGATGGAAACCATCAGGTTGGACGTGATCATTGTCGATTGCGTCGTCCTGCTCCTGATCATGCCGGCGGTGTACTTTTTCTTCAAAGTATTCGATCGTGTGACTTGAGTGAATCTGTGAAGTCAATATAGAATCCATCTCTTGTAGTTCACGTTCTGGTTCCTCCTGGACTACTGTGCAGGCGGCAACACTCAGAATTTGAACCGCGCAGTGGCGCAGAGGCGACGCCAGCCCTTTGGTAGGTTCGAACATAAAAGATTTGGAACTTGAGATGTGACAAATCACCGGAACAGTTGAGAATGCCATCGACATACAAACGATTTTCTTTGAGTGTTAGTGCGGAATAACATAAACAATCGCGAAATATTAACTCTAATCTTATCTATCGATTACGATTTTCTTTCTATTTTTTATTATTATATTTTTTTCATATTCGCTTTCGGCCATATTCAGAAGAGGTAAAATACACGAAAAAAACATCAGCAAAACAATCAAGAAAATGAAAAAGGTACAATCAATTGAAAGGGAGCGAACGAGACAAACAGACGTGGTGTTGAAATTAGCCAGAAAGGAAATAGTAAACTCAAATATTTCCGACAGTCTATTTGTGAAAAACACGCATTTCGCTTCTTTCTCGCTTCAGGAAGCATGTAGTTTTCTGTCCAGAACATATATTTCAGACATCATACACCCGCACACAAACATACAAACAAACACATACGCGTGCGCGTAATCATTGTCTCGACTGGTGTCTCGTGGGTCCGATCGTTAGTCGTTGAAAATGGTGATGCTGCCATTAGGAGGCTTCATCGCGATCGTCCTGTTTCTGTTCCTGGTGCTGCCGATCATCTGCTACTGCGTCCACATCCCCAGCGAGCGGCTCTCGAAGATCTGCCCGCCCCGGAGGCAGCGGCAGCAACAGCAGCAGCGACAACTGCAGCGACGCCGTCAGCAGGAGCTGCAGCTGCGGCGCACCTTCAGCGTCACCGAGTGCAACGAGTGCAGACGAGCGGTAGCCGGTAGGTGGAGACTGAGGTGGAGGTGAAGCGTCATCGTTGGAGGTAGATCCAGAACCATCCGTCGTCCGGAACAGAATTCCCAGAGCCTAACGCAGGAGACTCCTCGACGATTGGGGGAAGCTGACGGACCGACACCGATCGATAGACAATGGCCCGTTATTAGCTATCTAATCGGAAGTATCGGGCCTAAGTCTAATCGCGCTATCGGCCGAATCAAGGGTATCGGGGTATCAGCTCGGCTACGACAGCGCCGCCTAGTCGTTGCCAGTGATTCGTGTCGTGTGGAGCCGCGCCGAGAGAACCTTGCGATAATTTCCAACAAACAACAACCGACAGCCTACTACAAGTTGTCGTCGTCTGGGGGCTCCGGCTGTGTGCCTTCGTTTCGACCATGTATTATTATGTCTCCGGCCTGATTTTGTGCTTCTTCCTGTTGTTCCAAGTGCTCTTTGTAATTACGTAGTGTCTGCGCTTAGTTCGGCCCTCCTCGACTAACGTTGTTTCTGTTTTGTTTGCTTGTTTACATGTTGTTCAGCTGGTGATGCGGATGTATAAGACCTGGCGTGCGGTTAGACGCAATGCACAACAACAACGCGGTATGGCCGATGTGACAACAGGCCGCTGTTTCGATTCCTATCGGCCCCTAATCTAATTCAAATATATTATTTTTTGAGAGCACTTTGATTAATAGCAATTCATTGATAGTACTTTGATTGATAGCAGTGTAGTTATCGAGGTTTCTCTTGCTCTTCCAGATCGCCAGGGCAACATCTACACGATCTCCGATGACAGCGCCATAAGCTCCGGTCCGCCGCGCTTCGCGGACTTCTTCTACCTGGAGCCAGGCAGCGAGGAGGCGGCGCGCATTCGGGCCCAGCTCGAGAAGGACGACAAGGAGCTGCCGTCGTACGACGAAGTCATGCGCATGGCCAGCGAACAGACGGTGCAGCCGGCGACGTCGTTGGGCGTCTCGACATCGTCGATGGCCACAGTGATGACAGAGCTGTCGTCGGTGCCGGCGCCACCCTACACCGAGGTGGATGTTAACGCGACGATTGTGGCAGCGATACCGGCGTCGTCGCCAACCACGATGGCCGAGCCATCGACATCTCGGGCCGCAGCCACGGCCACGGCAGCCGAAACCACGTCCGTCGTCATCAACTCAGTTTCGAGGGCGCCGACGTCGACGACCGCATGACGGTGTCCGGATTGTTGCTGTTGCTGCTGTTGTTGCGAGAATTTTTGATGACAAAGGCGAACTGGTAAAGCAACAATTACGCCAACGACATAGGCGAAAATAAGAAAATAACAACAGATTAGTAATAGCAACAACGACTACAACAACGATATTTATTTTTTTATCTCTTGTTAAGGACATTTTTGTAGATTTTAAGGATTGATGCAAAATTTATGGACCATTTGCATTAACGCAAATTCTGATTTCGTAGTTTATTTTTAAAAGTGTGATTTTTTGTCTGATTTAAATTATATTTATTCTCGGTCTCTGTACATACTTACATATAACTCTACCTGCACATACATATTTATCCGTGTTTGTACGAGTAAAAATTTGCAATAAAATCTTTAGCATAAGTCGAGAACATTGCTTGTAAGAGCAATGCAGAAAATTATTTTATAAATAGTTCCAAATTGTAAATGAATTTAAAAAAATTATAAAAATAAATTTTTGTAAAAATTCATGTGAATTAAATCGTTTTACGCAAATTTTTGGTCGTTTTTGTTTTTATGGGTATTTGGGGCGTATGTGGAACTTGTACTAGCTTCAGTTATTTATACTTCATCCACTGAACACATCCCCTGGTCGTACAGCGGCTCATTTTTCTTCGCTGTCATTCTGACAGTTGTGCCGCTTATCATCTGCGCACGAAACGACAGTTACACCGCAAATTGGAACGATATTCTAATTTCTGAATTCAGTGAAGTTGTTTCGTTTTTTCGTATTCTCATAATCAAACGAAAGTTCTAGTGCCTCTGGAACTGCTTCGGGCGATTGAAAATGAGCGACACAAAGGTTAGTCCACGGATTCCTTGAGATGACCCTAATACGAGGTGCGAATTGTCCACAGATTGAGTTTGCAGTTCAAATGCATGGCGAGAAATGCGTTCAGAAGGTGCAGCAGGCTCTGCAAGGTTTCGGGACCGTGCAGATTGACTCGGAGCAGGGCCGTGTTATTATTGAGACACAGCGTCCCTGGTCGGAGATACAGGATCGCATTGAGAGAACCGGCCGCAAGGCGGTCCTGGCAGGATTTGGCGGTAGGAGATGTATTAGATTCGTGAGTTGTTAGTTCTTATAATTCTCTATAACGTTTTAGGTCAATCTGCCGTGGCCATGATCAACACATCCGGTAACAGCAGCTTCATCAACGTCACCCCCACTCCCATACGCGGCGTGGTTCGCTTTAGTGCGATTTCTCAAGACAAATCTGGAGTAGTTGTAGATGGAGTAGTTGATGGTCTGTCACCAGGATTGCATGGTATGCATGTGCACGAATCTGGTGATGTTTCACAGGGCTGTGCTTCTGTCGGTGAACACTACAATCCACGTGGTTCTCCACATGGTGGTCCAGAAGATGATGCTTCACGACGACACGCTGGTGACTTGGGAAATATTCGTGCTGACGACAGTGGCCGAGCAACATTTCGCTTCATTGATCCGATGCTCGAAGTATGGGATATAATTGGACGATCAGTGGTTATCACTGAAAATCCAGACGACTTGGGGCGAGGTGCCAATGAACAAAGTCGCATCGATGGCAATACTGGTAATCGGTATGTTTTGTTTTTTATAGTAACCAAACATCCAATTCAGTATTTTTCTATTTTTAGCCTTGCATGCGGAATAATAGCTCGTTCTGCGGGTATCTTACAAAACTTCAAGAGAATCTGTGCTTGCGACGGTGTCACCATTTGGGACGAACGGGACAAACCATTGGCAGGCGGTAATCGCTCTCAGAAACTTTAGATATAAGCCCGAACTGACTATTAAGGGGATAACGTGATTTCTGATAGCATTTTTTGGTGTATTTATGGAATAAATGGGTAGTTGTAAACAGTTATATGCATTTAGTTTCGATTTAAAATGGAAATTGCTAATCAACTAATCAAGGATCATTTAGTCGCTATCGTCGATGACAATGCTCTCATCTGCTGGTATTGGCTTAAGGTTACACTTCAACTGCGCCAGACGTGTTCTGCACTTGCTCTTGTATCCCTGCACCAACTTGCCACAAAGCACCGGTGGCGATATTGAAATCGCAATGTGAACCTAACGGAAAGATCAAAGGTTTAATGTAGGACTTGTAAACATTTATTTTGTAACATGCTGAACCTCTAAATAATCATTTTCCATTTCATAGGACAGACAGTCTTCCAGCAGCTTAAGTATGATTTGAAATTCTTCAGTAGAGAGAACGAATTTGATGTCACCAATATTTTGTTTATACCAGATTGCATAGGCATCGATGTTCTTGTGTATATCGAGTGTAGTAGCATTCGCGGCACGAGCTGTTAATAACAAATGTAGCATGGAGTTCGTTGACGGTAGCGTGGCGATTTGACGGAGACGTGTTTTCAAATATTCTACAACATGGGTTTTAATTAACATTTCTGTAATTATATAATTTTATAGAAACCACGCATACTTCGAATAAATGCCGAACTATCTGAAGAGCAATGACTGGCTATAGTTTGTAGAAGAATTAAATAAAACTTCCATTCTTTGAAGTGATCCGATGTGGACAATTTGAATAAATGCGATAACGATTCTTGTTGATTTGTTGAGAGTAACTAAAATATAAATCAGATTAATAAACATTTCTGGCACATAAGCAATTTTCACCTTCTCGTAGAGATCCTTTGTAAATTTAATATCATCGACCCCTTCATTTATCCAGTTTGAGAAGTTGCGAAATGCTTCCTTGACGTTGCTACTATGCAAATCCAGTATAATGTTGATATGCTTTTGGGCGAGTTTTGTACGCAGGTCAACTGTTTAAATAATAATATATCGTCCTCATTGAAACTGCCTTGAATAATATAAATAATAAATATACCAGGCAGTATTGTGCATGAAGTTTCCAGGTAATCCAAACTGTTTAAATTGGGATTCTGCAGTAGATCGGTAAACAAACGTCGCAGGCACTCGTCCACCAGTGAAGTCAACTTTACACTGTTTGATGTATCTGTTTCCAAAACAAAATTATTGACAACATATAAACTAGGTGATCTTTTCATGAAACTACCATAATAACTGTTAATGAAAAGATTCACCACCAGTTGATATTCGGCTTCAAGGAAGTCATTGAGGATGAGTTGAATATGATCCGAGTTTTCTTGACTGGAAAAATATCAATTGTATATGTATTTACACTCAGATTGTATTTAAAGGGATCGATTACCATAAAATATATTCGGTAGCCGTTAGGATACGCAGCTCCTGAAGAACTCCCAGCGTATGCAAACTTCCGATGTTCCAGCTCAGTTTGCAAAAATATTTGGCAACCAGGGACTTTAAATATATATTTTCTGCTATGATTATTCTTCAATTATAATTTAATTACATACTGTTTCCAAAGCGCCCAAGCACTTCAACAACTCCATAAACTCAAAGCGATGTATTTGGTCTTTACTCTCACATCTACTCGAAATTTGCTGCAAATTCAAATATATTTAAATTTATTAGTTTCCTATACTTATAGCTCATACCTTGAGGACAAAAGCAAGATCCGTTCCGATTTCAATGCTCATCGCAAATCAGCTGTTTCTTCATTCTTCGACAACCAGGCGTCCAGACATCAGTGCATCCGTGATCCACGGATCAGGATTGACGATCACAACGCTCTGACCTTGACTTTTTCGAACCATCCCTGTTTTTATTATTTTCTTGAGAGCGAGATGCTAAGAAGAGAGTTGCCATCAGTTTCTCATCTTCATTTCTACTCCTTGAAATAGAGGGGATTTTTCGATTTAGTGCGAGACTTTGTTTTTTATCAAGTTTCAAAGTGATTATTGAATTGTTATCTTATCGTGCACTACGCGGAAATATTATTGAACCGAGCTCGGTCGTTAGTTTCCTGGAGTCGTAGAACGGAGAAGCAACAACTTGCATCATCATCCTCCACTTGCAGTAAATGGAAACCCCAGAATAATGGAAAGAATAGGCAACAACCTATTGATTGCCATCTGCATACCTCTGGTTCTGTTCTTATTGGCGGTATTAGATTTTTCCATAAAATCAATTTTTTATCTGAATCAAGATCTTGTTTCTAGATTTTTGTGCGCTTCTTCCTGGTGACCATCAAGATCCGAGCCATGGCCCGTCAGCAGGAGGGTGAGTGGAGTTGAAGAATCCCCTTTCAAGGAGGATTCCATCGTCATTTTTTACCTTTATCTCTACTCGCCACTTTGTCATATTTGTTTATTAAGTCAATCAACCTGGTTTTATCAGCGCTAATATTAAGAAAGAATGAAAAATATCCCGAGTCTGCCGAATGTAAAACAAAAATCTAAAAGCAACAAAGAATACGATGCGTAATAGAGAATATCATACCGAGCAGGGGCCAGACAGACATACATAACGCCCGCCTCGAATTCTACGGAGATAAACTGTTTCAAAATGCATTGCCAAGTACACTGCCCGATTTATCTAGGTGTAAAATATACCTCAATATAGAAAATATTGCTCCTTATGCGGTAGCGAGCGGGTCGAGAGAGGTAAGGAGGAGAGGTAGAGAAGTGTAGAGAGTGTAAAAAGCTTATCACTTTTGCAATAGGTGCTTATCAATGTCTCGAAACACTTACCCTATAGCATTACAAATCCATTTATGTTTATTTATTTGTTCAATGATATCAGTCCAGTTCCATTCAATGTCTACGATCTCTGCGATGATAAAACCAACCAACAACGCGTTGCACCAGTCGCCGGGCATCAGCCAGCCAGTCGTTCATTGTCGTGGTTTTCAAGTGCACCTTGGTACTCGCTGTTACAAAGATTTCCCAAAGGTAGCTTCCTCAAAAGCCAAGTCGTCGTCAATTCATCCATCAACCAATGAAATAAACAAACACACGAACAAATGTATTTTCGTAAAACCTTCGCCCGGCGTTAGGTCTGGAAAACATTCACAACAACAGTTAGTTCGATCGGAAACTTCGTGTATCACTCACAGCGGTTTCCCGTTGTCTCCGTGCTTCGCCCGTTGTAATCAATAAAATATGCAATTATAGACTAAATTTATAGCCGATCTATAGTCGCGATAACAGTTATTCAAACACGAGGTAGAACTTTCTACACTTTTCCAATGGATACCTTCAGCATTTGCATTCTGATCCTGGTGATCTTTCCATTTGCTCTATTCATCATCCGTGTGAGTTCGATCTTCTAGAGAGATTTTAATTGGATAGATTTTCTTCTTGTTACCCTCAAATGATTCCATTCATTTATTTATGGCGTACGATTGCTTCCAGATCATCCTCCTATCGTGGAAGAACGTTTTAATCGCCCAGAGGATAAAACGAGCCATGGAGGAAGAAGAAGGTGAGTTCGATATAAATCGTTACAGAAGTTCTATACTTCAATTTTCGTGCTCGTACCCAAATGGTATCAAATGGCCTATTTCTTCTCAAAACACCGAGCTCTCCATATAAAAATATTCTAATTGTATGGACTTTGAGACCGGTGTTATTTCGTAGTTGGGATCCCCAATTTCCATTGTCATAAGGTACAAGAGCTCTGCTTGTCCACTCTATTTCGAACCTTCACAATATGAGACAGTTTCGAGGGTTCTTCGTATGAAGTTCATACAACTATCTATTTGGCTAGCCATCTATCGATAGATGGCTACCGAAGTACATTGTACTTTATCGTATTGTACAAGCAATAGTTGTTGCTATGATAAAATGTATTATTTTTTTTTTTGTTAAAATGAAAGTAGAAAAAATCTAGTTGTTTATCTAAATACGTTTTTGCACAGTGGCAATTAATTCAAGCTTAATTTTTATCAGTGCTGATTACAAGTAACAACCAGGCACCACAAATTATCGAACTTCTCACTGGCCACCCACGAAACTCGAGGACAGTCGAAAGGCGAACATTTGCCAATAAATGTCGTGATTCCATTGCGATAAAAACGTTTTCGCGTTTCCGATATTTCCTGACAAGTGGAAGAGTGGATCCCTTTTGTGAAAGTCCGCGATGTCGTACAATACAACAATTGCGCAGGCAACTGCGGCAACAACGTTCGCTAGCACCATAGAAAGTTTCACCAACAGTATCCTCACCAATTTAACCACCACTTCGGTGTGGTTAAACACGACCACGGTTGTTCCCCCGGGATTTGGTAACACCACCACTATCAGCAACAACAACATCACCCTCGCACCATGGTACTCACCGACGTTGCCATCGCCCGTGATGATCCCACCGGTCGTGATCACTTCCAACTCGAACTATTTCGCCGCCAGTTTCTATTACTATTTGATATTGATGATATTGTTTCTGTTGGCTATGATCTTCACCAAGGTAACGTTGGTGCGGTCGAGTCAAGAGCAGCTCTCTAGAAATATTCATTAAAAATTTTCCACGTTCACTTTGAATTTTTCTCAGTTGGCGATACGACGTCGTCGGGAAATCGCTGCAGCTCAGCAGCGGTCACGAGGTAATGAATGAATACATATTTATAAATCATCATTACGAGATAAGGGCCTTAATTTCGTATTATTAACACCTGACTAATTAGTGATAAACCGAATCGAAAATTCATATCTTTCCCAAAGGCTTTAAAAGCTTATGAGCTTATCCAAGAGGAAAACATTTTGGTAAATCGTTTTTCTTGTTTTGTTTTATTTTAAACGGAGGGTAGGGACAATATTGAGACACATATAGTTCTAGACATTCCATAACTATAAAATTTATGATTTTTTAAAAAACCTCTAATGCTAAACATATTTTTCAGAACGCCGCCGAGCCAACGCCGTCTCCACTATAAGCAATGGCCAGACTGGATCCAACTCTGAGGGAGGTGGCAGCGGTGCCGGAGTGCCTAAGGACATGGACTTGCCGCCAGCATACGATGAAGTGATGCAGACCTACATCGACGCTAAGCTGCGGATGCAGGCGGCTGAGGAGGGCGCGGTGGGCGGCATGAGCAGTGCGATATCGACGAATACGCTCGAAACGAATGTGGATAGTGCAATCAGTGCAATGGATGTGACCATAATTGGACCAGCAGAACCGAGTACTGCAACGACGACAACGAGAACAACAGTATCACAAATAACGACCACAACAACATCCTATCCACCATCATACGAAAGCACTTTTGGAGCCAACAACAACAACGTCACAAGGGATAGCATTGTTTAGACAGAACTCGACCGGAGCTCGAAAGAGCATTAAAAACCCATTAATAACGAGGCATATGGCACAGCGATTCATACGATAGGAATTGCGATATTGTACGTATTTCCTCCTGAAGTGTGATATTTTTTATTGTATAATATAAACCTCGTGTGTTCTATGAAATTATTCGCCAAAGAACACAATTAATAAAGGAAATCTACTGTAAATACAAAATAAATGTATTCGACAATTTTTTCGGTTTTGGTTTTGCTATGAAAAAAAAAATTATTTTTGTCATAGAAAAAGAAATAAACTGCCCTTTCTATTCAACGGCGACGACGACGAGGTCGTTAAATTCCTAAAAATAGGCAATATTTGTAGAAAACTGTTCCAGAAAAAGCGCCAAAAGATGTCGAGCAAAACTAGGAAAACAGCAAAGAGAACCAAAGTCAAAAACATCAAAACAAAGCGCCCGCCGGCGGAGGGTTCAGTTTGCGAAGTCGTCGAGGTGGAGGACGATTGTCTCATTGTCGAGCCGAATATTGAAATAATCGAAGTGATCGAGGAAGTCAACCAGAAACCCAAAACCACAACAACAACTACAACGGAGGTCGCATCAAATCAACCGAAAAGGAAATGGTCCCCCACGGTGAAAGCAGCATCAAAGAAGCGTAAACGATTTGTGCTGGGCAAACGGCGATCACTGCGACTTTCAGCCAAAAAGTTGAAGTAAATTTGTTCCCATATCTTTTGTTCAAAAATATTTTTCGTGTGATTTGAAATGAAAATCGATGTAGAAATACAAAAATAAAACGAATGCATTTAAACTTATCCAGATTCGTATTATTCGACTGGTATGTACAAAATGTATATGTATATAAAAGTAAGAACCTAATTCTAAATATATATATATATATATATATATAACTATATATTGTACATATGCTATAAATAGTAAACATTAGACATTTACGCTATGACTTATTGATCAACGATTTAGAATCATGTGCAATGTAGGACCCCATTTGCCATACGGATCTTTCGGAAGTATAAAAATGTCGTTACACCAGGTGTAGCCGATAACGCGGTTTTCGATAATTTTCTTAAATGCGGTATTTTCGTTGATCAGATCTCTATAGTTATCATTAGACACAATTGCAGCATCCAATTCGCAAGCCAATTGTAATACAAATCTATCAAAATCGTTAGAAGTTAGTTCTATTTGTTGAAGAAAATTAAAGAATAGTATTAACCTGTCATCATAACTGACGCTCTTTGTAGTGGGTAAATTTTTACAAGGTGTGCAAACTATTTTTCCAGCACTATGTAAGGCAGTTAACTCTTCAGGATCCGTTGATTTATATTTATTGAAACGAAACTGCGGCACAATAGCTTTAACCTCGTGACCCATTTTTTCAAAATATTCGATACAGATTTTCAAGCCTTTTACGGAGAAATTCTTGTTGAGGCCATGACTAGGGAATAAATAGAACGTCAACAGTAAACATGTCGTTGCTAGAAAGATTGTTGTACGATAATGAGATGCGTACTTGAAAGCCACATTGCTACCGTCAATGATAACCATACGTTTCCCTGACTGAACCTCCTCGCCAGCACTTGGGTTATATGCATTATCGTTGTACTCGTTCAATTGTTTCTTTTCACTCTTGGTGAAGAGATCATCGCAGCGGGGACGCTTCACTTTAGGGGTCACTGGATCTAGAGGGATATCTATAGGCTACAAAAATATATAAAAAATTTAGTGGAAACTTCTAAATGTATTATATATAAATCGATATATACATTCGGTACATTCTCCGCTTCCAGGGGAATATACGACGGTAGTTTGTTCGATGTGGTCTCGCTCACAAATATCACAGAATCATCCATTTCAGAACTTTTTCGCTTTTTTGGTGCATAACTGGACGATGGTTTGAGTGTTGAATCGTCCAGTATAATCACTTCATCGATTTCTGTGGTTCTATCTGTATACTGTTGTTGCGATTGTTTATTGCGACTGTTATTGAGTTTTCTACTGTTATTATTTCCTCCTCCTGTTCCACGTGTTGAACTTTGTTTGGTATAATTAGAAAAATTATCGTCCGACGTAATAGTCTCGAGCCAATTGGTGCGCGAAACATCTTCAAAGAATAGTTCATCGTTGGCTGGTTTTTTAGTAGTATTTGAAATTGACCCATCTGCAACAATAGCGGCATATGATGGTGAGCCAGGAGCTAATGACAAGGCGGATGGTTTCATTTTTTCTCGAGGTGTCGAGGTCATCATTTGGTTTTTTATTCTATCTTTACGTATACGTTGAACTATTGGTTGATAGCTTGAAGCCAACCTGTGATCTTCCATTTCAATCTCATCATCAATTGTAATGCATTCTACCGTTGATTCAATACAAATGCAGTCATTGTCAGTTTCGTTATCTGGCATCTTCGATTCATCCTTTTCATCCTTTCTTTTTTCATCTTCGTCTTCTGAGGGAATTTCTCCATCTTCGATAGTTGCCGAAGTTGTAGATCTTTCTGGTGGTTTCGATTTTGTCTGTTCTTGCTTATTTTTTACCATAGCCTTTTTTACACTGGAGTTTGGGGCAAAATTCAACCTTTTACGAAGTGTTTTTAGTGCAGCTTGAGGTGTGAGATTTTGACTATTCTGTTTCCCTTTTTTTATTGAACTTAAAATTTGTTTCGCGACATGCTTTCTGGCATTAGCTGAGTTCGAAGTACTTATTCGCTTTAGGATACGACGTCGTATCTGCTGCGGAGATTTCTGAAATATCAAAGTAACCTTCAATAAGTATATATTAAAAGTAGATGAAATAAATGATTTAACCTTTGCAGACTTATCCAAGAATTTTTTGAACTTTGGCTTTTGGGAGTCGGTAGTTGCGGCCTGAGAACTCGTGCTCGGAATATCATCAGACGTTGTAGACTTAACATTAATGAAAAAAGTATGTTAATTAATGTTTTAAAAATATGTGTTTTATAAAAACTTTTTATGTAACTTCTTATATACTTACCCTCGAAAAAATAACTGACCCCATGGCTTTTTACAATGAAGTCAGTTAATTTTTCTATACTTACCTGCGAGGCGAATTAATTCCTTTGTTTACTATTAGGTTTAGTTTAAATAAAAACACATTTGCGATCATTCCATAATATTTAGTTTGATTTCAATTTACAAAGTTCATAATTACAACATTACAACGAGAACTACTTATTTTTAAAAGGAAAATGTCGATATCCATATGTATATATATATATATAATATTAAAAAAAAAGAAAAAAAAATAAATAATAAATAAAGCTGATTTGATTCCACAATATAAGCTGAAAAGAAATTTTGACTTGTTTGTTAGAATATTTAATAAAGCTAACTAATTATGCCTCGCTTATTGAATATATACGTTTTGGGTGTTTTAATTCTAATGCTTTAACTCTTCGATTTCCTGTTTGATATTGCAGCGAGCTGCTTGTTCGTACTTTGATTGGAACTCTATAGTAGAAAATATGTTGGGTATCATAAGTAGCGTCTGTAGAACCTGCAAATTAAATGTAAATAAGGGTTTTGTGAGAACATGGATTTTAAAATACCTTTAAACGCATTTGTTTGTAGCTCTCATCATCCATATGTGAATATTCCTGGCGCAGTAGTTGAGTATAACGTTTATATTCCTCTGGCGAAGAGCTGAGAAAGAAAGTTATACATTCATATTCATCCACATAGGAGTTTAGTAACAAACCCTAATATCATCAAATCCAAATCCTGTAACACGTTCGCTTCCTCGTCGAAGCACTGCACAGCCTCACTAGATTTATCACCTAGTAATTTACGTATCAACAGTATGGTGTCCTCCTAAGGAATTTGTCCGAATAAATAGGTACAAACATTTGATGAAGAAATGGTTTACTTACGCTCTGCAGGTCAGCATCACGACAAAATTCATCAAAAGCCTCACAATTTTCCGCCACACAAGTTCTCTTACCATCGAATGCATAATATTGGAAGAAGACTGCCAGGACTACACTGGGTCGGCATTCGCGGAGAAGCTCCTGCTTGCTGAGCATCACTTCCTTCCAATTGTGGTAGACACGTTCGGGCGTATCTTGGCTAAGACGCGCATGTATGCGAGCAAACCAAGCACTTGCTACCTCATCGGGAACTTCATAGTGTCGGCAAGCTTTGTTCCAAATCTCTTCCATACCGTGTGGGATTGGGCGTGTGTGTGGCGGTTGTGGGTTTTAATGGATTTTTGATAATTTTGATTTTCACTTAAAGCACTTGAGAAATTCTTCACTTTTCATAAAATTCGCGAATGTTACAAAATTAAACTGAATTTAGTTTGATTTTTGTTAACTTCCGAAAGATTTTGTTCGGGGTAGGTGAATCAACATTTGAAGGCAACTATGAAATAATTTGTTCTCTTGCCTTTTTTCTCTATCGTATTGGGATGTTGGGGGTGGGTGGGTCAGGTGACATTTTGTAACGCTCTAAAATGGAATTGCCAATAATTACAAGGCTATGCCATTTAGTATAACTTTGCTAACTGACTTTAATTTTGTGTAATTATGGATATGAAATTATTAGCCTGAATAATGAGAATATAAAACTTTCTGGATATGTATATAGAGAGAAATTATCAATATGGCAACATAATATTAAAGCTTGTATGTCCATGTCAAGACCATGTAGAGGTAGGGTTGGAAAACATCCACCCCCAATCGTTGTTAAAGAGAGAAACGATTCCGGTAATGTTGGCAACACATGCGAAGCATGCTTTGCCGCCAGAACATGTCGGTTATAAAACAGGAAAAGTCATTGTTCCTTTGAAATTAATTATATAAAAACTTCAAAAGGAAACACAAAACTCCAAAAATAAAAAAATTACCGTTGATTTATTTACCTGTTCAATTTGCTCCGCTTGTCCCCTGCTGGGATTCCCTTGTGAACCGTTGCGGCTAACCTGTGTCATTGCACCTCCTTGCCGATTCTTTTTTCTAGCTCCAGAAACTCGACGCAAATGTTTAGGAATCTTGAGAGAAGCACGTTTCTTCAATTTCGCTTTTCCAGGTGATCTAGTTGAGGTGTCTGCCAAAATGTGGTACTTGGACCTAGCACCTCGGCATTTTTTCTGCTTGCGTTTACTACGCATTTATCTATGAGATCGGCAATTCTATAAGAATTTATTGAAAATATTTATTTTCTTTAAACAAAACAAGCAAGACAGAAAAAGTACAGAATATATATTTTCAAAAAATAAACACGTTCACGACCAAGCTTACTGCTGCCACTTTCTTTCAGTCAGCTGATTGACAATTTCGATATTGGTAGCACTGGTAGAAGGCAGTTGAGTAAATTGATGCCATCCTCATAAAAGGCGACCTATGCAAAATATTTTACAAAATATATTGTGAAAAGCAAATTATATATTGTTTAGAGTTTAGTAGTGATTTTCAAAAAATCTTGCACATAGAAAACAAACTCGATGATATATCAATTATTTTTTCTGCAATCTGGCATAACCCTCATCTGATCCACCATCACCCACATGGGTATGTGTGTTCGTCAGAGCACAAATGGGCCTCAGAGAAACGTCAAAATTAGTTTTTCCATTGTGCCTCTTGGACACCAGTGATTTTCCTGCAGAAAGCGGTTAAAAATAAAGGTGCTCAGAGAAGAAAACCAATAACAATATAACCTCAGATAAAGCAATAATAAAATCATTGATAAACATAATCATGCTGCCTGATAAAGTTTGATAATTTTCCATACTACGATATTTTGCAAAAATACTATACAACAATTCAATATACATGGGAGAAAGAGTGACGCATTTCATTTTTCAATCGGTAGGCAACTGGGAGCACAGCAACAAGTGCCCTTGGCATCATAACTTAACTAAAATTTCCCAGAACTAGTTACTGTTTACAAATTATCCCGGAGGTAAGAGTTACATTTGGATAACCAAATGCTTATTAATGCAATTCATTCGCAGGTGAAATAGTTAACAACACAGAGAGAATGGATATTTGGGGAGCTTTGGTGTTCTTTTTCATCGTGTTTTTGATAATGAGTTGTTGCGGCTACTGCTGCACGACAAAAAAACGAGGAGCTGTGCTATCCAGTAAGTATTGTCATAAAAAATGGGCTTAATTAAATCCAGTAATTGCCAATGTTCTTAAGACTATTGGTGCTTATTGTGTACAAAACATTATCACTTTTCAAAACGTCGTCGCCCAAATGAACGTTTTGTATGCTAAGTCAGCTTTCAGTTGCTGTATCTGTAAAGTGAGTTGTCTATTGAAATATGATCACCGTATACGAATTTGATTAACAGTTCTATTATTCTATGCTTCTACTGTTTTTTGCTTCTCGTTTAATATTTTGTGTATTTCGTTTGTTGTTGAGTTTTCCAAAAAAGACAACAATAGGAAATTCGCAGCATCGTATGTTCTTTAAACATCTCTTTTACCCAAGTTCTTCAAATAAAAATCGGAAAGTAATTTTGAAATTTCTCTATGAACTAAATACTATTTATTTCTTTAAAAAAAAAATATTGCTCATGTACAATTTGAATGATATTGATTTCGTCTTTCTCTTCTTATCTCTAAAGATAAAATAAAAAATAAATAAATATCATAAATTATCAACTTATCACAGACATACCAACCGATTGGTGTATGTAGATATATAAACTCCCTCAAAAGATATTGCCTACAAGAGTAGATAATTGATTGATAATTGCTGACCCTGCTAACTGGTAGCCACTTGAATTTAAGGTTTTGATTTTTAGTTAACTTGGCAGTTTCTAACAAGCAACATTAAAAAATTTGAGTTGAAAGGATACCATGATATACATTTATTTTGACATTTGGTTTCCGATCCTTATATTAATAATTCTTATATTTATCGTATCGTTATCCTTTCGTATACGACGTCGACGTATATTGAAACTTCGCGCTGCAGGTAAATGAAGTATTCGAAGTTAAGCTACATGTTTGGAACATGATGGTGAAAAATACATACATATGTAGAAAATTCCACAGCTCCTATTTTGTTGAGTTAAGCAGCCGTAGCTTGTGTTATCTAACCAATTTATCATTAATTTATCCTTCGAAAATATTTGTGCAAAAATTAGGTCTTTCATTTAATGTGTGACAATTTCAAAAAGTTTAGTTGACTTGCAAATTTTATGGAACTCGGTGCGTTTGGAGTATTCATAATATGGAAGTCTATGTTGATATAATACTAATAATTGTTGGCATAGTTCTACTCAGTTTTCTAATTATTTTATTGGCTGTATTCGTGCGCCGCAGACTTATTCGTTTACGTGAGAACCGAACCAACACACCAACACTGGCTGTCGATGTAATCGGTGTGTAGAGTAAATCAGTAGGATGGCGTCCTAATTATTTGCAATATTTAAATTAACATAACTTAAAATCGCTTGTCCTTAATGGTATGTGCAATGGGTAAATAAAACCCCAATGCTTTTGTTTGGTGCAGACCCCGTTTATAGTAATATTTATCTAATCGTCAATCAGTTATCAAAATTGTTTTATTTGAACATTTTTCAAATGGATTTCTACTTAACGTAAAGCAATACTTTGAAAATTTCATTGATCAGTTAACGAAAGCTTCTGGAAGTGATCAGTTTTTGTGTCAACCTACACAGAATCCGTTCTCATTTTCAAATGTCCACAACAATAATTGTGTGCTCATTTTCGTTTGCATTTGTCCTCGCTACGGCAGTGGCCTACTGGGAATATCGTAGAAGTACTCGGAATCCAGTGATCAAAGCCGGTTGGTCTTTTCTGGTTGATATGGTAGTAAAAGTATCAGTTAGTGAAAATTGGGCCATCATATTTTCTGTCTTCCCTTCATTTTTATTATTTCTGAGGAAACATTTAAATTCCCTTAAATTACACATAAATAACATCGAATGTTAATTGTGCACAATATAAAGAATCAAGAGTTAGTTACATATACACCTTCTTTGTAAAATTATTTATTATCACCAGAAACTTGATTGGTGTATGCAATTCAAAATGATGACTCATTCATTCATTACACTAATGAAACAGCATGAGTCACGATCATAAACCGCTATATCCACCGAATTGAAGTTGTGAACCATCGCCAAATGCTCTTGAATTCTCCATTGGCTATCCTTATATTCTCTCTTTCTCTCTGTTCTTAATCTTATCAGTTCACACATACCAAAACTCAAAAAACGTACCAATTCGTATTCGCAATATTTATTTTGCTCAGTTGAAGTTTTATCGAACTCGAATATAGACTGTTCAGAATACTATCGAATTATTAATTAAACGTGAAAATTTAAAATCCTACCTGCATACATGGGTGCCGAAGGAAATGCTATGATATTGGGCTTGGTTTTTGGGCTATCATTTCTTATTTTTACTATTGTAATTCTCACATGTATAGTACGGAATCGACGGCGACATGTTCGGTTTCCAAACAGTTCGTATTAACAAAATTAGTATTAGTATTTTCGAAGTATAATAATGTTTAATATCAATACCAAATTAAATTAAAAATTTCAATCGGATGAAACCAATTCATAATCTGTTTGGAAGAATTAATTCTCATTCAAAATAGCATCAATTAATGAATGGAGTTTTAAAACCATGTGTGTTAACTTAGTAAGGCGCCAATATTCCGACAGATATGTATCCAATTCTAACATATCGTATTATCGATTACTCTCCACCCTTTGGTTCTTTGATTGCTGTTAGCATTACGTTCGTTTTCACTATCTCTCTAATGCATCGCTATTCAAGCGAAAATAATTAGTTGTAGTAGTCGATGTAATGCGCGGGGTCTAATCCATTTACCTTGATAATTTCCCACAAAGTTCGATCGATAGTTTTCCATTTGCAGTCAAAGTGTTTCCTTTCACAAGAATGGAGCATTTCTCCACTTGGAACGAAGAGCAAAATATGGAAACCACCGTGATCGACTCCGGCGAATCTGTCGATTTACTTTACACTGTGACCACAATACCCACAGAAACTGTCTATATCTACACCAGAAGTATGCATGAAGAGCATTATTCTATGTCGCGAATTGTGTTGACATTAATTGGAAAAATCTTTCTATACACGCTCTGCATGGTTACCTTTGTCGTCATAATCTGGCGTAAACGAGCCAGAAATAAGGCCCTGTTGGTGCAGGTGCATCCAAGTGAGTTTTGTGTTAGAGTTCATTGGTGCACCGAAATGAAACCCTACGATGATTTTTGTATTCTCCACTCCTTTCTCGATTTCACATGATTTGTACCGTCACATTATTCTGTTTTCCACCAACTGTTTCTCTAATTGCTTTTCATTTATTGCCATTCATGAGAGTTGTTCTTATCGTCATTGTTGTTATCACTCCGGTGAAGGTGTGGTTATCAATGGCGACGACAATATAAACAAGTACAACACAACCAAAACTACAATCCGAAATGTTCGCACCTATGAATAATGAGTGCGCATTTGCCTCCAGTCCATTGTTACTTCTTACAGTTCCAATCTAAGTTAATCCAGTGTTAGATGTGTTTCATCTTCTTGTCGAAATCGCCACAATGCCAATCGGTGCGTTGATTTGTGTCCTGTTCTTAGCTTTTGGAGTTTTCTTCTTAACCAGCTTTGCTGTTTTTGCCACACGTGGACGGCGCCGGCGAAATCTGAATGAATGCGTGATCAAAGGTTAGGGTTTACAAAAAGTTTCCGCCTATTGCATTTCATTCTTAATGCCCTATGTCCCAATGTTCTCCTAAAAAAAAAAAAACTAAACGTATCTAAACTAAACGTCAAGTGTCTTTTGTTGTTCCAACAATTGTCTGTAACGATATCGTAATTGCCAATAACAGGAAACGCACTTGAAGCAATGGAAGAAATAAATACCTTTACAACTGATTGCAATTTACGAATGCATTTCTTCCACTCTCGGTATTCGTCAGAAGTGATCGAGAGCAGTTTGAAACATTTGGTCAATCTTGGGTTTACGATTACGTGGTCTATATATTGCCTTCGTTTGAGATTTGATGGAAATTATATGGGGCATTGTGACCGTTTCACTGATTTCTCTAGCGACAATTGTCGCAACCATGTCTGGTTGTTTGCTGTATATAGTTTATTGCAAAAGTCCGTTGCTAGATCTGAGGAAAAAGTTATGCAAATATTTAACATTTCATTAAAATTATTTTCTCCGAATTTTAGCTCCCGTGGTCGTAACATCAGCAACGCACACTACCAATGACTACACAGTGACGCAAATGCCTGTTCCCGTGACTGGATACCAGACAAACCTTTACGCCACGACGTATCCAACACAAATGGGGTGAGTGCTTTCATTTTATTTCACTACATAAGATCGAATTCATCCTTCACCATTGTTGTATCATTAGGGCTCCCGGACATGTCCAGGTTCAGATGCCTATGCCGATGCCAATGCATGGGGCTCCTCCACCCGCTGGGTATGGAAATTACACCTACTTTAGTTTGATGAAAAACTCATGTTTTGGTATTTTTCCACTACAGGTACCAACCACCCTACCCGCCTATGCATCCCGTTGCTCCCGGGAACATGAATCCTCCACCGTACGATATTGCAATGAGTAGTGCCGGCGCAGGGCCCAACAATACGGGCTACGAAAAGCAGGCACCCTACAACCCAAGCTTCACTGCGCATTAAGCACGATGAGAACGACATTCGCTTCACTGAGAGAGACCAAAAATAAATAAAATAAGTACATTTTCCACTAGTCACGTTACCCGTGATTCGAACAACATTACTATTGTTAATTCATCGAGTTTGTTCTCTTTGAGTTATTCTGTATTAAATGTTAAATTGATGGATTATATATTAGAATGAAGCACAAATTAATATTATTCCATAATATATTTTAATACGAAATTATATACTAAATAATATAATATATAAATTTATATATATATAAATATATAAATTTATATATATATATATATATATATATATATATATATATATATATATATGTATATTTTCTTCATTAATACGAAATAAAGGTTTTATTTATGTGATTTTAAGATGCCAGGATATTTTTATAATTTAAGGCTTTTTTCTTCCAATATACTCTATTCTTTAT
The DNA here is from genome assembly GCA_947389925.1 of Coelopa pilipes. Lineage (NCBI taxonomy): Eukaryota > Metazoa > Arthropoda > Insecta > Diptera > Coelopidae > Coelopa > Coelopa pilipes. The sequence goes on along the minus strand of OX376698.1, from coordinate 41,172,426 downwards.
AAAAATGTATTAAGAATCGTTCCCTCTTAAGGTATTACTTTTATACATTTTAGTTCACTTATTATTAACGAAACAATGTATGAAATATATGTGATGAAATGTTTTATACCTGTATTGTTGAGTATTAAATCAATAAAAATTAAATGATACAGTTCGCACTGTGACTATATTCGGGACTGGGAGGAATATGGAAATAATGAATGAAGTATTGCAGAAGTCATTAAGCAACCATTCTGATTTAAATAGAAAATTATAAAAATTCACAATCTTGCTATATTTATTATTAACTATGGGTGTACTGTTTTTATTACAAAGTAACGATGAATTAGGTAACCGTTTTTATTTAAATAAAGGATTTGGCATCACTTTTCGCTATTCGTAACCCCAAACTAAAACGCCAGATGGAGCATGTGTCTCTTCACACATTCACACAAACTCCTGTGATACTCGGCCACGTCAATTTTTGCTCAGTTTAGCTCAATTTTATTTTCGTCTCTCTTTTGCGCCGCTCTACGCCCGTGTTCATCATCATCGTCGTGGTCATCGTCGATCCTCGTCGCTGTCGTTTTCTCTCCAATCAAATTTCTGATTTTCGACTGAAGTCGTGCGATTCGCGTTGCTGCCGTCGCGAAAATTGGTGAAAAACGTTTAATAACACATCATACATTCGAATATTTTTGAAAATTGTTGTAATTTGTGTGAAATTCATACTGAATTCAAAACGTAGCTGTTGAAAAAAAAAAATCGAGTGAGCAAAAAAGTGCTAGTGTAAAATACGAAACGTAGCAAAAAAATTTGCCTGTGAAGCAGCGATAGCAAAAGTTCCAGATATCACTTTTCTTCCCAATTCGAATTCCTACTGAATTGAAAAGTTTAAGCAGAATAAATTTCGAGAAGCTATAAAATTATTAATGGTACAAAAGTTACCTGGATATAATATAATTGAGTATACGTATTGTGTGTTGAATAAGCTGTGCAGTTGCTGAGCAGCAGCAGCACTACGGAGGAAGAAAACCTTGGTGTCGGTCCTTGCAGCTCCCCGCCCTTGTTTAATTAATTAACTAAAGGAGAGGGAATAAACTAGAATTGAACGGAAGCAATTTGAAAAATCTGTGTTTTTGACCTTTAACATCGAAAGAAGATTTTCATTGCATTTAATACAATTCAAAGGTTAGTCTTCAGTGAAATTCTCTGATAGTAGTCGAATCTATTTAAACTTTGCTTCCCATAATTATTTTTTACATTGCTTCAATGAGTTTTCTCTCATTTTCCTTCGAATTTGCCATTATCTGTTCCTTGCTTTGGACTAGTACAAGTAATGTCAAAATCGAAAACGTCATCTGACAGTTGTTGAAGTGCGTTGCTCCAATATGTCAGACAAAGAGAATAGAGAGGGAGAGCGAGAACAAAGAGAAATAATGTGTTGGAGCAGCTGAGAATGTTGGAGAAGACGTCACGTTCAAAGGGGATGCGGGGCGCCGTCAGTGGCAGTCCATCAAAATTTGCAATAAACTTTATCGTGTTGCCATCAGACTGAGCAATATTGTTGGGATTTCTTAAATTTATTCACATTTATTTAGTCACTGGAATGAATGTGATCTCAATTGCAAGGTGCAATTCGCTACGCCATGTATCGATGAGCATGGTATGCGGCGTGCAAATGACGTGAGATCAATCAATATGAATTAGTTAAAATGCAGGTACATCTGCATAAAATTCAATTCGAAGTCAATGAACGACCGTCACTGAATTCCGGAACTCTTCAGCGCTCCCTACATCGAGTCCTTGCCCTCGTTTTCCAATGTCTTATAATTTATTAATACGCTTATTTTTGTCCACGCACTTTCATTTGTTGTTGCTACTGTTATTCATGTGGGTCAATATCATCACACTTGACATGAGACGACCGAGCAATCGAACCAAGTCGAATCAAGTGAAGTGTATCGCAAGTGTTTGTTTTCGGGGTTACATTTTTTATAATTATTTGCTGGTCCATTCAACCTCGTCGTGAATACCATGTTGTCTTCTTTATTCATTGGTATGTGTTAACCTTCGGCAGAAAGTAATGAACTTGAAATTATACATGGTGCAGCACGAATTTCTCTGTGTACGTGCATGTTGCCACCATTTCATTATTATCGTGGCTCCAGCATTTATCGGTGGCAACACTGATCTTGAAAAAATATTTGTGGACATGTAAATACCCGCATGCCATTGGATATTGGAAAAGTGAACAAATGCAGTGGAAGCAAATAGAAAGAAAATGGGGGTACTAGATATCACGGAGTATAGGGAGAGAACAAATAAAAGTAGGACGTTGTGAGGTGTCTGTGTAACCAATGAAATGTTTATCTAGTGGTGGATCGCAGGCGCGAGGTGGTTGCGAGAGTGCCACGGAGTGACCTAGTGGCCGACCAACGGTTCTATGGGGAAAATGGGTCAATCAACTTATCGAGTAATTACTTAGCCATGAAAAATTGATCGAGTTTTATAAATTTGCATGAACCAGAATTTGTGCTTCAGTTCCACAGAGGATTTTTATTATATCTTCGGGTCCCACTGCGTTCATTTGTGTGATTTTCATCACATTCATTCTTTGTTTCTTGTTATCTGAGAAATGTATGAAATTAGTCATTCAACAGTACATACGTTTATCTATTTCTTGGGTTGTTTGGCTTCTAGTTGCAGTCTTTTCATTGCCACTTCTCTGATACCTCTCACAGTTTTTTCGTATCTTCTTTGGTCGTCTTCATGTCGGAACTTTCAGTTCGCATGCAGCAACATGTTATTGTTATAACTTTCGCTTTCAATACGAAATACGTTTAATTACTTGAGATTTCTTTTAATATACTGAAATTCATATATACTGAAGGTAAAAGTTGAGATGGTTTTAGAGTATTTAGTGTTGTGTAAAACTCCAGAAACGCATTCGAACCGAGTTTATCTACCACTGCTACATTTGAGTGTCGAACACTTTTTTCTGCATGACTAATTGACAGACATTGTCTCCAGACGTTTAATTATTTTCTCAATTAGAGCTAAATTGGTTTGTTATACACACTTATTTATATATATTTGGTTCGATCCCCTATCTAATCACACTGCTCGCGGTTAGTGGTATTTTAATATCTGACATTAACTGTTGCATGACTATAGTCAGAGGGGACTAATGATGTGATAATATTTTCAAAATTGACCAAAAACTATCTGTCATTGACATGGGAATCCAGAAAATATAACCTGCCCTTGAATGTTACAGTAGGTTTTATCGACGAGAACATGTTTTATTTGCGATAAGACATTTAATCAGTTTCTCGTCGTTGATAGCCTACGAAGCAGACATCTCACACTTATTCAATTGGAGGTGTTTTAGTTAGTAAGAAGGTTATTCTTTTGTCGCCACCATATAATTTGTTGAGGAAAGTCCGAACACATTTTGCGTTTTCATTCTGTCATTCTTTGATATATTCCTCGTTTGTATGTACTTGAAATATAAAAGCAATATACCTAACCTCAATTTACTTTTTTGGTGTTTGTTTTTTTAAGTATTAGCTCCTATGCATATTGAGAAGTAAGACCGGGAAGCATGTCAGCCTACACGAATTCAAACTATCCGCCCCCTATGGGCCAAATGAATCTGGTCAATGGAATGCCACAACAACCACAGCAGCAGCAATCATCTCAACAACAACCACAACAGCAGCAATTGATGGGTTCTCAGTTTCACCAGCAGCAGCAGCAAATTTTACAACAAAAACAACAACAACAACAACAACAACAACAGCAGCAGCAACACCCAAATCCGCAACAATTCCTTGGTGCTCTGCCAGCAATAAACAACATGAGCAAATTCATGCCACCCTCGGCGTCGATACCAATGACTGCGGCATCGAGTTCAGGAGCCGCGATGCCACAACGCAATAACTCAATACCGCCCGCCGTTGCAATGCAGAACGGTCCTCCACGTGCAATGCCGCCTCAAGCACCTCCAAGTCATTTGCCACCTCACATGCGGCCGCCCGGCATAAATGGTCCTCCTAGTGCAACCGCTACAGCTGGTCCTCCTTTAAGTAATGGTGGCGGCGGTGGGAGCCCCGGGGACTTCAGTGCCAATTCTTCGCGGACCGCATCACCAGCTTTGCAGAACTCTCCAAGTCAACATTTCCCAGCAGGACCTAAACCGGCAATGGTGCCCGGCATGGTGCCCTCGAAATTCACTGCTCCATCAACCAATGCCTCTGGTCCTCCCCCGACATCGACGACAACATCAACAGCTCTGTCCAATAGCATGCAAAACCTCTCCTTGAATGGTATGAATGGCCCAGGAGCACATCCAACAATGGCACAGCAGCAGTATCAACAAAGACTTCCTCCGACGAGTAATAGTTTTCCTGCAAATTTACAGGTATATAATAGTTGATTTCCGTATATAGTTGATACTAAATTATCCGAACTATTTTAGGGGAGCTTCAAGACTTCTGCTTTGAATGCCAACTCACCTATGTTGCCACCTACAGCGCATCAACAGCAGCAACAACAAACTTCAACGTCGGCAATCGCAACCTCAATACCCCCTCGACCGCCGCAAATGACTCAAGCAACAAATTCGCAATATAACCAGTTTCAACCCCAACCCCCACCCCAGCACCAACCGCAACAGGCACAGATTTCGAAGTCAGTAGGGAATACGGTGTCAAGTGCACCATCCACCCTCTCATCACAGCCTTCCAGTATGTATGGAACATCAACAGCACCACTAATGATGCGTCCGGCGGGACCACCTCAATCGTCGCCTTTAAATCCAACAATGCAAAACTCCAATTATCCTCCGACGGGCATGATGCCTCCAACAAACTCGTTTCAACAGAATAAACTCAACAATAATCAGCCGCCGATATCAACCCCTCAGCAGGCGCCGATGTCGCAGGCTCGTAAGCCAATGTATCCAACATCGGCTCAACTCCCACCAATGCCCAACCAACAACAGCAGCAGCAACCTTACGCCCAGGCCTACCATCAGCAACCACAACAGCCAGGTCCTCCAGCCGCAACCTTCAATGGTCAAACCAATACCGGTCCATTGCAATATCAGTCCATGCAACAGCAACAACAACAACAACAACAACAACAATATCCTGGTGCTCAGCCACTGAATGTAGTTCAGCAAGGGTTTAGTCGACTATGGGGTCAGGATACAGTCGATCTTATGCAAAATCGTCATATCCTCTCGCCAGCAACCCTTCCAACACCGAAAATTGTGCTGCATAATCAATTTCACGAATCCATTAATTGCAATCCTAGGTAAGTCCTTCGGGAGAATACGATTGTGAATTTTACTAATCATAATTTTATTTTACTAATCATCTTGTATAGCATCATGCGTTGTACTGTCGCCAAAATACCGGAAAGTAACTCGTTGTTGCAGAAATCCAGGCTACCATTGGGCATTTTAATTCACCCATTCAGAGATGTTAATGTAAGTTTTGTCCAAAGCAATTTTCCTTGCATCTACTTTTCATAATAACAGAACCGATAACAATTTAAACTGTATTACTAATTTTTGTTATCTAATTTTAGAGTCTGCCAGTCATACAGTGCCCTAATATAGTACGCTGTCGTCTTTGCCGGACATACATAAATCCTTTTGTTTATTTTGTCGACAGCAAAATGTGGAAATGTAATCTATGCTACCGAGTCAATGAATGTAAGTGCGATTCCATTACTGTCTATGTGCTTATGAATAAATTGATAAATTATTGTGTGTTTTCTTCGTTCTTTTCACAGTGCCCGATGAATTCCAATTTGATCCGCAGACGAAAACGTATGGCGATGTGACTCGACGGCCCGAAGTGCGCTCGAGCACAATCGAATTCATTGCTCCGTCTGAGTATATGGTGAGACATTTTTTTCAACGTTGTTTTTTATTTCATATATTTTTTAAATGTTATTTGTATTTTATAGTTACGTCCTCCTCAACCGGCAATATATCTGTTCTTATTTGATGTCTCCATTATTGCCCAACAAAGCGGTTATCTGGAAAATGTTTGTGCAGTATTGTCAAAACATTTGGATGATATGCCTGGCGATGCGAGAACTCAAGTGGGTTTTATTGCCTACAATAGCCAGGTGCATTTCTATAGCATGGCTGATGGATACAATCAACCACATGAGATGACGTTGCTGGATATTGACGGTAAAGATGTATAATATGGCATTTCGTTTCGAGTTTTTACCTTGTATTGTATTTGCAGATCCTTTCTTACCTCGTCCTGACAATTTGCTTGTTAATCTGAAGGAATGTAAGGAGTTAGTCAAGGATTTACTAACACAGTTACCGAAGAGGTTTGCTGATACACATGACCCAGGCTCGGCGCTTGGAGCTGCTTTACAGGTTGCTTACAAATTAATGGTACGTTAGTGAAATTGGATAAATATGAACTGAGGTTTATTAGAAATAATTTGTTTCATTATATTTTTGGATTACAGCAAGCTTCTGGTGGACGTGTTTCTGTTTTCCAAACGTGCCTTCCTAACAAAGGACCCGGATCGCTGGAACCACGCGAAGATCCAAATAATCGTTCGGCAAAAGATGTTGCTCATCTGAATCCAGCAACCGATTTTTATAAACGGTATGCTTTGGAATGTTCGAGTTATCAAATTGCAGTGGATTTGTTTCTACTTAACCAGCAGTATAGTGATTTGGCAACTATTTGTAAGTTTGTCGAAACTAAACTTACATTGTAAAAATAATCATTATTTTCAATCCAAATATAGCTGGTATCAGTAAGCACAGTGGCGGTTGTGTTCATCATTTTCCTCTCTACCAGAAAACAAAGCCGCAACATGTAGACTCCTTTAAGCAGTGTTTCAAACGATATCTCGTACGTAAGATTGGTTTCGAGGCTGTGATGCGCATTCGCTGCACACGGGGCCTACAGGTGCACACATTCCATGGTAACTTCTTCGTTCGGTCGACGGATTTGTTGTCATTGCCAAATGTTAATCCAGATGCTGGTTACGGCATGCAGGTTTGCCTAATAAGAAAATCATGTAAAAGTATTCAAGCATTATATTTATCTTGTCTTTTTCACAGATATCGTATGAGGAATCTCTGACCGATGTCAAGACGATTTGTTTCCAAGCTGCACTACTCTATACCAATAGTGAGGGTGAACGACGCATTCGTGTACACACTCTCTGCCTTCCCGTCACCGCCTCGCTATCCGAAGTGATGCATGCTGCCGATACGGAGGCCATTATTGGATTGCTCTCAAAGATGGCCGTTGATCGGTCCATCACATCGAATGTAGCTGATGCGCGCGAAGCATTTATCAATGCAACCGTCGATATTTTGAGTGCATTTAGAATTGCGCAGAATCTGCCTTCGGGCCAAACAGGTCAACTGATTGCTCCCAGAAGTTTGGCTTTAATGCCGCTGTATATATTAGCTCTACTCAAACATGTAAGTTCTGCTTTATTGGGAAGACAATTGATTCTAGACTTATTAATTGCATCTTTCTAATTTACAGCCCGCTTTTCGTGTCGGCACCAGCACTCGTTTGGACGATCGTGTCTACGCAATGGATTGCATGAAGACTTTGCCCTTGGATCAGTTAATGAAATTTATTTATCCAGAATTCTATCAAATCGATGCCTTGTTCTACAATGCGCAAAACTCAAACACCACGGCAGCGGATGATGAGGAAGAGGATGATTTACCAGATTTATCTCGTTTACAACTGTCTGCGGAATAGTAAGTTTATATAGAAATATTTATAGGATGTAATGTAACGTGTATTTTATCTTTCAGCTTGGATTCACGTTCCACATTCCTTCTAGATTGTGGTTCTCTAATTATAATCTATGTGGGTCTGAATGTGCCAGTAAATATTTTGGAGAATGTTTTTGGTTAGTTTTTTAGCAATTATATTTATTATGAACATGACATGATTTTGGGTTTTAATTTATTGTTATAGGTATCAAATCAACTGCGGAATTACCAGACTATTACTATGGCTTGCCTACAGTGAATAGTCCTGAAAATGATGCCCTCAAGCGATTTATTATGCGTCTAAATGACGAGAAACCGTATCCGCCTATTGTACAAATTATTCGGTAAATCAAATTTTTCATTTATCTTATAAATATGTACTAATTGATATCTTACTTTTAGCGATACGAGTACCGCAAAGCCACAATTTATCGAAAAATTAGTCGACGATCGAAGTGAATCTAGTTTATCATACTATGAATTTTTGCAACACATACGGACTCAGGTTAAATAGTATTTTATAAGTTAAAACCTAAATTAAACTTAATTTAAAATTATTATAAAAGGAAGCAAGTCAAAAAATTAAAAGCGAAATAACGAATCACTTATATGAACTTTTAATAGATATACATAAATAATTTATACAACATGCAGAAAAATTCAGAAACGAGCGTAACGGAATTAAATTTTAAATTGAAAAAATATCTTTTTCAAGGCAAAAGTGATGTGTAGAGAATAATAATAAAAATGAAATAAAAATCAACCAAGAACTTATGGAACTTTAAAATTAATAGTATAACGCAATCTTTTTCGATTATTTAGTTGATATCGAGTATGTATAAATATTGCGCGTTGATATATAACACGCCGACGAATCCGTATGTGGTGTCTAGATATATATAATTATACAATTCATCGTGTAACTAAACCGTTTCTGTTTACAACATAAGTATATTATTTAAATTAAATATGGAATTTAGATTTAATTAAAACAATATAACAACAAAATAACAAGATACAAATTCAAATTAATGAGGAGATAATAAAGAATTTTTAAAATTAAGTTATGTCTTGGCAAACAGTTGTAAATGTGTCTGTGTGCTTAGTGAGTAAGTCTTGCTTATCTGGGTTTGAAGACTTTTTTTCTTTTGAGATTTCAAGCTATTCTATGCATCATTTGTTTCCGAATTAAGAAGGTTTTGTTACAATCTCAAGTTCCCTACATTTAGTTACGAACTTTGGCATTTGTTTAAATTTGCATTGCCTAAGAGTATAATAAATTGTGTTAATATTTCAGAAAAGTGCTTTTATTTAGTTTTAAACATAAAATTGTATAAAGTATCAAATATTATCAATGGCAATTTTTTACCAGTCACATACATATTTGTTCACAACTATAATTTCGATATTTGTATTCATTCTCTGTTAATTTCTGAAAATAATTCAATTAATATTAAATCTGTGGTAAATAATCATCAAGTTTTAATTTTTCATAAATTATAATCTAGTTTTTATCATAAAGTCAAATCATTAGTCTCATGCACTTTTACACAATTTAGTGGCAATGGACAGAACTCTGGTAATAATTACAATTAAGGAATTTTCTTAATCCCCTTTAAGTTGAGTTTTCTTATGAAAATATGTTGTATTTGTGAAATATATATCGCAGATGGAGGAATATGAATTATATCATAAAAATTAGCTTAATATTGTATTTGTTTTATTGGTTATTCATATATATTATATATGATGTATTTACAAAAAAATATTCATAAATATTCTATTGTGGTCAGAAGAAACATTTTGAAATAAAGTATATAGCATGGTATAATTTAAATAAAAATAAAACAATACTTTTTATTGAAGCCCTCAACTCGTGTGTTAGATTATTATGTTGCTGTTAAATGAGTAATTGGATGCTGTTCAGTGACATCACTGAATGTATAGCACTGAAACTTATAAATATATCAAACAGAAATTATAAATTACCTTGAGAATGTACGAGGTTATGCTAATTTTAAAGAGCATCAAAATGCAATGCTTGTTTTTGAACTAAATCTCAATAATATAAACATAACAATTACTTAGCTCAAGTATAACTTCGAAGGTAATAAGTGAATCGTTTTGTTTACGATTTTTTCCCATCAACACATCATTAGATTTCTCTATATTACTTTCTATAGGAAATCTTTGCAAGTCAGTTGTTGTTTTTCCTTATCAAATTATTAAAAAATTCAAAACAAAAAAATAAATAAATAAAAAAATGAGACCAACTGATTTAAGAACGTAGAGCTTACACATCGTACTTAAATACAGCATTTGAATTTCAAATTTTGACTCAAGTTCTGAGATTGCGATTCAGTTTATTCTGGTAATTGAAAGTGTACGGAACAATTTTAATTGGAATCAAAGAAAGAAGAAGAAACGTGATAAAAAATATGTCTCGGCTGCGAAATACATTTGGATTTCTGTTGATTTTCCTCATGCTCGAAGCCTGTTTCGGAAGTCCAATATTGGGTGAGAATTCCAGATATTTTTATTCTATATTTTTTTACTGAATGTTTTTTTTTATAATTTTTTTAATTTTGCAGGCGAGCAAACAGATTTTGAAGACAATTCAAAAATTCAGGGCAAGCTGAAGCCGATTTTTAGATTCTGCGATCAAATTGGAAACCACTTGAACTGCATGCTGAATTGCCGCAGTCTAGGACATGGCAATGGGCACTGTGGCAGTGACTTCATTTGCAATTGCTTCTAGTTCTCTATTGAGGGTGCATTTGTGTGTGGATTCGCCCTCGATTTGATAATACTGGAGGTAACCATACGTAGTCAAGTCAACTACTTTGTGCAATTTTGCATTCAAATTACTTATTGCAGTGTGAAAAATGCTATTACTAAATACGTTTATTACTATACAATATTATTTATATATACTTTATAAAAAAAACCAAATAAATAGCCTGCTACTATAACAGTGACCCACAGAACTTTGAATAAAGCTGGCACTTGTATTGTTTGTAAGTCTCAAGTGGTTGAACGATCGCAATGTATGAACTCACTGCAGGCACAACATATCTTCCCAAACCACTACTTGTGGACGTGCCTGAAGTGGGAGTCGAGAGATTTCTTCAGCAGACACTTCTTGCAGATGAAACAGTGCACGGGGTCTTCGTTCTTGACAAGGATGTGGAAGCGATGCAAGTGCGTTGACATGGTCTTCTCGGTATGTGTCCGCCTGCCGCATTTGTTGCACTTGAAGGACTGAAGGCGTGGAGTTCTCGATTTGCCCCTCCTCAAACGGTCGAGTGCTCGTTTCTTCAACTCCTCCGCGCAATTGAAACGTTTCGTGCAGAAGCCGGACTTCCGCGGGAACAGACCGCCTATTTGAAAATCGTCATTGTGTCCTTTGGAGTGTTGCTGGAAGGCTTGGCTTGATGTGAAGGACTGGCCACACACGTGACATACGCTGCTGTAGCCAGCGTAATCTTGGCTTAGTCCAGTGGTGGAGGTCATAACGGTTGCCGGGAAGTCGATGGGCATAACTTTTCTTTCCTCACTCTCACCCTCCTCCTCGTCTTCGTCATCAGACAATTCGATCGTATCATCATCCATGGGTCTTAAATCTGCTAACAAGGGCTCTTCCAATGCTTTGGAAGACCCATCCAGAGTCTCGTTGCAAGGCTGCTTATCCTGGACCATCTCCCGTTTGATTTCGGTCAAATTCAACGGCCCATCGAATTGCATATGCGCCAACTTACGCGCGATTTCATCATCGGCCAAATCACTGGATAAAGCATTGATTGTTTCATCTGTTCTCGCCTGCTCCGAAGGAGGATTGGGCGATATTGCCATTAGCATGAAGTTCTCCACAGTCCTCGCATCATCTTCAACATCATTATCGTAGATTTCTATTATTTCATCCTTTTCAGTTTCAATTCGCCGCCCGTTTCCATTCGTATCGGGCACCGTTTGAGCGAACAGCTCCGGGTCTACCTTGCACTCCATGATGATCGGGGCGTACACCGGAATATTTCATCATACTTCTGTGATCCACCGGGAACATCCGGAACACTTGTCGACTTCTCGGAGGTTTTAGACATACATGGAGTGATCTTTTCTTTCTCCAGTAGTCACGATTGAATCACGATGGAATGACGAAACCATTTCGTTACCCAGTGGTTTACATTATTGTGTGTTTTGTGATAACTGACAAGTGTCCAATTCTTGTTGAGTTGACAATTTTTCCCAAGAATGAGGAAACTATACTGTGAAAAAACAACATTTTACGAAAAAAAATATTTATTGCTTCTATATACCAAGCATATATAACACTCATGATAATAAAAAACAATGATCATGAAACGATTTTTACTTTAGTGAACAACTCTTTATTACCCCAGATACAAATGTTCGTTCACGCTTAATCTATATTTAAAAAGAGTGTCCCTTATAAGTCAGAAAAACGAAAGACTTCAAGATATTTGTTATAAAATGTTTCATTTAATTCAATCAAGAAATTCAAACATTGCTTAATGATAATTGCTAAATTTTATAATCGTTTAAAGAATCTACAAACAGTCTTTTTTCAGAAATTTTCAAACAATTCACTTCATTATTTTTTTTCCGCTCGGTATTTGTCTCTCCATATTGCGTAGTTAAAGCTTAGTTCATTTCTGTGGCCAAAAAATATATAAATCCCTTTATAAAATGTTAACAATTAGAGAACTAACAGGAATTGAATAGTTAAAATAAACCATTTCACAATTTTCTAAATATAATACATGAGACTGCTGGAATATATATCGTATGTGGTTATAGGGTATGGCAGGATAATGTCTGTTGTCCGTCCATGGCAACCCATAAGATTCAATTTAATTGCTGAGAGTCGATAGAACGATTTCTTTAAGTGAGAGGTCATTTAGCAAGAGGATTCGATTGCATACATTTTGGGCATAGTTTTTAGAATTTCATTGATTTGTGATATTTGTTTGTATTAAAGTCTAACAACAATATTCCACTCTATCTACTTAGTAAATACTTCGTTTTAAAATAATGTTGATGATGTTCATGTGAGTGTATGAGTGTTGTGGATATGCTATAATATAATATTTACATGTAATTGGTTTTGTTCTTTAATTAATGAGGATGAGTGCGTGCTTTAAAATACATATTATTAATTATATTAAAGAAAGAAAGTTGATTAAATAATTTATACAAAAATTCAAGCCACGATATCCTAAAGCGTATGTTAGTTATAGCTACAACTAAAGAATCTAAATCTATCTAAAATACAATTCAAAGGTTTATCATTTCGGGTTTTTTTTTTTTTTGTTTTTGAATTGTCGGTATTCAAAATATTGAGACTTTGCTGTTTGTATATTACATTATTAAAAAATAATATTTAACTGTTTGCAGTTATTGGTTGATCTCCCTTTTAGTATTGACTTGACTTGAAGTTAATTTTTTGCTACACTAGGAACATGCATTAGGCACACATGTTTTCATATACCACATACTATTTAAACTATATAAGTTCAAAAAATAATGATAATAGTTTAAAAATATGTTCAGTCACAGTTTTCACATTCAATTCTGCAATGGGCTGACGTAGATGATGTTTATGTCGCTGTTGTAGCTGCATTTATGAAATCTCATCAATGTCTACAGGTGGATGGTTAGGAACGGCCTGATGACCCTCTGAAATATACATTTTTGGAATGGAATCATTAGTAGTCATTCGGCATGGCAGTAGGTGAACAACAAAAATATAAAAAAAAAAAAAAAAAAACAGAACAACATGAAAGGATGCGTTTGGAAATTTTGATATCTCAAACAGGTAAAAAACATATTCTAACAATATTGTTCTTTGTTTCGTTGACAAACGACACAATGTTGGAGAAAAGGACGGGCAGACATGCAAAACTGTTGTCACTTTTTTCAAAACAACAACAAGTATCCATTGAAGTGGGAAGTCAAATTTCTTGGGAAGCTTTTGGAGGGATGGCAAAAACATGGCAGAGCATTAGAAGGCAAAAACAAGCATAGAGTTAGCAAACAAGATCGAGACAGGGAGGCGTTGGCACCCACCTAGAGGTTATTCCTCTGACGATTTTTCGTATTGTTGATTTTTGGAAACAACGATTTTCTTTTTACACATACTCATACCCTCAGTACGAAATCGGTAAATGTGTAGGGGTGAGTATCGTAGCGAAATCACACGAATTCAGTTAATGAGATATCGGTGCACATGACCAAACATTCGGAATCATCCGATTCTGTTTCTTTTCTCTGATCGCCTGCCTTCAATTCTGTGATAGAAATAAGGAAAGTAATACAAAAACAACGTAACATCGAACAACATATAGTAAATTTAATAAGCAACTCAAGAGAAAATGTACGAAAGTGATGGAAAGTGTGGAAATGAGATTGGGCACTAATGGTTTACGAAAAAATGTGCAACTTACCGCGCGTCGCTTGACTAGCCTTGTGTTTGTCCTTCAAAATGAAGGCAGCCGTGATTAGGAAGAAAATACCGCCCAACACCTCAACGAAGCTGGTCGAGAAGAGGGCGTACTGCAGAGCCTCGAATTTGACCAAATTGGTATCCTGAAAGGAAATAAAAACAATAAAAAATTAATTTTACTGTTTTCTAAGAAATTGTTTTACAAAACCAACCTGGTCCATGACCAGAGGCAGGGCTTCTGGAGCGATTGTCGTTGTTGTCAACGCTGTAGCATTGAGTTGAGCTGACTCCAGAGTTAGGGATAGGCTCTCGAATTGATCGCCAACGAAGTCAGTGGTCTTGTGGGCCGCCGAGCGTAGATGCTTCTTGATAGTCTCGGATAGCTGCGATGGAAGAGAATTCGAATTAGTAAAAATGTATCTTGTCAGGCTATAGCTACGAAAATACTAACCACTCCGACGAGATACGGACTGCCGGCGTCTCCCAGGGCATGTGAGATTAGGATTTGGAAAGCCTCAGCTGTGGAGCGTCGAGTGGGAACCACGACGTACTGTGAAGATAAGATATGGGAAGATATGTTAATGGCATCAAATGAGTTTCAAATTAAGATGCAGTTTTGGAACTTCGGAATTTTCTTGGGAACTTGGAGGAATGGGACATAGGGAGAGCGAGATGGTGTGTAAAGCGTACGTTAGGAATACTTTGAGAACAGATACAATGACTCTCACAAACTGTTCCCAGTAGTAGGAACAGACGACACAACAAAATCAATGCACTCCAAATAAAACAAACAATTGCAAACTACCAGAATATAAACAAATAAAGGTGTTAGTGTTGTTAAAGGATGAAAAGCGAATTAATTTTATTTATTTCTAAGATAGATGTATGCATGAGATAGAATTTAGTGACAAAAGCTCGCAAGAGATGGAGCCACGCGACACAAAAAGGTAAATAGCAGGACGCTGGCGGAGGCAAAACTGGTTCAAGCATGAGACAAATGTGATGAATAAATGAAATGTAGAGCAGAGAAGAGTCGTAAAATGGCAACGAAAGCAGGATTGCACGAGTGGACAACAACAGAAAGCTAATTTTAATTTTAGCTGCGTTCAGTTCGTTACAACAACCACAGCTGTTGCTGCCTGCTTTCATTCTACTCTGCTTGTTCTTCTCTGATGTGACCAGATTCTGAAATCGCTTTCAATGCCTACTTTTAGGCGACTCTCGAAATTCGAAAAAAGTCAAGAGAGAAAGAAGGAAAGAGACACGTAGAAGGCGAAACAGTGAAAGAGATATGGGACAATTGTTGTGGGATTTTGTTGTCTTGCACTATTAACAAGCTACAACTAACTACTCTGGCATATAAAGCAACAGACGTCCGCCCACCCCGCCCACTGAGCCGAATGAAGGCGTAGAGCAGCGTACGAGTCTTTTTCTACACCGAAAAAAAAAAAAAAAACATGACACGGAAAAAATAAATTAAAATGCACAATTACTATTGAACACACACTCTACACACAACACAAGATAAGCAAATACAAAATGCACTTCAGAGAATTGTTACAAAAAAAAAAAAGATACAACTAAATCGGTGATTTGTGGAACGAACTCATTTAGGGCTCATTTGGCGATCGGTTTTCCTGATGAGAAACTCATTTGAAACCCTTCTGTTTGGGACGTTTAACGACTTCCGCTAATGGCACGATCTGTTAGAACGCTGCAGGTGCTTGCGATGATCCCGAAGGCCATCACATCTCACCTTGAACTGGACGGACGAACGGTTCCAAATCAAGGGCGCCACGGTTTTTATCTCGTGATGATGAAATTTATTCTCTTTTTTGCCGCAACGTCGCGACAAGTAAAAAAATTGAATTTCTCTTATCTGTGGTATGATATAATATTGTACTTCGGCAAGATATGAGAAAATATTCCGCGATATGAAAATAGCAACGCGTGCACGGTTTAAGATTTTCATATTTTCACCACCAAATTATATATAGAAAATGCTTAAAACACGCAAACCCCATATCTCAGATCTGACATTGAAAGAAAATCATATACTATGCACTATGTGTTTTTAAACCGATCGTCCAAAGAGATAATTTTGTCAAGGATTTGTTTTCGTTCTATTTGTTTTGCTCTGATTTCTTTTTAGACAAAAAAAAGAAAACTTTAAAGATAGTATTAGATAATAATTGACGCTGTCGTAGGACCGAAGCAACAACTGAGAAAAAACAACAACTAAGAGAAAACAACAAAAAAAGAGAAAAGAACAATCGTCAATTTATGGCAGCAACGAGAATCAGCCGACTGATTAAATTCTAGCAACGTCATTACCGAAAAAAAGGAACATCGTTGTTGTTGATAAACATTGTTTAGAGTGTGATAATGAAAAATCGAATGCTACTTAGACATGCCTACCATGGATTCTATATTTATTGACCAAAATCATCGGTCGGATCTCAGGGCAGATAAAGATTTAAAGAAGCGATTATCTTCGTTAATTTCAAGGGCATACTTTAATTAATTTATAGTGTAACCAAAAAACAAAAAAAAAAAAAAGAAACAAAAAATATTTTCAAAAGGAAGCTCCTAGTGCCAACTACATAGGCAGTAAACGAAAATTGGGTACGCTCTTTGGGGATTAAATAGGAAAATTCCCATTTAAGATGATTGATCACTAAATAGAGATGGGATTTCGTTCCCTAAAGTGTGGATAATCTTGGCGAAAATTGGATTAACTTTCAATGGCCGATCCCCTCGCTTCCGCCTGGCAGGACACAGAAATATGAGTACAGGATGAAATCTAATACGCACGAAATTACGCTACTAAATGCGAGGGCTTTGGCTTTATGAGGGCCATAATTTATGCGTGGAGTGCGACCAAGAAATTCCACAGCGAAAATTTATATTCGCCAACCCTTGGGGATTTGAGTCGACGCTAAATTTGCAAGTTTTGATTAAATTTTTGCGCGGACGAAGAGGGTGCAAATGCAGTAGTAGACGGGGGGACGGACAAAGGAGCGGAGTCGATGTAATAACGTGAGCGATGCGTTTAGCACGTGACAATCGCCGAACCGCCCCCAACCCCATGACGATGGGACGACAGAGGGCGGTGGGGCGAAGTTGGTGGAAGACACTGGTTGGGGGTTGCTGCGCATTGGGGTGCGGAAATTGCTTTTGGACGAACGAAATTTCAAAAAGAAACAGAAAAAATAAGAAAATAACTACATAAGAAGTCTACATAATTCAAGAAATTGCATTTGATACCGAGAGATCATCTGAGTGTGCGAATGCGAGTGCGGTTTCGAGGGTGTGTGTTCTTCGTGAGTGTGCATTAGATGTTTAAATGTGTGTGTGTGTGTGTGTGTGTGTGTGTGCGATAGTGTAGCAGATAGTGTTTAGTAAACATGGAATAAATTACTGTACAAAAATCACTTGTTACCAACACCGAAACAATTTTGAAATATTGACTAACGTACGCTTACCGTTGCTTTCACTCAAACGCAGGGCGACTCGAAGGATTCGCTTCGGAAGAAATGGGGAGTAGGCGGGAATTGGAATTGGACTGGGATCGGAGTGGGTTTGGGTAGATCTTGGTTCGTGGATGGAGATGATGCTTACCAACAAAATGTCCGCAACAATTGCCCAATTAATATTCAAAGCTAACTCGCCAAAGAACACCAAGGTGTAGGCGGCGACGGTGTTTTTCGAGACAATGATCATGGCGCCGGCCATCAGGGGGACGCTGATAAACAGTCCGAAGGCGCACAGGAGCGGGTCGGCGGTGGGCAACCGCTTGACCAGGGCCTGCGACAGGAAGCTGCCCAACGGGACCCCAATGATGCCGGCCACCATGGTGAGGGCGCCGAATTTGAATGCGACACTGAATTCGGTTCGCGTCGGAGGTTTTTCAATAGTGGGTTTCGAGTTCGATTTCAAGTCGACCGGAGCGAGTGAGGCAGAGAGAGGAAGAGAGTCGGGAAGAGAGAGAGAGAGAGAGAGAGAAAGAGATAAATTTAGTATCTTAGAAACAATGAAAAATGTCTATCGGTCCTAGGGAGGTTTTCGTTTTTAGCGATCGTACAAGCTTCGAGTCGGAGGCAGAGGAAGAACCAGCAGCAGCGGTAGCAGGAGCAGGAGCATTTGTTGTTGTTTCTATTATATTTGCGGTGCATTAATTCCGATTGCGATCGTTGCCAACGTTGTCTTCGTCTTCGTTCTTACCAGGAGGATGTCGGCGACAATCGACCAGCAGAGATTCAGCGCCAGCTGGGCGATGAACACGAACAGGAAACACAGGGTGGCGCTCGTCTGCGGCATCACCAGGGCGAGGTAGACCATCGGCGACGAGACGAGCAAGCCGAAGGCACAGATGTACGGATCGCAGTTCTCGATCGTGGGCCGCAGGCGCTGGGCCAGTATCGAGCCGAACGGCACGCCGATCAGGCCGGCCACCATGGCTATAATGCCGAACTTGTACGATACGCTAATGAATTGCAATCGGTTCGGAGGTGAATCCATTATTGATATTTGTAGATGCTTTCATCTATATGTATATGGGAGAAATAATCTCGATAGTCATCAGTACTTACTCGTTGAGCGTGAGGTTCTCGTTGCCGGGCTGCATCCTCAGGCCGAGGTAGATGAATTTGGGTCCCCACCAGGCAAGGGCGCCGGCGACGAAGGCGACGCAGGTGAAGCCGGCGGTCGAGAGCATGAAGGAGCGGTTCTTGGTGAGGTCCTTGATGTCCTCGGCGTAGGTGGTGGTTGTCAGATTGTGCGATCCCTCGCTCTCGCCGCGCTCGGGGTCCTTGATCAGCATGATCAGCACGACGGCGGCGATGCCCAGGAACGGCGTCACCCGCAACGCCCAACGCCAGTTCTCGGCCAGGCGGGCCGTCTCGGAGCCGACGATGTACCTGCAACGGCGGAAGGACGGGGGAAATTTGAAGATCAGAGATCAAATTAGAGGAGTCTCAATTGAGAGTGATTTAAGTTCAATTGACTGATCGATCGAGGGATCGCATGTACTCGCTAGCAATAATAATAAACGTGAGAAGAAGAAACGCGGCCCCACTCCGGGCCAATCACGCGATCGGCGACTCTGACTCTGGGTTCGCGAAGGTCACCATCAATGAATTCCATGCTGGAATCGCCGGTCAATCGAGGTGGGGATCAAGTGTCGAAAAACATTCGATGTCCAAAAAAGAAGGCAAGAAACTCAATTTCGACTAAAAGGCAAAATTTCTTAGAATCATAAATCAGTCGAATCGATGGTGTGCCGGAAAGTGGACGGAAAGCAGAAGAAGAGGGACCGTGGTCATCGATCGGTGGATCGAATGGCCACCAATTGAATGCATATATTGAGATAGTAGAATATTCAATGAGGTCGAGAGTCACAGCACAATCAAAGAACTCAAATTGAATCAATCGGACAGGGAACGGTGAGGAAACTATCGAACGTATGCAATTAAGGTCCGAGAGGGGCGGGTCCGACGCATACACAAGCGTGGTGGCGACAACGTCATTTGTGGTCTGATCGGTCGGTCGGTCGGCTGGGTGGGAAAGTTCAACGTAATCCAGGCCACAGGCAGCCATAGAAACGACTGACAGACGTCAGCCAGACAGACGGACAGAGGGCTTCCAAGAACTCCATGCAATCGATAGTTGTTGGGTTTGCGATTTCCATCAGGCACAAAAGACTACGTGGAAGTTCCCCAAGAGCTCCCCTCGACTATCGCCGACAACAGGGCCCTGATAACGAGGGTTCATCACTCGATTAAACCGAAACCTATCACATCGCAATATTAAATATTAGGGTGCCAATGGAAGTAATCAACGGTAGATAGTTAGTGGTAGATAGATAGAGCTAGCAGGGTGTGCTCAGGAACTCACCCGAAACCGGAGCCCACGGGTATGGCGAAGTAGAACATGGCCAGCATCTTGGAGCGCATGTCGTGGACGAAGAGATCGGAGATGATCGTCGGGGCTATGGTGCTGTAGGAGGCCTCGCCGATGCCCACCAGCGCCCGGAATGTGATGAACCAGCCGAAGTTGTTCATGAAGGACCCCAGCAAGGTGGTCGTCGACCAGAGCAACACGCCCACGGCCATGATCCAGCGACGCGAGTACCGATCGCCCAGGTAGCCGAAGATCGGGGCGCAAATCATGTACGACAAGACGAAGGCCGTCTGCAGGAGGCCGCCGTCGTCGTCGCCGATCTTGAAGTCCTCCTGGATGTCGGTGAGGACGCCTGGAAGAGACAGAGAGAAAGAGAGAGAGATGGTGAGTATACATGGAATAGAAGGAGAAGGCCAAAGAAAGATCAAATCGTAGATCATGAGAATCGTCGCTCCCACTTTTGTTCGCCGCACCCCTCGATCGAGGCATTGGAATCATTTGCAATAAAATATCGCATCTATGAAATTTAATGCCGACTTCATCCAGTGCAACGATGCAAATTTCACTTCCGTTGTGTGAATCAGAACCCGGTATTGTTTTGCATTTGAAAAAATAAACACCAGTATTTTCCATTTTCTAAACAAACTCAATCCGAACACAAGGACAAATCACAAAGATATGTTGTTAAAACACTGGGCACATGGCGAGAGTCACAGTGGCTGGTGTTGCTTCTGTTGTCGTCGTCATTATCTTCTAACGATCGTGTAAACAACTTGCGTGAAGAGGCGTTTCTGAAAGAGCTGGTTAATTATATGAAATACCCTACAATAACGATAATAATATGATGATGTTTCATTGTGTTTCAAGAGTGAGCTTGAAAATTACACAACTTCCCAAAAAGAGTCCATTAACCCACGAAGATGGATTGTCAGCCGGCAAGACTGACGAACGGTGAGATAATTATGTAGATTTGAAAAAAAAAAAGAAATAAAAAAACTACTAACATTCATGACAATATCATATTTTATGCAAAAGTTCATAAAAACTCGATGGTCGTTTGCCCAACATAACGGTAAGCAAATCATATGCAATCAGATAAAATAAAGAAGGAAATAAATGTCAAACTAGAGAAGAGCGCGATCGAAACGAATCGGAAGAAAGGATCGAATATGGCTAAATGAAATCGTACGATGCAGGGAAAACATTCTAGAACGTCGTACGCATGTCAATCGATCAGACGATTCGAAGAACAACCAATCGGATCGAAGAGAATACAATAGGAAAGGAGTGCGGGAGAGGGAGAAGAGTGGGTTCATCCGAGGAACGCTCGACCAGGTCGGTCAGCTAATGATATGCAGGGTGTAGAGATGAATATTCATGAGGCCGACACCGGTTGGCGGTGGTTCGGGTTACCAGGCGAAGGCATCAGTGTGAACTGTTTCAGCCATGCACTGTAGTAAATAGCTTATACATATATATTTATGTGGGAGACGACGATCATGACGGCATTTAGCGGACGCGAATTAAGTCATGCATATTAGGTTTTTGCTGTTGACTCTTTTTATTGCCATTTTGCCCATAGTTCGACAATTCAACAACGATATAAACTGTGTTTTTTTTTTTTTGTAAGCCGGTGCTGAAAGCCCAGAGAGCCAGATCGACGCAGGCGGTGTTGAAGGTGCAAATTGGTTAGGAAAATAAATATTTAAACCGCGTTTAACAACCGAAGAAAGTACGTTCTCTCATGCGTCGAGTGTATATGGAAATATTGACTTTTGACGTCATTCACCACATTTCTATATTTCTCGATCTGCCGTTTGCATATGTAAAAGGGTTCGAGCGGAGTCGCGGAAAAGACGAAAACTACAGAGAATGGAATGAAATGCACACTAACATCGTGCTTCCAGAAACTTCTGAGCAAAACAAATATACAAACAATAAGTAGAGACTGAGAACAAGAGGGAGAGAAAATGAAAGAGAGAGGATTGATGCATGGAGAGAGGGAGCGAATACAAAAAGTGAGGAGTGAAAAAAAAACAAAAACAAAGCCATAGCGAGTCATGAAAAAATTTAGCAACATCGGCTGATGTTGGCGCTGAAGGCCAAAGTGGAATGAAACGACCTCAAAGAGGGCGAGCGAGCGAGAGAGAGGGAGCGATAGGTATAGAGAAAGCGACGCTGGCGCTTTTGGCTGTGTTGGGTTTGCAAAACTATAAAACTGGAGAAACACAACACGAAAAGATTTTATAAGCAGATGTACGAAAATGCGAAAGGAAAATACCACAAACTCATGAAGCATGCAACGAATGGTGTGGAAAACTCCAGCGAAAAATTAATTAGCGGGGTTTCAGATAGTTATTGGAAGCGCTCGAGCACAATTGGTGTAAAAAAAAAACTCTTCAAAACTAGTTTTATTCGACAAAAGCTGGTCGGTCAGTTCGAGGCGAAAGAAACGGTTGCCGTTGCCGATTTGGCAACAGAGACCAAATTGGGAAAAACCTTCCCGAAAGATTCCGTGGGTTCCTCGACGAAGTCGTGAACATTTCAATGTCAACCTCGTTGAAATTCTGAAATTCTGAAAACCTGACCGCGGAATGGGTTTTAATTACACTTCGATCGATTCCAGGGATCGACGGCGACCGCGACGCTAAGAAGCAGACGAAGCGGAGCAACAACAGAAACACTCCTTGATTTTCGCTCCATAAGCGTCTTCTGCGGCCTTGTTGTTGTTGTTTTTGTTGTTGTTGGTCGAAGGCAGGAGGGAGTTCCTCCAGACCAGACGCGATGCGTTTCCTCCGATGCCCTTCTCGGCGACTGCACATTAATCGCTCTCGCTGCTAAAAATAGCCTGCCGTCGCCGGCCACTCCCTACCGCGCGAATGCAATTCCGAGACAGAAGCGGTGACGGCAGCAGGGGGTGAGTGCGACAGGGGGCGGGGATGGGGAAAAAGCCGGCTAAGAGCGCGCGCCAACACGACTCTGGCGCTCTTAACTTCAGTTCTGTCCTCCATTCCCCTCATTTATGCACATCCATATGTTTATTCATTCATTCTTTTCATTCCATTTCATTCCACTCTACGCTACTGCGAGCGATCCGGCGACCGGCTTCGGCAGTCTCTCGAGAAGTCGAGCCAGTTGCCGGCTGGTTGACTTACTGTAGAACCAGATCCAGACCAGCCTGACAGACGATTGCTTTATCTTTTGTTTGCCCGTCGCTTGTCTGGCTGGCTGGCTGTGCTGCCGTCACGCGACGCCTCTCTCGCACAAACAGAGAGCGAGAGAGAGAGAGAGGGATCGATTTTGGCCGATCTGCTCTGTTGGCAAGATTTCGTTGATCGCCATCCGCATGTTCGGCGCTCTCCTCACCAGTCCCAGCCCCAGCCCCAGTCCCCATCCGACAAGCCCTCATCCTATTATCGGTATCTGCTTTTCGTCTGTGTTCCTTCTTTTCATTTGCAATTCGCCGTGTTGGCGTGTGGTTTGTAGTTAGTGTTGTTGTTGTTTTTCTTGCCGGCATGATATCTGGTACACGCGCTCTCACTCCACCACACACAACGCCAGTCCATGCGCTGGCCTTTTCGTCGGCTACGTTCGGCTGCGTTACGTCATTTTCAAACGGCTCTCTGATTGGTTCAAAATAATCATACGATATTATTTTATCGCAAAAAACGGCAACAACGAACGCCACGAACGGCGCCGAGGGGAGACGAAAAAAACCGACGACGACGACGACGACGCGTCAAACGACCCAAACGAGTCGTCGTGGCTGGCGTGAATCAGACTTTGGCATTCGGAATTTCAAATTCGCGAACGGATGTCGGACGCCCGCAAGGGGTCGGTGGACGGTGGGAGGTGGAGTTGTGGGCTGTTCGCTTTGCGCCGTCGTCAGTCGAGTGCGATCAACGGCCCGTCAACGGATTTTGTTTGCAGTAACTGTCGACGTACAAAGCTGGGAATTCTTGCTTAAGTCGGAGAATGATTTTCGCCAAAGGAGTTGGGTTCGGCGATGACGACAACGATGTCGTCGTCTTCCTCGTCGTCGCTACGTTCGAGTTCCTTTCCCGACTTTGTTTCCCCAACTGCTCTCAGGTTGCTTTTAATTCTCCCCGCGTTCGTTCGCCTATTCCAATTCCATTTCGTTCCGCCTCGCAGCACGGCCGTGTTGACCCTCTGTCCGACCACAACGTCTTTCAGCCGCCCTTCTGTCCTTCTTCTCCGCACGCGGCTTGCATGCACTTTTCGTATTCGGCATAACCTGACGACGACGAGACGAGTTTGGTTGGCGGTCGTCGTCGTCGTCGTCGTCGCCTGCTGCTATTTTTGGCCTTTACACTGGCGGTTGCGAAAACAAAATGAAATTTCGCACACTTAGTTGAAAGCCCAACTTCATTTGCCGCGTTTGCCGCTTGTTGACGGTGGAGAAGTGCAAATATTTGCAGTTGGAAATATGTTGATAACCGCTAAAAATGAATATGAAGTCATGTCGTCGTCTCGAACAAGAGACGATCTTCAGTTGGCATTGGAAATGACCAACCCATTGGGTGTCCCAGAGGATTATAAACGTATTTTCAGCATCAATAACAATCACCGGAGCTCAAAGACTGAACTCAAAACCCACTTGGGTCGGTCACTAATGAGATTGACTAATGGGAGCTCTTGATTATTGTCCGCTCTGAACGTCGAGATTTCACTTCGCTCCGAATTTCCCTTCATCTCAATTAGTAGTCAAAAGTTCAATAGAAACAAAAATAAAAAATGATAAAAGAATTAAATTGATTGACCCCAGGAACTCGGAAATATCGATGGTAATTGAGGTGAATGTCAACCGTAGGGAGAGGAGAGGGTTCGATTGCTGAATTAGTCAGCTGAAGAAGCGACGAGGACGAAGACGAGACACAGGGTGACCACGAGGACGAGACACCGGCGACCACGAGGCGCAACTGGTCGAAGCCGGTGAGGACGAGGCGCGAGGTGGCGTGATGCGGTCGATGCAGCCGACTGTGGCACGGAAACCACGTGAGGTGGAAACAGTGTAGATATAGTAAGGCGATTAATTAGTGTGAAGAAAGAAAGTTGACTGCAAGCTTCGGGCGAAAATGGGAAAGGAAATGAATGGAAAAGAAAACTGGAAAATCAATATGCAAAGCAGAGCGAAGAAGATGCCTGCGGGGAGAGAGAAAGAAAGAGATAGAGAGTGGGAATGCGATGGACTGTGAAAACCAAAAGTGTTGCAACATTCGCACGGCGACTTCGAGACCGCAGAGAAACGAGAGACAACACCGAGGAACGAGTGAATAGCAATAAATAGAAAACCAAATATCCAGGTGTAAAAATTACCACAACGTCGACAACAACTACGACGACGGTGACGACAACGCCGGCAACGACGAAGGAAACCACAATGAGAATGAAATTCGCCAATTGCATTTTCACGATTTCGCAAAAGCAAATGCCAAGCGAATGAATTGCAACGAAAAAAATAAAATAAAAATACGCGAAATGTGGAGTAGAATCGATCAAACCCCGAGTTAAATAACAACGACTAATTGTTGGGTCAATGACAGCGAACATATTGGACAACGAACACAATTGTCGTAGGTCTGCGAGATCTAGGCGGCAGATAAACGAGAGAGTCGAGAGAATGAGGAATGAGGAA
Source organism: Coelopa pilipes (assembly GCA_947389925.1). Classification (NCBI taxonomy): domain Eukaryota; kingdom Metazoa; phylum Arthropoda; class Insecta; order Diptera; family Coelopidae; genus Coelopa; species Coelopa pilipes. The sequence goes on along the minus strand of OX376698.1, from coordinate 41,146,635 downwards.
CGAGGAACGGAGGCCATGGAACGAATCCCAATACAATGAGCCGGTCGTATAATGAGGGAAGTCGGGACAGTCGGACGATTGATAACAAGTGGGGACGATTGGCCGACCACGGCTAGAGATGCACATGACACCAACACCAGGAGTTCATCCCATTCAGCGACAATTGATGGATGGGTGGTCGCTGGTGATCGTTCGGACACGAGTCCAAGCAGCCCACGGTAATCGCAGGCATGTGAACTCAATTAGCAGAGGAAATAATTGATATAGATAAGAAACAAACCAAATCACATATTAAATTGCATAATAAATAAAATGCATGACATAATGCTAATGGAATATTATTCCGACGGTATGCGATTTTTAAGCTAAGGAATTTAAAATCCATTACAATAGATATAGATAAATTGCAAGTTTTTCCCCCACTCGAAGCACAAAATAGCACAAATCGAACTATCGATACCTTGTTTAGCGAAGGATTTATTTTTAGTTACGTGGAAAGTGTGAAATTGGAAAACTGTTCATGTTTATGTTTGGGTTTATTATTTTTGCAAATAAATTCTTTCTTTCTATTCGAGGAGCAGGAAACTTGTGTTTATTTATACATACTGCACTTCCACTGGGCGAAGAAATAAATGTAATGGGACGATGGGTCGGCGAGTAATCGGATCTATCGGAACCGTGTCGGAGTTGAAATTTGATGATAAAAATTCGGCTCAAATGAAAGCCAACAGAAGCTTAACAAAATGCATTAAACCGAAAATTTTGAGCGTTTTTCCACACCGAAAGACGTGATGATGATGCAAGATCGAGAGAGAGAGAGAGAAAACTTTCGAAAATATATGAAAAAATCGAGTGATCGAGACGGGTGAAAGAGATTGAACTGTTTGTGAAAATGGTCGAAATACTTGTTGTCAGAAAGTGTGGTGGTAAACGGTAAAAATTCCAACTTAATGTAAACCAACAAAACTACTGGCAACAAAAGAAACAACAGCAGCAACAACAAGTCAAATTTATTGACTCGCTTCGAAACAGAAGTAAAGCAATGTGTGTTCACATAAATTCGGTGGACAAACTTTCACTTTGTTGTTGTTGTTGCTTTATGCTGGTGTGCAATTTCCGTAAACCAACATCGACAGCGACAGCGACAACTTCCGATGACAATTTCAATTATCATCGAACGTGAAGAGAGGAAATCGAGGAAGATGTTCGTAAAAAACAAAAAGCAAAAATGAAAAAATATGTCTTCGAGTCCGGAGAGAAGTTCATTAAACTTTCAAGTAAGTGAGAAAAGAGTTTACATAGAAAGAGTTCGGCCAAGTGGATCCAACGGCATTTCTTCAAGTGAGGCTCGAGTGATCTTGAAATTCTGAATGGTGTTTCAGGAGACAACAACCGATGGCTGGTCTTAGCTGTTATTGTTGTTAAGCCAAAATAAAAATACAAAAATGGTTAAATCTGTTTTTCTCAAATTCTGTTCTATTTTTAATATCAAACTTTGTACTTCGGACGACCTGAGGAGGCGAAGACGACGTATTTTTGTCGAAAAAAAAAAAAAATAAATAAATAAACAAAACAGGGAAGCACGGAATTAGCGACAAAATCCAATTGGCATTGGTTCAAAAGGAGGCGAAAAATGCAGTACTGAACATTATAAAAGTCTAAATTCAAAAGACCAGTTTTTTTTATGATGATTAAAAAACACAACATCAATTAAGAGTTTAATTGAGAGTAACACAAAGTTCAAAAAGCTGTAAAATGCGATTCGAGTGCAGAGAAAATCCTGAATTCTACGCGAAATCTGTAAAAAAAAACACTTTGGGGAAATTTTCCATTAGTATTTGAATGAACTAATGAAAGAATGATATTTGTGGGGAGCGCAAGTTCTCGTTAGAGAGGGACAAAAAATAACAAACATACGATAAATTCGAAATAAATGTAAATTGGTGGTATGATTAAAAATCATGCGATAAAAATAATTAAATGTTTTTATCGTTCTCTCGCTCTCGCTCTTGCTCTCCCTCTCCCTCTCCCCCTTGCCCTTGTCGACAATCTGTTCCGCCTTCCGTAATTTTGTCAATATTTACCGAAAAACAACAACACACCGCGAATCCCGAAGAAAAACATGACGTGTTTCAATTAACGAAAAAAGTCTGAAATGCATTTTGAATGTAAGAAAAAATAAAATCAACGCTATTTTGGCAATCAATGCCAGAATTCGAAATGAGGTGATGCAAAAGCGAGATGGCACCAGCAGAGAGCAGAGAGGGAGATAGAACGAGGCGTCCGAGTTTGGGCGCAATTGAAAACAAACGATTTGCAAATCGCTAAACATACGATGAAATTCGAGAAAACACAAATAAAATGAATAAAAACACAAAAAATAAATAACAAAACAAAAAAGAAAAAAAAAAAAGAATTCTGGCAATTGTGTTTTTTTGACGTGTGAGATGAAAATAATACCAGAAATTGTTGAAGAAATTTTTTCGGCAAAAAACATGTCAAGCGTTTTTTCAACTTTTTGCATTCGTCATTGGTGATATTTTCGTCGCTTGGCGTAGGAGTTTCTGTTTTGTTTTGGAAACAATAACAACAACAACAATACAACACGCCCACTTGTGCACGGAGAAAACCGAGAATTATCGAAATTTATTTTAAACTTCATTTCCGAACTGCACCATTCACATTCTTCAGCGACCACTTTCGACCGGATTTCGATGAGATAAATGCCAACAACCCGGACGAGGCGACAAATTTATCGCATGCGAGATTATGCAGTCAGAGGAGCCTTGAAAGAGATTGACGGACGGATGGAGAGTCGGACGGACGGACGGACGGACGGAAGCGTGTGAGTTCATATTCAAATTGACAATACCGTAAATTAATACAATTAATTATAAATCTTCAAGCTTGGTTTATTAATTTGAATTTAATAAACAAAAAATAATAAAAACACACACGCTTTCATATTAAGTTAAAACAGTTTTTTGTACTCTAGCTTTAATTGCTTTCGAGTTAATGCAAATAATAAAGCAGAAGAAAGGCGCTGAACTTTGCTTGCAGTCACGTTATGTTATTAAATACTGTTTTTATTTGCTATTTTTGCAAGTAGTAATTAATAATCATGTCATTGCCAGCGAACACGTTTGAAGCACTGGAATGAATGATAAACGTTCCAATTGCTCTTGGCGCAAATCATCGATCGTCAGTGATTTTTCTGCACGACGATGACGATGAAATGAAGTACGGATAAAAATATTCGCATGATTCATTTCCAGCGATGGAGAGAAAGAACGAACCTGTGTGACTTCCGAACAAATAAATACGACTTGTTCGATGACAAATCTATCCACCAAGTGTTTTCCTCCGTTTTATCACAAGCCAGATGGGGAAACGACATACGTGGGGCCGACCTCCCTCCTCCCGGCCACCCCGTGCGACTTGACGGGATCCACCTGGCGTCGGAGGCGCCTCCCCGATAGCGGGGCCGCGAAATTACGCGAACACGATTCGCATTCGTTAGATAACATGACGGGGTGTTCGAGTCGTGCGCGAACCGAAGGAATGTCCACGTACGTGATTTCTGGAAAATTGTCTTCTGGCATTTTCAATTAATGCTATTTCACTATTTTCGTAAAAACTACGAATCAGTCATTGGGTGCCCTTGATAGTTCACAACGAGAACATGTGCTAAGTGAAAAGCAAAAACACATATTTACATTTCTCATTCATAAGTCGTGTGTTCAGCAGTTCGATTATTTATGTAAGCAGTTTTGGACCTGACTTACGATCGAGGTCTGGGTCGCGATGGGGCCACAAATTCACGGGCACCACTTGAACTGAACACCGCGGTTCAAGTAGTCGGCGACTTAATTATTTTACGTTTATTTCAGTTAATGTCGCTTGAAGACCGCGACCAGCCTCGAGCAGAACCTTCTCCAAATAGGTGCTGAGGCAGGGAGTTCAACCAGTAGAATGTGGGAAGCAGCAGCAAGTTAAGGTTCCAGACAACAACAACGATGACAGTACAGAACTTTCAACCGATGACCATGAAAAGCTTTTACCGAAACAAAAACTGTGCGAGCACGAAGGAAACAAACAAAAGAGAAAAACGACAAAAAACAAGCATTGCGTTCGAGAAAATTTCGGCGACTGGCATCGACCCATTTTTAGCGCCCACACGATATATTGCCCCGATATATATATATAGACATTTATATACATTCTGTATGGATGTTCTTATCCATCGAGTTTGTGAATGAATTCGCCACCGATGGACTTGTAATCGTTTTGGGGAAAACCAGCAATTTATCAGACAACTCACAACAACAACAGCGGGCGCATCCCAGCGATCGAGTTTATCGAGAAATTAATGTGTGTATGTGAAATTGCATGAGATAAAGCTATCGCGCGAGCCGCCCCTGCACTGGCAGGATGTGAGGATTTCATGCGATAGCGCGTGTTTTGTGGCGTGACATGCGGGAAGTTCCATCGAGAGCGGGCGAATTCGGGCGGAATCGAGTGCCTTGATTGATAACTCCCATCCATCAAGCATTGATATTAAATTCAAGAGAGATTTGTTGAAGAAAAACTATTCGAAATTCGTTTTAGCCCGGGTTTTCCCTTTCGATTCGAGCAAAACCAATCACAAATTGCGCCAGCGGCAAACGATATTTAGTAAGTTTGACGAAATCCCTCCGTCCGTCCGTCCGTCCGTCCCATCGAATGGACTCAAGCATCACGCCATCGATGTGCCGAGGCAGCAGCTGCGATATTGTAGAGTGCGACAACAACAACGACGGCGGCGGCGCCTATGACGACGACACAAAAGTCTCGTGACACAAATTTTGTGCTTAAGGCGGCAGTGGAAGGAAAGAGAGCGGAACGAAGCGAAATAGGAGAGATTAGCGAGCCAGACAGAGAGAATCAGAGAGAGAGGGAGGTGGGAGAGGGACAGGCAAGGAGGAGGTGGCGGCTGATAAGCAACAACAACAATAACAACAAATAAAGTTAATACCGCGCCGCGCCGCGCCGCGCCGTTAACAAATATGAAAATACATCATATGTATTTGTGTTTACTTTGCTGACTTTGAATTCATTGAGAAAACTGTATGGAAAGCAACCAACCTACGAAGGCGCCCGAGGAGGAGGCCAACAACAACAGCAAAAGCAACAGCAACAGCAATAACAGAAATAGCAACCACAACAGACGACAACGCATGGACAGACGTCATTAGTAAGTAAGAGCGTCAGAAAGTGCGGCCCGGAGAGGGACAGAGAGAGAGAGAGAGAGAGAGAGAGAGAGAGGGGACGTGGGGCGTCCGCAGAAAGCAATAAAAATAAAATATTATCATTTTCTCAGGAGAGTGAGAGACCTTTTTATTTGTACCCATTACAGAGTGGCGCGATACGGCATGAATCATGGCGATCGCAGGCTGTAAACAGAGAAACTTGTTTGTTTCGCTAAGGACGGCTGATTGGGCCCGGGTGCCTTGTATTGGCATGCATTAGAATGGAAATTAGGGGAAAACTATGCAGCGACATCAGCAGTCGCAATATCTGTTTAACAATTGAATTGACAAATTAATGAATCGGGAGGCACGTCGGGGACGCCGAGGACAGACGACAACGCGTGTCTGGGTCACCGCCGACCACTCCATGACCCGCATTCATGTGCCCACATCGCACATCTCCGCCCAGCAGCGATAACTCTCAATTGCTCGCGTCCACGTCCAAAGCCAAAGGCGGCTGGGGTCGTCGCTCAGTTCGGGTAGTCGGAGGCATTTGTTTTGATGACGTCGTCGTGTGGACGATGGCACTCCAAGTGACTGCGTCTGGCTAGTGGCGAATTTAAATAGGAAACAAACACAAAAACAACGACACACTTTCGTAGCGATCGACTTCAGTGGGTCAAGTACCTTGGTGAAGTTGAGCCGTGGATTCGTCGCAAAATGCACTTCAAAGTGTGTCCAACACGGAAAACGCTTCCGCTTCCGTCCGTTCACTATTTCGTGCATAAAAGCCATTTATTATTCAAAGACTTCTTCCGTTCGTCTACAATAATTGAGTTCAACATTGCGTGAACATGAACATATTGCAAAAAGTCGTCTTTCCTACAGCAGCTGGCGGCAACATCAATTCAATAACTTGGCCGAATTGCCGAAAAGTCCCCAGACACATTCGCTCAAGGACGGACGTTGACAGAGTCGAGAAAATCATGCCACATAATGTTGCGATAACGCGAAACGAAAACACATAGATTGCTAATTAAAAGCCGATAAGTCATCGTTTATTTCCCCAACGTTGCCGCTTATCAACTGTTGCCATCGGCATCAACCTGAGCGCGCTCAAAGAGCAACTGGCAACGCCAAATGATCCGTTCTCGCCACCGAGGGGAATCTGCGGCTGGCGACTATCAAGAATTCATTGCAAATCTTCAGAGAGACAGCAGACAGAGAAATGACTTTTGCAGTCGAGGTCAATTGAGCAGAAGACGGGCAGTGGAAAAATCCACCAGCCACACATCGCCTCTAGCAAAGCATTCGCCGTGTTCTTAAATGTATGAAAGGCATTTGAGAGAGCGAGGGCGAGATCAATGAGTGAAACCCACCTGCGATGGTGAACCGGTCCATGTAGTTGATGAGGTTCACGAAGCAGAGCACGCCAACGGTGAACCATTGCTTGCGATTGATCCGCGACGCCCGGCCACGACCTGTGGCGGCGCCAGGCCCAGATCCGGGGCCGCCGACACCCTCAACAACGCTGTCGTTATCGGAGGGCGGCATCAGTTGCTGCGACGAGTAGGTGGACGGCAGGCCGCCCTCCACCGAGCTCTGGTCGCCGTCGTCGATGGGTGCCGGCGGGGCGCCGAGGGCGGCGGGGTCCGTGTTGAGGGCAGGGTTGTCCATGGCGGCGGTTGGAATGGGGTTGTAACCTTGATACGGCGAGCGGCGAGAGGTGGGTGTTGTTTTTGTTGCTGTGGCAGACATTCACGCGGCACAAATGGGGCTTGTTGTTGCACTCCGAAAAATGTTCCCGATTCGGCTCCTTCAATTTCTGGGTTCTCCTCGCGGATTTTGTTTTGAGTTCGGTTTCAAGCCTCTTCACTCTTTCTTTCCGGTGCGAATGTACGTGCGTGGAGGAATGTCAGATTGATGTTTGCATAAAAATAGCCCGCTGTCCGTGCAAATTTTCTACTGAAAATTGTTTTTGGCACTGCGATTATATATTCGTTGCCAGAGCATTAAATTGTGTGAATTGTTCTTTAGTCGAAGATTTTACGATAAAACGTTTCGACTCTCGCATAGATCGACGAAGACGCGTTGGCAAATTTTCAAATTTCGTTGCTTCCTCGTTCTTCCGCCAGTTTCGCGTATCCACTGCTCTGCATCAATGTTCTATGAGCACGAACTTATGTTTCTCTTTTGGTTGATTTCGCACTTTGTATCTTTATTATTGTCTTTGTCTGTTGACGAGAGTTGAAATGAATTAAAAAGTGAACAAAACTCAAAAATAACCGCGTCTTGGTCCGCAGCTCACTTCGATCCGTCAACCAAACGCGACAAGTGCCAAACTTCAACTGACGAACGAGCGCGACCCGTAATTTGAAGAGAGCCGAGCGCGCGTTTGGCACGAGACCGAACCGAGTGCACCGAAAAAGCAGGCAATGAGAAACAGCCACTGACGTATGACGTCCACAACGGCCGACAGCACGTGGCTGTGTTCATGGGGCTACGGCGATTGTTGTGAATACACCCGAGAGAAATTAAGTGGCCGTCGCCGCAAACAGATGGCGCTGCTGACACCTTTCATGGCAGCACTGAAATCTACACAAGAACGAGTGGAATTCTCAGTTGTTGAGACGATGAAGTACAATTATTTTTCAATTCTATACCAGCCCACACTCATACAAGGCGACATGCAAATACACACGAATATGGTTATTTGGCGCTCCCTGCCAGCCGCAGCCATCCTGACCCACTAGCGAACTAGCGGCTCATTTGTGGTCAAAGTTACGAAGCGATTGCGCCTTGTGGTGGGGGCGGTGCACGGGCTGCTCATAACTGTGTTTGTGAGTGGGTGTGGATGTGTGGGGTGTGGAGACTCGCCTCGTTGCTGTGGCTTTGGGGCGGTCTGAGAGCGGGGCCAATCGAGTTCAAGCACCAGACAAATTGATCCGAAGCCCTGCACTAAACGGCTATCCTGGAATACGAGGTGCGCCGAGTAGGGCAGAAGGAGAGTGCGGGAGAAGAGAGAAGATGGAAGATGGAAGATGAAGGCGAACGGAAGCCAAACCGAAAGGACAGGTGCAACTTTCCAAAGGCGATCTCTTCGAAAAACGGACCAAAGGCGGTCGAATTGAATAAATGTTGTCGTTGAAATTTTAATTACAATCTCCACTTGTTTGAGGAGGGCAGGAAAAGAGGAAGAAGAAGAAGAAAAACACGAAGCACTTGACATTTAAAATCAAAATTGACCTCGACCGCAACAACAACAACAACAACAAACACACACACAAACAACGCCAACCGCGAAGCAACCGTTAAAGGCTGTTTTATTGCAACAAAATGAGCATCCTCCGCAAGATGGCGCCCAAAACAATGACAACAACAACAACAATAACGGAAACAACAAATAAAACAGCGCGAAACCAGCGCGAAAACAACAACAATTTGAGGCGAGTTGATGGCTTGTCGAGCGGTTGGCCTGTGTGTGTGTGGGTGTGGGAGAGAGACAGGAAATTGCGGCGAGCAGCAGGACGAGAAGTTGCCGTGGGTGGTGGCGGGTGGAAAAACGTCGGGGAGGTCGAAGGATGGCGCAAGAGAACATTTAATTAGACGTTCTCAAGTGGGGAGGAAATTAAAATTTCAATTGCTGAAAATTTCAGAATAATTTCAATGACGAATGGGCGCCGAAACGGGAGGAGTTCGATGAGGAGGTCGATGACGAGCACAGAGACGGCGATAGATTTAAGGCTGGCTGGGAATCGACGGGTTTCGAGAGAGCGAAACAACAAGAGCTCGAATACCAAGCATTAACACAATTATAGCGATCGAGAACGAGGCGAGAGCGAAAGAGACGGCTGCCACGGCCGAGAAGACACCAAAGCGTATGACAAAATTTCCCTTTGTATCTCGATTACAAGTGAAGTCGTCGTTTACATGCAAATAAAAACCAGAAAAGAAAGAAATACATTAAAAAAAAACTGGAGGCAAAAATCATTGACGAAGAATTCCTCGATTATGCTGGACTTTAATTGAATTTATCACGAATACTTGAAGAAATTACGCAGACATCGTACGGAGTGGGAGCGGGACGGGGTTAGGGAGGGGGGACAAAGGAGTTCAGCAGGGGGTGGGGCCGTGTGTGGAATTCAGAGGCTCCACAAGTGACGTAAAGCGACAGCCTACAAGTGGACCTAGATGGAGATGAAGGCGTAGAAGTCGAAATAAAGCCGATGTTGGAGTCGACGTCGATGTCGAAGTCAAAGTTGAAGTCGGGATTAAAGTCGGAGTCGGAGTTGGAGTCGAAGTTGAGTCGAATTTAAAGCCGAAGTCGAGGTCAAAAAGAAAGCAATTGCGGATGTCACGGAACGTAAGACGACGTAAACGCACCGATTTTCGTAACAAATCACGGGGGGCAACGAGGTGGGGTCAGCAACAACAACAACAACAATAACGACAAACACAACGTCCACAAAACAATGACAAAAACAATGACAAAAACAATGGCAAATACAATGACAAATACGAAGCCGAAAACGACGACAAATGCAATGACTAAAACTGCGACAACAACAACAACAACGACTACGGCTATAAGAACACCAACAACAAGAGCAGTTACGAATAGTAACAAAATTGATGGGCACACTTACAACAACAACAACAATGACAACGACAACGAAAACAAAACAGCAACGACAAACAACAAGCAACGAAAACATAATCAAGAAGCGAAATTGTGGGGCCAAAGGAAGCATGAGAGGGAGGGGGAGGAGCCGGAGAAGGAGAAGAAGACGAGGAAGCAATTCGTCATAAAGCACTGGGTCACCGACGGCGAGCGAGCGGCAGCTGAAGAGCGAGTCAGGGCGGGTGAGAGAGAAGAAGAGGAAGAGCGAGGAGTGCGTGTTGGAGCGAGCGAGGAGTGAGAGTGATGAGAGCGAAGTATGAGAGTTGATGAGAGCGCGGCGTGGGAGCGAGCGAGAGGAGGCGAGATTGTGCGATGAACTCAAAACGCAATTTTGTGGTGTTTGTCACATGGTTCTTGGCAGCCAGTTGACGACTTGGCCGCTGGTCGACGGCGGGGGGGGCGAAGGTGAGAGGAGAGCGAGAGGGAGCGCGAGGCCAAAGGCGACCGTTGGGTGACCCGACGGAGGTCCCGGTGTGTGCGTGTGTGTGTGTGTGTGTGTGTGGAAAGTGAAATTTATGCTGCTGCAGGTTCTCGTTTGCTCTCGTCGCAGACGTCGTTCACGCTGTTGTTGTTGTAAGTCTTGTTCTTGCTAGATGTGCTTTTGATGCTCTGTTGTTGTTACGACCATTGGATTCGCCGTTAGTTGTTCCCGTCGTCATCGTCGTCGTCGTTGTTGTTGGTGTTGTTTCGTTAGCTCCGCTTTTATTGTCGCTCATTTCGTGAAATTGAAGTTGGCTTCCGACCTTTGGCTTCAACTTCCCTCGACGATCTGCATTTTCGCCTCCTCCCAGACGCACCTGTTCTCGCTCTCGCTCTCGCTCGCGTTCTCGCTCTCCCGCTCGCTTTTTCGCACTCTGTTCCTCCACCTCTACCTCTCGCTCCCCTTGACGGAACTGCGCACGGAGTTTGGTTAAAGCTCTTGATTAATGGCGGCCATTAAAACCATCTAATATGGAGTCGCATGTTGGCCAACAACAACAACAACAACAACAATAACAACAACAAAAACAATGATAGCATTTGCCACCCCACCTCCTGTGGCAACAACAACAAATCATAGGGCACACAACAACAACAACATCGACATGTGGCCGTCAAAAACTCTGGAAATATGGTTTGCTAATTGTCGAAATGACGTATGCATTTTTTACCAGTGTGTGCGTGGGAACATGTATGTGTGTGTGTGTGTGTGGTCGTAGGAGAGAGAATGAAATATGGAAAGTAAATCCTGCTCCAGCTTCGGTTCGGATTTTCCACCGTTTTCCTCGAGCTCATTCAGGGAGTCGTCGACGGCTTTGGCTTCATTTGCTTCTGATTTCATTCTGGAATTTCGAGTGTAAATTATTAAAATTTCGACAATCTCCAAAAATTTCATCCATTTCAAATAACTCTGATTCTTAGGCGATAATTAAAAATGTTCCCTTATTAATTCCCATTCAGCCATTGATTCCAATTCAGCCACAGCTTCCCATTCAGCCATTGATTCCCAGTCAGCCATCGACTTCCATTCAGCCCTGATTCAGCGTTAGTTGGTTGTTCAGCGCACACATTTTCAATCGGCCTTCTATTAATCATTCGTGTTTGTCAACGTTTAATTCATTTGAACCAAGTTTTCCGTTTCTTCGTCCCATTTTGCAATGCCATTGAGAGCCATTGGGAAATCGATTCAGCAGCTCGAGCGATTTCGGCGCCAAATAATGGTGAAATAATCAGAAATCAAAAATCAAAAATCAGAAATCAAAATTCCCGCTGCCGCTTCCATCGCGAGCGCCGGAAATGATTGCCATGTAAAGGGGGAAATATTGAAATTATTTATTGGTTTGGAAATAAACGTGAATGCGAACGTGTCGGCGACGTGTTTGCCTTGTCCATGGCCGGTTAACTGTGGGCGTGCGAGTGTGTGTGTGTGTGTGATCGCTGCCGGCAGGTAGCTGAGCAAGAGCGGGCATGTGTGTGTGCGTGTGTGCGTGTGTGTGTATTGTATGCATCTTCGCATTCATGAAAATGCAATGCCATGAAAAATGCAAAACCAATGCAATAAATGCAAAGCACATTGGGCGGAAGGGGGGGGGGGCGCCACATGGGGGAGGCCGGCGGCGGAACCGGAGAGAGAACGAGCGGAAGAGGAGAAAAAGGAGGAGGAGGCCACAGACAGAATGTGGAAAATTGTATTAGACTTTCAGATTCCCACTTCAAGTTGTTCGGCTGCATATGGAAGCAGCAAACCATGGTCTAGCCGGGCTGCCTTACGGGAGAAAGGGACGGGGAGAAAAAACAAAAAAACGACAATTTTAATAAAACTATATGAGGACCAACAAATCGACCGAAATCACTTCGATCGATCCGAACTGGGGCCCCGCAAGAAACACTTTGTTGGGCAATTAGTGAGCGTTTTGCATTCGAGTGGCGAGACAAAAACAAATACCACAACAGGAGCAAATCGAACAACCACAAGACCTACAACAACAACAACAACGAGTACGAGCCGAGGCCCACAAAAAGCAGTCCATTTCCAGCGGCCCTTTTTTCCTCCACCTCGAGCTCTTCATAAATCATGGTACCTTGGGCGAGGAGCGGCAGCAGGTCGCACGACCAGGCTGCCGGATCCACCGCCGCCACCACCCACCGGCGACCTCCGCCCCCATGGTCGACCCTTCAAACATCCTTCACGTGGCTGCCGTAATTGGAGCTCGTCGTCGTTGCAATCGCTCCTGTTCCCTTCATTGCTGCTGGTGATGATCATGTTGTTGTTGTTGTTGGTGTCCTCAGTGTTGTTGTTGTTGTTCCTGTGCTTGTTGTTGCTCTTTTTTGGGTGGTTTTGATGACACCGGTGCCGTTGTTGTTGCTCTTGTGGCTGCCGTGTCGCTGCAGCCACATTAGGCCTCGTTGAGTGGATGCGGTGGGAGATGTTGACCGCAAAATCTGGGCGTGGCAGTCGGTGGGCACAGCAACAAAAACAGCAACAAAAACAACAACAAAACTAAACAGCATGAGCAACAACAACGACTGCTACACCGCCAGCGACAGCAACGAAAATGCCAACAACAACAACAACACACCGTAAATGACACTGATAGAAGGTATAACAGAGATGGCGATAGGTAGGCAACAACAACAACAACTGACCCTACAAAAACAGCAACAAGAGAATTAAAAAGAAAATACAATAAAATTAATAAAACAACATTTGCAAAATGCAAAAAAATCCGATGCAAATTCAATTCAATTCACTTTCCTTCGAAGCGATCGACAACAACATCATAACAACAACAACAACAACAACAACAACAACAAGTAGAAAAGTCTCCCGGAAGCCGACAGAAAAATCCGCCATATTTTTTCGATTTTTCGACAAACTCTCGCTGGAGCCACGGCGACGACTCGCGGTCAGCAGGAAGGAGATGAACAACAACAACAACAATAGCAGCACATTCGGGAACGCTGTCCACTGATAGGACAACAACAAAATCAAAGCAAAAACAACAACAACAACAACATAGCACCAGGAGCAACCACGTTAACGGTTTTGCATACGAATTCAACCCCGAGGCGAAGGCGTTAAAATGTTAAATTTCGGTGGGTGGAGGGCGGCAGGTCTGGCGAGTCCACCATGGGCCGGAGGGGCAGGTGGGGTTGGTCGAGGTCACGCGGGGGGGGTGGAGGGGAGGGTGGCAACCGGAAGCCGACAGCAGCTGCTGCAGCCGCGGCCGCTGCAGCCCCCGAGGCCGAACCAACACATTCGAACTTCGCTGACGTCGTCGTCGGCGGCGGGGTTTTCGCTACTGGTTGTTGTTGCCGGCTCCTGTTGTTGTTGTGGCTCCTGTCTCTTGTTGTTGTTTTACCTCGACTCCTCGTTGTGCTTCTGGTTGTTGTTGCTGTTTCTGTTGCCTTGTTGTGGCCGCCTGTGGTTGTTGCAGTTGTTTTCGTCTCTGCCGACAAGCGTCCGCCTTAATATGTGTGTATGAGTGTGTGTGTGTGTGTGTTGCACCACATCTCAATAAAGCAGCGGGTGGCGTCCTCTGTCCCTTTCTCTCCCCCTCCTCACAGGTGGATGGCCGGAAGGCTGGCGATGAAAGCAACAAAACTAAAACAGAAACGAAGAGAAGCCAAAAAATGGCAAATTGTTTGCTTTTTTAAATTCTTCCGCTCAATCGAATTCGACTCGTCGTCGACGCCCGACCCCGGGTCGCCCCCAACACCCGGACCTCGACAGACGAGCTCCGGTTACACGAAGCCAGCGTCGTCGTCGGAGTCGCCGTCGCCGTCGCCGTCGTCGCAGGGGTCGCGGCAACAGGCAATCGAAGAGAGGGTGGAGTGGATGGAGGGGGGGGGGGAAGGGAGGTGGAAAGTTTTCGACGGCAGCCGTAGCGGCGGCGGCGACCCCGGCGATCGATCGATAGCGCACTCCGGCGTATTAGGTTTTCACCTTATTATGATGCGCTACTTCCGCTTCCGCCGCTCCGTCCGTCTCGCTTCCTCGCTTCCGTTTCGCCTGTCATTCCGTCTTCTTCGCACCAGTCTCGGGCCAAGCCGAGGCTCCTCGTCTCGTCGCTGCCGGGCTTCGTTTTTGCTCAAACTTGAGGAGCGTCGAGGGAACCCTGATAAAAAGGAGCCGATGAAATTTCCCTAATGGGAAATTTTCCACCGGACTCGACGTGGTCGGCTTTAAAGCACGTGGCTCGTCGTCACACGCCTGGCGTCCGGCTCGCGGCCAACCCTCCAGTCAACCCTTCGCGAAGCCGGGCCCCGAGGGTGGCCCAGTCGGAGGAAGAGGAGACGGTGATGATGACGAAATTCACAATGTCACCGCGAGCAACAACTGATTTCAGAAGTTTGGGCCGTCGTTCGGCAAAAGTTCGGCAGAAGTTCGAAACCCTTGCATACTTAGCGGCGCCGCAACCCGGATTTGCGGGCTTGTTTTGAGGGTCTTGTCTTAATCGACTGCATTAGTAGTAAAAAAATTAAAAACAAAAAAAATATCATTGTACTGAAATATTTTTAAATGTCATTATTTTCCGTATAATTAAACACAAATGATTCCAATAATATGTAAAAATAAAAAATTAAAATGAAACACAATAATCTTTAAAAACATTTAAATAGTATTCCCTTACTACCTTTCCACGATAAGGATTAAATTTACAACCCTTATTCAAAAATTCATTCATTTGAGTTCTGCATTTTCCAGAGAATTCTGCAAGCCACATCTCCCTCTCTCTCTTTCCCTCACTCATTCTAACGCTCGCACGCATTCTACCAAAACTCTTCCCTAGTGACGAGCGGCCGATGCAACAACACGAACAACGAGTATCCAAGCAACAACAAAAAATCCATTAATGCCTACTCCCTCCAACGCACTGCAATTATTTTTCCATTTCAATTGTTGCACTTGACCAGTCGCGGCGCATGACAAGCGAAAGCTGCACAATCACAGAGAGAGAGACTAAAGGAGAAAGAGAGTAGCAGTTCGACTCGCAGTTGCAGAGCGAGTTTGCTCAGAGGCTCGTTGCAGGGTGCAGACTGGGGTTTGGGCTTTCCTTCGGTAGGAATAGTAGTAGTAGTAGTAAATTTACTCCCCAATTCGGTAACATTTTTTATTTATTTTGATTGAGTGAAACTGCTCTTGTTTTTAATAAATAAGACATGAAATTAATAAAAAACAGTTTTGTTTATTTTCATAACTTTTATAATATAGTTCTTATATCATAAAAGTTCTAATTTTATTTACGTTTTCAATATTAAAATTTTTTTAATTGGTGTTTTTTGTTTTTATTTTTTTTTTTACATTTGTTTCTAATTTTCTATGTGCGAGATTTTAATGAATTCCCTACGGTTTCCGTTTTCCAAGGCCGGAACCCTGGTGCAAAATGACTTTGGTGGGTGGACACAAGAGCGAAAGTGACCGAAGATGGAGTGCCTTCGTCACGCTCGAATTAGGAATTCCGAGGGGTGCGCAACAACAACAACGGCCACTTACTGGCAAAAAGCTCTCTTCTCTTCTGCACAATTCGCTCTCCCGACGACGCCAGCCGAAGCCTCGCTCAACTGACCAAACATGGAGGCTGCCATGTTTGGGTGGCATGGCCACCCAGCCCCAGCGCCTCGACCCACAGCCACAGCCGCAACACCAGCTGACCAGAGAGCCGCCGAAGCATGGCCGGTGAAGTGTTCTCCTAAGGGGAGGACGCAGTGAAGAGAACGTTAGACGCAGAGAGAGAGAGAGAGAGTGAGAGAGCGAGGGTTCGACTGCGAGCGGAAGTCGTCGATTCTGCGTGTGTTGTGTGTGTGGGTAGCCGCACGTTGCCGGGTCTCGCGTCGCGTCGTCTCGTTTCGTCTCAACTTGACACGACTCGACTCGATTCAATTCGGCTCGCGTCATTTTCCAATTTGAAATTTCCACGAGCGGACGTCAGTTTGGCGAGAGACGTTCGAAAGTTCACAACGCGCTGTGGTGGACAACGGCGAACACGCAGATCCAGTTGCTCAGCGTGCGAGAGAGTGAGAGTCAACAAGAGTGTGTCCCAGGGTGTGAGTGAGAGGCAACCGAATTCTGGGGGTGGAAAAGGTGTTGCGTGAAAGGAAGGGTGGCAAAGAAGGAGGGAAGGAAGTCGCAAAGGGCGAGCGAGGCAGTGAGAGGAGAATGCAAAAAAAATAATAATATCATTAAAAATTGTAGAAAATCCTCGGAAGTTCTCGCGGTGCAACTGTCAACAATCCCACCAACAACAACAACGACATTTGGTCCGCCATCGGTCTTGGCTTCGTGGTTCGTCGATCGGTCGCCGGGTTTAATTAATTAAAAGTTTTGTAATTGAATGCCGCGGATGTCGCGTTGTGCAAATTTATAAATTCAATTCTCGTCGCCCACCCGCACCCGCACCCGCTCCCGCTTCCACTGCTCAAGTGTTGCCGCCTTAACGAGGGCGCAAAAAAGTAGGGTGAGAAAATCGGCTGCGCGGGAGGAAATCGCAATTGAAAATTTTGCGGAAAAGTCTTGCCGCGGGCCTTCGTCGAGCTCGGTCGCCGTGAAATCGCGATGTGAACAAGTGCAAAAAGTGTGCAATCACAACATCAACACAAACAACAACAACAACAACAAGAGCAGTGGCAACTTCAGGAACTTCCTCCACGACTTGGAAAAAGTCCTGCGTTTCAGCGCGCAGTTGGCAACACTGATTCGAACTCTCCCGTGAGTAATAAAGCATTTTTTCCTCCTTTTCTCCTTTGATATTTTATTTCTTCGCCTTTGTGATTTGCTGTCGCAGGACGAATTTATGAAGTTGTGAAATTCATATATTTTTATGCTTCACAGAATTTTACAACACTTTTTCATTGCATTTTACAACACTTTTTTCGTAATATTATTTGCACCCTTTTACCTCTTTCTTTCACGGATTCCTTTCAATCGCGTGTTTCCTTTGACTGTTTTTATTTCGGCTCTTCATAAATATTACGATTTTAATAAAAACGTCCCGGTCTCGGTCCCGGCGAAAGTTCGATGGAAAAATCACGGCTGGCGACGCTTCTCGAGAATGCGTTTCATACCGTAAAGATTCCGCCATGAGCGAGAAGGTCCGATGTTTTATGGCCATAGTTAAGGTGGCTTTTTTGTGATGTTTAAATTATTTCTAAAACCAGCACCTGGAATAGAAATGAAGTTCATGTTTCTGCTTTTACTGATCCTTTATTTCACTTAAACAATATGCTTCTCACACTCTCACAGAACAATAAAATATATAGGACAATGAAATAAAATAAGTAATAAAAAATGTCATAAAGTTTAAGAGGATATAATGAATTTATTATATGAAATATAATACGAATTAAAAGTCAACAATTTTCAAAAACTTTTATTAAGATATATTTTACTATTGATTTGTGTTTTTTTTTAATTATATCATGTGTTAGTGCATTAGTGCATTTTTGGAATATTTCTGTATATTGAGAAACAATAGCAATTTTTGCAATTTTCATAATTTAAGTTTAAAAAAATATAAATGAAAAAATGTTTCTAACATAATTTTATTACTTTGAATATAAGTGATAAATATTTAAATAATCTGCGGAAAATACAAAATTGTTTTCGATTTCTTCGAATCGATTCGGGATGAGATTTTCTGAGATAAATCATATATAAATAATAATATTAAATAAATAAATGTTTTGAAACAAAGTAAATGTAAATAATGCAATAAATACGAAACTTGCTGAAAATACTCGGAGTAGGGAAATTACTACGGAGTAGTGATTGAGGAAATCTGAAGCAAGAGGCGTCAATTCACACCGTCTCCACGGTATTGGCCCCAGTGGGGTCGGGCAAACAAGTCGAGGCGAATCGAGGCGAGGCGAGGACGAGGACCGCGTAATTTTCTCGAGTAAACAAATCTTTTTGCACTTTTGGCAAAAACCACGCCAGCAGCACGTTCCACATTCGCCACGCCGTCGAGGGGTGGCCGCGACCAGGCGCGGAGGAGGAGGGGCGCCCCGACAGTGTTGCCACCCGTCGCACAGGGGAAAGAGACGAGAAAGTGGAGCCGGCTACAGCAAGGACGAAGCGTGCCGAGTGCGAAAACAAAGGCAAATTGAAGTGCTTGAAATGCGTTTTGTCAACATTAGCGTTGGCGTCGGCGTCGGCGTCGGCGAGATAACGAAACGTAACTCAACGTAACGCGACGTAAAGCATCGCACGGCGACGGCGACGGCGACGGCGACGACGGCGTTGGGAGGAACAGCGAGCGAAACAACGAGGGGTTCGAAGGACTCTGGGGGTGGCGGGTGGCGGCCGTCGGTGTGGACGAACGTGTGTGTGTGTGCGTGTGTGTGTGAGATGTTTATTTCATGAGCGATGACGTAGATGGTGAAAGAGACGTTCAAAAATAGAAAAAACGCCAAGTGAACAACAATGCGATGCAAAGTTGACAACAAGAGCAAAACTACAAAAGCAACAAGAAGAACAAAAGCAACAAAAGGAGCAAGAGAAACCAAAACAATGAAAGCAAAGAGACGAGACGAGACGAGACGAGAAAAACGAAAACAAAAACCAAAGCGACGACGATGGTGATGACGACAGCGTCAGCGACAACGACTGCGGCGGCGACAGCGGCGGCGACAGCGGCGGCATCGAGACCGTCGCCTGGAGGCGCACAAAACAACCCTCGCTCGTACAACAACAACTACAATAACAATAACAACGACATCAATAAAAACAACAACAACAACAACAACAACAACAACAATGTGTAGCCAACCACTTCGAGGATAACGTTTGAGTTTCATTTTTTTCACTGCTGCTCACGTCGTCCTGGTTTCGTTGTGGTTGTTGTTTTGTTGTTGTTGATGTTGGTACTCTTCTCCTTGTTGTTGTTCTTCTTCTTGTTGTTGTTCTTCTCATTGTTGTTGTTGTTGTTTGGCAGCAAACCACGCCGCGAGAAAACGACACCAACAACAAACCCTCTAGCGAACTTCACATCGGCCGAAGCCTGCGTCGCTGTCGCCAACGGCGTCAACGTCAGCCTCGACGTCGACGTCACGGTCGCTGCCTCCCTGCAGGATTAGGATTTTTTTCTCGCGCTACTCCGCGCCAGGAAGGATATTTTTGCGATTGTATTGAGTTCGTATTCGCAGGACATTTTAATTTTTTTAATCCTCTGGGTCTAGTCAATGGGTTGTCTCTTGAATATTTATAAATCATACATGAAATTGTCATTTTAGAATTTTTTATTTTGAATATTATTCATTTAAATACCGATATTAATGGACGAAGCGTTTAGCTAACTAAACCTTTAACACTCGAACTGATAATCGAACCCTTGATGATTTCCTCAATCTTAACACATATTTAAGAAGAAGTGTTTACCAAAATATTTTGGAATATATTTTTTAGTTAGTCGAATATTTACGATAGTAATTCTGAAAATTTTCCCCACTACGTGAAGTTATGTCTAAATTATTTCACCTCTATCAATCCCGAAATGGAAAAGAAAAATCAAAGAAAAACACTTAACTTCACCCTTCTCATTCGTTCTATTCCTTCGTCCGTCGCTTCCACTTCTCCTCCTTTCTTTCTATGCCATTAATTTTTGTTTTTATTATTCTACTGGAATTTCTACCGTTCTCGTTGTTCTTCTTCTTGTTGTTGTCTTGTTCTCGCTCTTCGTTATTGTTGTCATTTGCTTTATTTTATTGTTATTGCTATTAATTCAATTTCGCTTTATTTACACTGTCTGAGCGAGTGTTTCGTGCCGGCTCGAGCGAGTTCTCGTTTGTGTGTTTTCTCCCCTTCCCACTATTGCCCTCCTTCATCCCACCCCATTTTCCCCATGTCCTGCCCGCACTGCCGCCTACTTTTGCCCCACCCCACGGCGCTTCTGAAAGTGTGCTGCGAGCTCTGCGACAATTTAATTAATTATAAGTGGTCGTAGGCGTGCCGACGATTCGGGGATGGGAAGGGCAAGGTGGGGCCGAGAGATGCGGCCGATGATGCCACCGGTGTTGATTGCTGTGAGCGGCAACAATAACCACAACAACAACAACAACAACAACAACAACAACACTGACAGCCCCAATGACGACAACAACAGCAAGGTTATTTCATGCGTCTGGCATTGTTTTTTCGCTCCCGAGGTACGCGCGCGCACCTCGAAATCAAGAGCCGAACGCGTGCGACGGGCGACGAATCGGTTGAATGAGCAGGGCGCGGGGGAGAGACAGAAAGACAAACAGCCCGATACACAGACGGCCAGCCAGCCCGATAGGCAAAGGTCCGACACGTTTGGGATGTCATTCACCACAGTTTAAATCGCTCGTTCAATGCGAATAATTTATTAAGGAGCTGCCATTTGTAGGCATGCCATTGTCGTCGTGAATAGGAAAAGCGAAAAAAATCGCTAGCCCTAGTAGGGAACGAGATAGCGGTTGGTGGGCAAAAATAAATGCAAAATAAAATAGCCAAAAATCGTTCCATTCCCCGATACTCCAGGAACACACTCGGAACAAGCGTGTCTTTAGTTCTAATTAGAATATTCAAATAAAGAAGAAAACTGAAATAAGTTCGAAAGACCGTTAACCGAAGCAAGTTGAGCAATGAGAGACATTAAAGGAGTCCTAAAACCGGAGCCAATACCGACTACAAAAGGTTGGAGAATTGGGTGCGAAGCAAACGATAGAAAAGTTCTGTAAATGGTACTTTAGAAATGTACTGTAAAAGGTACTCTAGAAAAGTACTTTAGAAAAAGTACATAAAATTCGCAGTTCCAGAATTTTCCGGGATCTTCCCTAGACGCCTCCCTCAAAAGCCAGTGGCTGTGGCCGCGGCCTTAAAACGAAATTCACATCGCCATTGCATCCGAAATTAATGGAAATTTACTACGCGACTTGTCGTAAAATGTTTATTTCCACCGGAAGGGAGAAGAGAGGAGAAGAAAAACATAAACTGAGTATTAGCAGGGGAGCTGGAGCTGAGGGAGCGGCGTCTTTTATGGGGCTTGCCATGGGGTATAAATATTGCTTAACTTGTTCTAAACACATCCGCAACTTATCTGGCGCCGAACGGCGTTCGCGCGTTAATCTCAGTCATCAGCGTCGCCGCTTGATTCACTGTTGCATTCAATTTGAAAGCTTCTTCGTCGTCCTCGTCTTCGTCTTCGTCTCCGTCGTCGTCTCCATCTTCACCGCCGTCCTCCACAGCCTTTTGCTTCTTATGGTCTTCTTGTTGCACTGCCAAGTTGTGGAAGAAGTTCTGGCCACGATGCCTCCCCCACCCTACCCCATCCTCAAAGCGAGGCAGCAACATCGAACTGAAACAAAACCACCGAAGAAACAGTCGATGAACGCCAAATGAAGGAAATTTGCGGTGAACTTTAAGGTGGTGGTAGGAAGGAGGTTGGCAGAAGGCGATGGAGAAACACTGAATACGGTAGAAGATTGGCCAAAAAGAGAAGAGTCGATAGTGGAATCGGCACGAAAATTTAAACAGCAATTTGACATCCTTCGCCGCCCAAGAATCCTGACTGAATCCTGAGAAACTTGAGGTTGCGGTGGTTGGAATTTTCGCCAAATCAAGAGAAAATAATTCCTATTGCTATTGTTGATGCTGGTAGTTGAGCATTTGTTTATTTCCCTCTAATTGTTCTGCACTAGAACCACAGCATTTTCGGTTCTATTAGTGTATACTCCCATAGGATAGTTTAATTATAATTTTTATTATAATACTGTACTCTTTTTGCTACTCTTTTAGCTAATCTCTTTTGCTACTTCATTTGCTCCTCCTTCAGTTACTCCTGTTGCTATTACTTTTGCTACTCCTTTTGCTTTTCCCCTTGCTACTGTATTTTCTACTCCTTTTGCTGCTCCATTTTATCTTTTGCTATTCCCTCAGTTTACTCTTCACTTTGCAACTCTTTCTGATCGCTCTTTCCGGGCAATTTATTTATCTCCTCTTCAACCAAGTTCGACGTCTTATTTCTACAGCTATCTCTGTCTGTCGTCCTGTTTGCTACTTATTTCTTCCCTACTGCACGGATCCGTTAAGGTTTCCTTTCCACTACTCTTTTCGACACCAAAACCTATAAATAAACGAACTCTCCCTGTTGTTTGCTCAACAATTTGCGTAGTTTTTCCACCTCCCTCTCGGATCGAGCGAGGGAGGCAGACGGAGGATCCTGAGTGCTGAGTGCTGAGCGATGGAGGATGGTGAGAGGAGAGGCGAGGACCAGGTTAGGGGGTGACAGCCGTGCCTGGGGTGAGGTAAAACTTTTTAAATGGACCATGGTAAAAGCACACAGAAACCTCATTAGTTATTTTCGGTTGTCAAGCGATTAGAAGTTAAAGTGTTTCTAATTTGCATGTTTTAGCAGAGAAAGAGTGAAGCCAGTGGTGAAGCGAGGGCGTGGTTGGATCGAGGGCGTTGGTGACAACGTCGAATTACGAAAGGGTTGTAGCGGGCATTGATTTTGGGAACAAAACCGGAAAAGTCTTTTGGAAAAACCCTTTGTAGGGAGAATCATAAATTTCTATTAAAAGCAGATGACAGGGGGTAAAAGCAGAAGAGAGTAGATAAATATTCATCAACGGAAAATTAGAGAGAGGACCGAGTCGTTGAGTCCTTTCGCTGAATCGCAGAATGGGGTCATCAAGGGATCTCGAGCGCTCTGAGTCCGAAGAACGAGTATGGGGAATTTTTGTTTGCACTGATGTTTGTGAACTTTCGAGAATTTAATAAATAATGCAAACCAAACAACTTCGGAAACAACAGCGATGGAGCCAACGATGACGACGGCAGAGTCGTTGAGTGGAGTCCAAAATCGATGACAACAACGTCAATAAGACCGACATAAGTACGGCTCGCACATGTTCGCAGGTCAATCGCCAGACTAACAAGACAAGGGAGACGGGCACAGTAAGATCGAGGGAGAGGAAGGGAGGTATAGAAAAACAATTAACACGCAAACCGAAAAGTTTTCAACACTTTTCCACAGCATTTCAGCGCTTGCTTCGGAACCAACGACGGCGGCGGCGGCGACGCCACACAAAACCGACCAAACCTCGTCCTCCTCCACGACCTCCCCTCACCCTGTGTCAGCGACCACCCCTCGAATCCTGCCCCAAACACCCAGGCCAAAGGGTCGCCATGGGAACCTCTGCGGTCGACGGGATTCGTGCGAATGCGAAAGTTTTTGAAACTCGAACTTCAATTCGATTAAAAATGTAATTACAACTAGTTGTATCTCGCTCTCTCCCCCTCTCGCCCTCTCCCTTGCTCTCTCCAAATGCACGGTCGTCCCCCCATTTTGTTTTCATGTTCGCACCCACACCTTGTTCATAATTTCTCTACCTCTGTTTCGCCCACCTTCGTCCTTCCGAACCTCCTTCCCTTCGTACCAATGTCCGTTCTGACTTTACCTTCCTCTGCTACCACTGGCCAAACACGAAATAATTTAATGAAAACTCCGGAACAGCAGTGAATGAAAAATGCTAGGACGAGGTTGACGGCGGGTTGGTGGATGGAGGGGGTTGGGGGTTGGGCGTTGGGAGGAGCGAGACAGACATTTAGGTAAAGGTGGAAATAAATGACTCAATAAACGCGAGGTCAGCGGACATGCAACGAGCGGCGATTAGGGGTCGTCGTCGTCGTCGTCGTCGTCGTGGTCACCGTGGCGAGGGGGTGGCGACGAGTAATTCCCAGGACTAGAATAAATCAGACAATTAATAAATTATATCCGCAAATTGGAGGGTGATTTACAACAATAACAACAACGAAACCACGTTCAACATAAAAAAAGAAAACCTCTAACAAGCGCATTAGAAAAAGCAACGGAAGAAGCCACAAACTGCGATTATTTTGAGGTTTACCGCGGTCCCAGCTGCGTGGCGAGAGGGAGTGAGGGAGGAGGGTGAAGGAGTAAACTTTGTTTTTACCGCGAATGGAAGATGGCAATAAAGCATACTTAAATCGCTGTTTAGATCTTCTAATGTTTCCCTCTCGGATATCTATGGATTAGGGGAAAAACATTGGCAAGGGTTGCGATTTCAGTAGCAAGTAGCTAGGAGATTGTTCTAGGCAAGCAACAAGTTCGAGGAAAGAAAGGAAGAATTCAGATTGAAAAGAGGAAAAAAGAGAGACTGAATATGTAAGAAAGACTGATGAAAAATTTAATAAAAAACCCTTATCGAGGTGAATACGTAGACATGAGCGATAAATGCGAGCACGTCCCACACCCCCCAGGGCATGTCCATTAGTCGACTGCCCGAATTCGTGGAAATATTAAAATTTTTGAATAATCGTGTGCCAGAACCTGCTGGGGCGACCCACGCAGATGCCCGGTGGTGGTTGGTGGATGGAGGCAACGAACCGTGGAGCGTCGGGCGTGGGCAAACACAGGAAAATGGCAACAAAACACGTTAACCGAACGTTGGCTGAGACCACGCGGCACCAACAACAGCAACAAATGCAACAACAACAACGACAGGGGCAGAGGCAGCAATAATTTTGAACGTTTAAGCTTGACAGCGTATGTCCTTTGGCAGTTCCTTCCCCTCCTTTTCCTCCCAGCTTCTCTTCGTCCTCCTCCTCCTCCTCCGTCCGAACCCTTTTCGCATTGTCTGCCTGATGCTGACACTGACGACGACGACAACGACGGCAACAACAAGGGCGATGAAGTCGCCAACGTCGTCGGCGGCGACCGAGAGCTGAGAACAAAAGGAAGCCGCTCAAATATTTCATAAATAAGCAACAAGGACACGTTTGAAGCAACAGGACGACGAAGGTTGCGTGGATCTAACCACGTTGTTGTTGCGGTTGTTTTTGTAGTTCTTGTTACTGTTACCGTGGCTGGGGATGGAGAACGTTGCATGTGTGCGATGTGGCTTCGGTGGGTTGAGGGCGAGGGATCGGGATCGGGGGCTCTCGGGCTCTCGTTTACCCCCAGTGGATTCGCTATTCCCGCTTGCATTTTCGACACGTGCCGCTCGCGTCGAGCACGACAGCCGTGCTGTTTCCAGACATTTCACTTTGAACCCCACCACCCCACAACCCCACCGCCCTCGCTCTGGCCCTCGCTCTGGCCCTCGCCCTGGGCCACAACCTGCAGAACGCCTCGCACCGCCCACAACTCCCCGAGGGAACGTCGGAAGGAATTCGTTTCAATGCTAAGCAAATACGAATGTAGAAAAACCCGAAAGGGAAGACAATGAGTCATCGTGGATGAGGTGGAGAGAGCGAAGGGGGTTGGCAGAGAGAAGAGAGCGAAGAGAAAAGGAGGCGTAGCGAGGGACGGAGGGCGACGCAGGGAGCTGGAAACGCGAAGTTAAACAGAGCCGAAGCCAGAGGGAGCAGAAACAAGTGGTGCATTTTAAGTGGCATTTGAAGGGTAGGCCCACTTGATGTTCATTATCATGAGAGGGGCGGTGGAGTCGATGGCGTGAGCGGGGTAGCGGGCGGTGCGGTGCGGTGCGGTGAGGGGAGAAAGACAAGTGTGACTGGAGTGGAGATACCTGAGAACAGACCACAACAACACACTCATGATCTTCTGCACACTCTTGGCCTTCAACACACTCATGGCCTACAACACACTCGTAATCTTCAAAGAAAGCACTCCTATGCATATGCAATGTTTTGTTCTCATTAATAATGTGCTCATTAAGTGGCGATAATGAGGAGTGGAGACTACAAAAGCTGACTATTAGGGCTTCCTATTAATGTCTGGGATTCCGCTCGCGATAATGAGATTGGAACAGTCGGGGACCGCGAGATGATTAAGAGATAATTGCAAGGGGGGAAGAGTGGAGAAGATCGAAAGAGAATGTCAAAGATCTCATCTTATAAATGCCAATGAATTGTTCGGGAAGGAGAGTCTCATAAATCTGAGCGAATTTTTCCAGAACAAAAGGATAATAGAAGAAAATAATTATAAGCAGCAGGTGGCTGGAGTGAATCTCATCAATTTTATTTATTTTAATCCACTCATTTATGGAGAGTGTTCGATCGATCGATATTCAATGGAGAGCGACCTACGTAAAATGTTGTTGGCTTTTTCTGAAGGTTTCTTTCTCAATCTCTCACTTTTCCCTCTCGTGGTGACCTTCAAGGTGGCGTCAAGGAAGCAGATGGGTCAACAATGGTCATGGCAAATCAAAAAGAGCCACGTCCTGACCCTGACCCGAACCTGTTGCACTCGACATTCCGACATTCCACGACTGCCGTCGACTACTGTTGACTATCGACATGTCAGAGGGTTCGGCAATGTGAAAGCAATGCCCAATAGAATTCTAGCCTCAGACTCATGGCCTGTCAGAAGCCACAACGCACGACACCCCGAAGAAAAATCGAAGCCGCCCGACCCGAGGATCCCGGACTCCGTCGGCGCTGACAACTCCAGTAATGAAAATATTTCAACACATCGCTCAGCCACAATCACACACACACACTCCTCCTTCCCTCCTCCCCTCTTCACCTCCTCGCCGTCCCCTCTCCGTCCCTCCACCGCATCGATTGCAGATCAAGGTCTGGTCTGGTGATGACAATGGCAAGAGACCGAGTCGAAAAACGCAAAGTCAAAAGGGAAAATCACAACAAAAACGAAAACATACGTGTATCGCAAGCAGACGTATATAGAAAAAACTGAATGAAAATTGAAAGAAAAAAATGCTAAAAACAAGCCAAATCCAACAACAGGAAAATCTCGACATAATGAAAAATTCCTAACCTTTCGGCTGACATTGCGATGTCGACAGCGATAGCGAAAGCAACGACATCGACATCGACTTCGCCTTCGACATATCGACAGCTCATGGCGTTAGAGACAAAGGAAACGCCTCCACTTCCGGTTCCGCCGCTACCCCCGCATCCTCCTCTTCCTCGCCCCCCGGAGAGACTTCGGATAAAACAGGCCTGGAGTCGTTCGTCTTGGGCCTCGGGCCTGCCGCACTCCTGCAGGAGCCTCGGATTATTTCCGTCTAATGGAATTGCGTCGATGGAAATTTTATCGTTGCGTGGTCGTCGTCATCGAGTTCGTTCGTCCCTCTTCTCGATTTCCCTCGCTCTTCGCTTTTGCCATGTGTTGTTCGCTCGCTCTTTCCCTTTGCTAAATCGGGTTTTTCCCTCGCTGTTTCTCCTCTTGGCCATTGCTTAAACTGTTTTTTTCTCTCACTTCTTCCTCCATTGCTCTACTGTTCGCTATGGCTCTTGTTTTTGTTTTTGTGCTGTCTCCGCCCTCACATACACATCCTACATACACTTGTTCACACCCATACACCAGGGCTGACGGTATTGAACCTTTGGCAAATATAATAACATTCAATTTGCGGTTCCCTCTCACCTCCTCTCCTTTCCTTTCCTTCCTGCTATTCCTCCTTTGAGTTTTTATCTTCATTTGCCAGCGATAATGAAGTTCCGCCAGCCATAAAGGAAATTGCAGGACATTCTGTTAATTCGTGTGTGGGTGCTCGAAGGGTTTTATTAGTTTTAAATCCAATTTTCACTGGTCCTTCAGATGAACCCCGAAGATCGGGAGAAGTCATTATGCGGGACGTAAAGTTATCGGCCTCGAGATGAAAATAATGTACTTGTGGTTGGGTTTCTCTTCCACTCAAGGATGGGGGGCAAAATTATTTATTATAATATGGTCTAATGTGGATCTGCTCTTGCTGATTATAATATTTCCCATTAGCAGCCGATAACATTTTATTTGCCGTTCCCACATCGGAAATATTTTGACCATGGCCTTTTGGTGTTAATCACGCTGTGTGGGTGTTTGTGTGTAATGTGAAAATAGCATTGTTCAAATGTCGAAATTAATTCGATTCTTGTTTCGCACATGCGAACGTATTGGGATTCCGGCCTGAAATGCTTGCGACCAGTGTCAGTGTTGCCGACATTAGGCAAACAATTGCGGTAATTTCAGCCACGCCACCCATTGCCGGCCATTGCTGCTGTTCCTGGCCATGTCGTTGTCGTTCCCGTGCTCTTGTAGTGCTGATAATAATCATGCATTGGATGTTGTTGCCGCTACTCGTAATGCTATTGCTTTCGTCGTCGCTTCTGCTGTCGCCGCTTTTGATGGCGATTACGTTGCTGATGACGATGCTGTAAATGCTGCGGTGGATCATGTTGTTGCAGTCCACCGGGGAGATACTGCAATTTCGCATGCACTAATGACAGCATTCAATAGATTAACTTAATTAGAAATTTCTACGTTGCAAATTATCAGAAAGATAACCAAGAACACATGCGTGAATATATGTAGCATGCAACTTGTGTGTGTGTGTGTGTGAGCGTGTGTTTGTGAATGGAATTTCTATAATTTTCTGTCCATGGCATGGCTCAACCTCTCGCACCCTCCCATGTTCAACGCCAACGGTTTTCCGTCACCAGTTTTCATTTCTTAAAGAGTTAAGCTCGACGCCCCCGGCCCGTTGCCACACACGACAGCCGAGCCCGCGTTTCCGCTTCCGTTTGCGGCGTGCGTTTCGGGCGCGCCATTTTGAAATATGTTAACAACACGGCCGTGCATATTAATAACCGAGTCAAACGCAACTTTTAAATCGGCCGCCCCGAAATAAACTCGTTACAGTCACGCGTTCCGGCCCCGCGCGGCTCCGAAGCCGGAGCCTTTCGAGCCGTGGTCCTGGGGCCGTAAATCAATATTTGCTGTGTTGTGACCGGCTCCAGCTCCAGCCTCCAGGCTCCGCAGCCGAATGACACGAGAGTTATGACGATCATTTAAGTCGAAATAACATAGAATGCCAAATGAATGAGAGGCTTGCTCAAAGCACAAACGGCTTCCCGGCAGCTCGAATTAATTTGAGCCCATAAATCGGTGGAGGTCCTTGGAGGACCAGCATTCGTCAGTAGTTCCATAACTAATGAAGTTCGCAGGAAACCCGAGATTATTTATGAGAACTTGTGAGAAGTACGAATGTAGTTTTGTGGTGTTTTTCCAAGGGAGTCCTAAAATTCGCCACCTCCCACAACAAGTGGAACGGCTTTAAAGAGCACAGGCTCATGGGAGTCTCTTCGTGGATTTAACCCTTGGCAACACTGTCACTGGCAGGCTGGCATGTCAGCAGTTGGCAACCCTGCTGGTCGCATGTGCTGCAAAAAGCTTGATGCTGATTGAGTATCGGGTTTCAATTCGATTTAAAATATCCAATTTTAAGTTGTAGCTGTTTTTGTTGCTCTTCTTGTTGTTTTTTCTGATGTTGTTGATAGGTGGTTGGACTATTGTTGTTGCTGTTGGTCGAGGGCTCACTGGCTGTTCGTCGTCACCCGAGAGAGCTGGCGGCAACAATCAGGAGCCAGTGGCCAAAGTCCCAGACGCGTGTTCGAAGTTTTGTAATTGATTTCATTAATTCCGGAATATTGCGTGGCATCGCTCGATGCGAGAGAAATTGAAATCCCATCCGATGACAACCGATCCAAACCGAGGCCAGCCCAACCGACCCGATCTCACCCGATCCGATGACATTCAATCCAATCCAAATCAATCCCCGGCACTTCGATGAAACCCCAGCCATCCGTACGACGGGCCTGGAGATCGAGGAAAGCAAAACATTTTCGCATAATCCGAACCTCTTCGGACGCGGCAGGATGAGGGAAATGCAATTAGTTGCACTCGAAGGGACGGGGGTGGGGCGGAGGTTCCGGTGAGTGGCGGCCATTGTTCAGCAGTTTGTCGGCCGACCTGAGGTGAATCGAGCATGTGCAAGTAATTAAAAGAAGAAACGAGAGACAGGACGACCGAGCGACGAGGGGCGAGGGCGAGGGACGCCGAACGATCGAGACGACGGAAATCAAAATAAATCTCAATCTCCAGTAACTGCAGGAGGTAGGAAGAGGTCGGAGGAAGTCGGCGTGGCCTGGCCTGGCCTGGCTGGGTGGGTGGCAAAGTAGATTTAGCCATGTGAGGCGAAGTATTTAATTAAACATACGAAATCCTGGCAAGGACCAGGTCCAGGCAGGCAGCCCTCGCCAGGCTCCCTCACGGCCAATGCAATGGGTCAGAGCAGAGGTGGTTGGAGAGCGAAACAACAACAAAATTAAACATAAAAGTCAACATTAGCCCAGCGGGAGCTCGCACCGCAATGGAGAATAATGTGGTGAAGGCAGGGAGAGACAGAGAGAGAGAGAGAGAGAGAGATTGTGAAAGGAAGGAAGGCTGGATACCGCCAGGACGTCTCTGTTTGTGCTAGGGAATGTCGCTCTACGTGTGCGTGTGTGTGTGGATGTGCCTGAGGCCGTGGGAGGGGCGGGGCGGGGCGGGGCGGTTGCTGGGTGCGGATGAAAATGTTGACATTGAAGCGCATTAGAAAGCGACGACAAGGACGAGGGCGAGGACGAGGCCGCCGAGAGACGATGCCAAGGACGAGGGCGACGAAAGCCAGGGGTTGGTCGTGGGATTGGACTGGAGCAGGAGGACAGCAGGGAGAGGGACGGCGAGTGAGAGAGAGGGCGGGGAAAGGGAGCGAGAAGGACTCGAAATTATTGCAGAGCTCGGCTATAAAAATAAAATACTGCTTTGAGAATACACCGGGCTTACCTGGTGGATCGACCTCCTTTCCCTTCGCCTCTCGCCCTCCTGGCCCTCCTGGCCCCTCACCCTTTGCCTACACCTTCGCCATTCCATCGTCTTCGCCTTTCGCTGCCCCTGCGCCTGGGCCCGACTCCTGCTGTGCGTAGGGAGTGCCTGGAAAGGGACCGAGTTGGGGGCCACGTAAAGGATATTGACAAACCATGATAATAAAAATAAAGTTGGATGCCGGCAGTGCGAGACGGAGGGGGGGCGGGTCGGTTGGCTCGATCAATAGGTGGAGCGAGTCGGAGAGCGAGGGAGAGTCGGAGGTGGTCGAGCACGGGTGGCGGCGACCGGAAAGGCGTGAAGGACCTGCCCAAGGAATGCTGCGAGCTGATCGAGTGCCTGGTCGGAGTTGCCAACCTCACGGCAGAAAGACTGGGAGGGAGAGAGAGAGAGAGGGGGGCAAAGAGTGAGAGGAGGGCTCACAAATATGCAATAAAGTTGCATTATTTTCTCATTAATATTCCAGCTGTTTCAATCGCATTGTCGATGCCAGGAAGGACGTAATAATAACAAGGACATAAATAACAACAGGAGTATGAAATGGAATGACTACAATAACACCAACATCAACAACAACAACAACAACACAGCTACAATAGAAACTACAGTCGGCGACTTCATAAATCTGAAAGCAAAACGAAACGAATACAAAAACACAACCAATAAAAACAAGTCACATTAAGGAATATTTCTTAGGTCTCAGGATGGATGCATGCTGTGATATTGTCGTTGTTGTTGTTGTCGTTGTTGTTGTTGCTTTTATTATGGTTATGTTTCGCCTTTGTTGCTGTCGTCGTTGTCAACATCTTTGTTGTTGCTGTCGTTGCTTCATTATTATTCATAGCAGGGTAAGGCAACGACAATATCTAGCACATTCTCTTCTCTTTCTCTCTTCTCTCTTCTCTTTCCCTCTTCTCTTCCCTCCCTTCTCCTCAGATCATTTTTGTGCAGCAAAATTTAAATTCATAAATATTATAATTTAATGAAAATACCTGCGATCGCTCGTATCAAACAAGAAAGGAGAGCGCAAGAAAGAGGAGGATTGTGAGGAAAAAAGAACGGAAAATGAAATGAAATGAAAGAAGGGAGAATAAAATAATGGAAAATAAAATGAAGTAAAGGAAAATGAAATGAAGGAAGCAGGAACACGTTCAAGGGAAGCGTGAAATGGGGCAGAAAGTCGAGGGCCACGGGTCGATGATTCCAGGCTACCTTTCAGGCGGCTCCACCTTGCAGGACCAGGACCCGGCAGACAGCAGGACCGAGCACCGGCTACTTATGAAGTCTATAAATTACAGCCAGTGGTATGCAAGTGGTTCGGGGCAGGGGTCCATGGGGAGAGGAAGCGGCAGCGAACCTTCCGATGTGTTGAAAAATGTTCAGCCAACTTTTCAATGTCTTCGACTCCGACTACGGCTCCGAATCCGACTCCGACTTTCCTCCCACGACTCGTCCGCCGACTTTTCTCCCCACTTCACTGGCCCCGACCGAAGCCTTCGCCCACACCGAGGTCGTCCGCGGGTTTCGTGTGTCTTCATCGTTCGCTTCCTTAAACTCGCCCTTCACTCGCTTGGATTTCTGCATTTACTCGACTTTTCTTTTACTTCGAATTCTCCCATGTTGAAATCCCGCGGAAAGCGTTGACAGCAGCGCCATCTCCTGGTCGGCACGAACTCAATGGCGGGGAGCGAGAGGGAGAGAGAGGGAGAGGGAGAGAGAGAAAAGTTTCGCTACTTTAATGCACTTCACCGAACATGAACATGCCAGACGAGCACGATAATGCAAAGATGGCGGCGCGGCAACTTCCGCCAGATTGGGTTCATGTCCTTCTCCCTACCTACCTCCCTCCCTCCCTCTCTCTTTCGCTTTTCGTCCCTCCTATGTTGTTGTGCCATTCGTTTCAAAGTCAAAGTCCTCGCAGGGCGATTTTTAATACTTCATTTCGAATTTAATATCGCGCAAATCCACACACACACACTCAGTCGCCCCCTCTCACTCACTCTATCGTACTCTCTCCCCCTGCCTCTCTCTTCTTTTTCTTTTCAAATGCACTCGTCGCGCGGAAATGAAATTTCGCGCGAATCGTGTTTCGCTTTCAGATCTGCGAAATATTATTAATTTTCCACAAAACGAAGTTCCATGAAATTCCAAGCCGGCGTTGCCGGAAGTGACGTTTGTCAGCCCGTCATGTCGAACATCCGGCTGCGGTCTCCAGGGGCTCGGCTCGGCGCGGCTGCCTTCGATGCGGGGTCTGCAGCTGGATTCCATTAAGTGCGGCCTCCCACATCTCGTCGGCGAGCTACAGGAGCTCTTGAGCCTTTCTTCCCTTCTACGTCTCGTCGTCACCGCCTTCACCTTAAGTCGCCTCCCTCTCTCTCTCTCACTCTCTCCCACAACTCTTGTAGAAGCTCCTGTTCATTTTCCTCATTACTATTTCAACCTCTGTGCCTTCCCGCCAGTGCATCTCGGTTCCTTCGTCTCTCCTTTCGCTTCCATTTGCAATAAAGCCGAGATGTCCTTCGGTGCATTTGCGTCTCTTAAGCAAAGTTTACTTCATTTTCGTCCTGCTCATCCTTGACAAATCCTGGCTTCCGTCGTCTCGAGTCGTCGTCTTCGTCGTCGTCTTGCAGGAAACCGCACAAAGTCTCGCCGCCTCGACGTCGTTCCGTCCTTCGTTGCTTTGTCACGTTCCGGCTGACTGGATTCTCCGAGCATTTGTTTTCGTCACCGAAATTATTTCGCCCTCCGTCCTTCGTCTTTCGTCCTTTACTCTCGTCCTCTGTCCTCCGTCCTTCGGCCTCGTCCATCGCCCTCAATCGTCAACGCCTGCAACTTTTCCGCCGTCAACGCCTCGAATTCGTTCCATTTTCCTCGTCCTCGCTGTCGTCGACGGTTTTTCTCATGACGGCTTCTCATGAGCTGGTTTCATCTCTCTTTTCATTATTTTCTTTTGCTTTCTTCTCCCATTTCTCTGCATTTTTTCCCCTAACTTTTTCCATGCCTTTCTTACGTACATTTTTTTAAATTTTCTTTCGTCTTGTGCACTCTAAGTTTTTCTTTTCTACTCACTTTCACCCACAGCCACTCCGTATATTTCTAGGTTTCCTTTTCCTTTGCGTTTATTTTGCTTTTGTCTCGGTAATTTCATAAAAATACGAGAATTTCGCGGTTCAAGTGTTTCGTTTCATTTCGGCTTTTATTATTGTTCTTCTCCCAGAGATGAGCAAGCGACGAGTGCTCGTTTTTATTTCAATTTCTCCGTTCGACTTTTTCGCCGGATCCCCGTCGAGGATCCTTCAAATTGAATGGAGGATTTATTTGTTGTTGCTTTTGTTTCTCCTCCACTTCCGCTCAGTTTTCTTTCCAAACAGAAAATTGCATGCAAATTCGCATTTGCTTTCCCTCTCTCGTTCTCTCTCTCTCTCTCTCTCTCTCTCTGTTGCCTTTCGTGTCTGGGAGGGAGAATATTTTCATATGATTTGCGAAGTTTAAAGTTTCCGCAATTCATCGTCACGTAATCCCCCACACACACACTCACACACATATATCTAGCCGTCCTTCTCTCGTTTCTCTCGTTCCCGACTTTCGTTCTTTATTCATGGTAAAAAAAAACTCCTCTCTATATTATTTACAAATATACTCTTCTCCATCTTCTTCCATTTCCGGTTCCGTTGCCATTTCCGCCTCCTTGCTATTGCCCTCTCTCCATCTCTTTCTCTCTCTCTCTCTTCTTCGCTCATTTTCTCTCCTTCTGGCGTTGTCCCTCGCTTCCGACATCGCAACTCCATTACAGTCGCCATCACGCGCTGTCTGACAAGGGAAAAGTTTGTCAAATAAATGCAGGATTCACGTGAATCGCAGGAGTCCCAAGGTCCTTTCTCCCACTTCCACTTCCACTTGCTCTGCTTCCTCTCCCTCGTCCTCCTGCTCTTCGTCTTCGCCTTAGTCCTCGACTTCCTCCTCCACTGGGTGTCCTGGCTCTAAAGTTTATTATCGAATATGATATTCGGCGTGGTCTTGGTCTGTTGTTATTGTTATCACTGTTGTTATGACTGGTGTTATTGGAACTAATGCCAGAAATTATGCGAGTGCGCAGAGGGGAGAGGGAGGAGAAGGATATCGTGGGCTGAGGGCGATGGAGCTGCTGGTGGTGGATGGATTGATGGGCGTTGGTGGGCGAGAGAGAGGGACACGAAGTTTTCCCATTTGTTTCGCACAAACAAACTCGAGCCCTCAGCCCAAAAGGGAGACTCAGAGTGAGAGATAGAGAGAGAAAGAGAGAGAGAGAGAGAGAGACTGAGAGAACGATTGAGGGCGAGGGTGCGAAAGGGATCTGGCGAAAATTAGCAGTTGAAAGTGAGGGATCGCATTTCGGGAGGAGGCAGGACTCGTGCTAGCAGGACTCGCGCGATGGAGCGAGGGGATTCTCAGAGAAGATGAACTCGAAATGTACGCGCGAAGATAACTAACGACGGCCGGAAGCGCTGTTGGAAGTACAACCGAAATACAACTGGATGCTGAAGGCTGAAGGATGGGATCTGCCCAGAATGCAGCATGCAAATTCGGGAACTTACAGCAGACCAAGTGAGCGGGCGAGCCAGAAAGAATAATAGAACGGGCCATGTGGAGGGGAAGAGAGGGCAGGAGGAGTCAGGGCGGAAATCTGGAAAATATTCCATCAGCGAGACAGTTAGACAGACCGACGGACGGACGGACATCAGGCAGCAGGCGGATACAGCGAAATACTCAGCTGGAGATACAGAGAAACAGGAAGACAGATGGACAGGGATGAAAGGACGAAATCCAGCCGACAGACAGCGTTGGAGAGAGTGAGGGCGACGGCGAGATAGATGGAAAGTCGCTCCGTAGCATCCCGCCAAGTGGTGGAAAAGAGAAGCTCAAATACTGAATTTTAAAGCAGTCGAAAACTAGCTCCAAGAACAAATACGGGGTAGATGTGGCTGAGTGAAAGAGGCAGTGAGAGGTTGAGGGGGGGGGGGGACATGGTGGAGCTTAAGGGGGTGGGAGGGGGTTGAACGCTCTGAGTGGAGAAGTTGAAAATTTACAGGAACATCAACATCATCGCATTGGCATCGCAAAGGAGGACCAGCGATAAAGGACGAGTTCCACTTCGGAGCGCATAAATTGAAAAGTT
This sequence comes from Coelopa pilipes, assembly GCA_947389925.1. NCBI lineage: Eukaryota > Metazoa > Arthropoda > Insecta > Diptera > Coelopidae > Coelopa > Coelopa pilipes. The sequence continues at coordinate 41,110,500 of OX376698.1, read as the reverse complement.
CTTCCCCGACGAAAAACAACACGTTATCTTTATATCCTGTTCTTCCCTTCTCTCCCTTCTCTCCCTTCTCTCCCTTCTCTTTCTCTTCCCCTCGCCACCACGTGGAGGCTGCGATGCTCCGCTGATGCTTCGTGGACTTCGCAGATGCTTCAACATCTGCTAAACTTTTCGCAGCATCCACTTCTGACCCCTCCCCTCACCCCAGGTTCGGCCTCGGTACTCAGTTCCGCCGACCACGATCCCCTCTCTCTCTTTCCCCCTCCCTCTCTTTCTGGCCCTCCATCCGACTCGTGAAACACTTGATCCACTGCACTTAATTCCTGCCGAACTTTGAGTGTAAAATTGTTTGTGATTTGCATAAAGAGCGGGAGCGAGGGAGTCAGACAAAAGGTGGGCAATTGAAGAGCGAGGGAGATAAAGAACTCATGAGGGAGCAGGAAAGAGAGAGAGGGAAGGAGGTTGAGTGGCTGAAAGGTTGGAGCCACTCTGTTACTTGTTGGAGTCAATTGGCTTGAAAACGAAATTTCGTTGCCTCGCTTAAACTTCGCATTAAGACCTTCGGAAAGACAATTCTCCTCCACCTGCTGCCTCCCTCCCACCATCTCTCGTTCTCACCTTCACCTCCAGCTCTCCTTTCTCCCTTGCCACCTTTTCTTTCGTTCATTTTTTGCGAGCCCACCGTCGTCTTCGTCTTCATTTACATTGGGAAATTATTGAGTGAAACACGAGGAATGCAAACGTCGGTGTTGAGCGGAAGCGGAAACGACATGATGAGGCTCACAACGACGGTAACAACAATAACAACAACAACAATAGAAACAACTACACAAACAACAACGGCAAGAACATCGACAACAACAAAGGCACAACACGGCTAATTAAAATGCGACGACGTTCGACGGGCGACAGCAGCGCAGCAGACGGAGCCAGTGGAAAAGAACGAGGAAGGACGACGGGGGGAGGAAAACTGCGGAAGGACTCGAGGAGCAAAAACCAGACTGAAAAATCGAACACGAAAAGTGTGTGTAGGAGCGTTGGGAAAAAAGTTGCTGAAACGGGCGTCTAAGGCCGGGGGAAATCAGGCAACGGCGGCCGAGGCGCGGTGACGAGAAGAACTTTCAAAGTCGTTAAAGTTTAATTAATTACGGTGTGCGGGAGCGAGAGCGCACTTCGCAGTAACGACAACAAGAACAGCAACAAAAAGTTCTCGTAACTTCCGTTCACGGAACTTCTGTTCTGTTCATCAGCCGGACACGGGGCTATAAAAAGTGGAAAGAGAGGGAAGGAGAAGAAAAAGAAAAAACTTCATTGCTTTCACCGGTGGATTCATAAAAATCAAAAATTATCGAGTTGTCGGAGAGAGTTTTTTGTTTTCTGTTCCACCTGATGTTTTTTCTTCGGGCCTTTCACTATGAGGCTTTTATGGGTTGCATTTTGTCGGCTCCTGAAACTATGCAAGCTTTTTAAGTATCTTCCTTAATGGCTTCCACGTAAATCAATTAGCAAAGTATCTCCTCCCACTTTGTTCTCTCTCGCCCGCCCTCTTTCTCTCTCTAGCGTTCGGGCCCCCCTTTTGTGCTGGTCCTGGTCCTGGTCCTGGCCGTTGCAGGTGCCTCTGCATAGCGAATTTGTTGCTGTATCGATTTTTCCTTGGTTCGTGCTCTGTCGAATTATCATCTCAGCCAGGGGAACGAATTTTCTTGTTCGATTGCCGACATCTGTTTAGGTGGCCGATGACGTGACTGTACCTGGTCCCCAGCACCCTCGTGCATCACGTCGTTCGGTCCAGCCGTTTAAACCCGCAGCCCATCCTCGGGCCCATCCCTCGAGTCTGTTCCTGGGCTTCCTGTACAAATCCCTTCTCGTCTGCTGACGAGTCTGATCCCGTTTTCCCCACTACTTCCTCGCCCTCACCCTCTTTCGTTCGTTCTGTCTGTGTCTGAGCCCCGGAGCAACAAAATTAGATTCTCCACAATGAGTTGCGATTTCAATGTCTGTATTTTTACACCACGCCATGCCGGGCAAGGAGATGGCTGAAATCTTTCTCGCTTTCTGTTGGCTCGCGCTTTTAAGCTAATCTCGGCGCGTAATTCGTTTTGGTGAAATGCATTAAATCCACAAAACAACAACAAAACCAACAACGGTCCAACTTCGTTAAATGCAACAACATCGGTTAAGAGCATGGTTGAAGTGCAGCGGATGAGCTCACAAAGCGAATAAGAAGAGAGAGAGAGAGAGAGAGAGCTCTCTCAAAGTAATAAAAAAAAATCAATAAAACCAAAACATAATAGTAAAAGAATTCATTAATGGGAAAGAGAAACAAAAGGATAGCAATAAGCGCGATTTGCTGACATTTATTTTGAAGCAGTCGTTTTATGCATTTTTATTCATTTCTGCTTTGAATCCGACTTCCATTTTTTCTGCTCCTATTAGCATTTTGCTGTCGGAAAAAGGAAAATCCACGATTGGCTTTTCGCTTCAATCACAGCAATTTGGCTTTGATTTTCACTTCACCGGTCGTTTTTTTTGTTTTTTTGTTTCCCATTCGCTGGAATCAAAAGCGAATTTTAATTTAGATGCCAACTCTGAAATATATTAAAAGATTTCGATGCTTTGAATTTGCATTTTCCAAATTTTGTTTTCTATTTTCGAGATTTTAATTTTCATGAGTTTCGTAATTTTTTTTATAATTTTTCCTGCTCAATTTGGCCCCCGATATTTACCAATGTCTATGTTGATTTCAATCGAAAAATTCGATTTTCCACGATTCCGTGATTTTGTGTACTTTTTAATAATTTGTCAGAAAATTGTTATTATTGCTATTTTTTTGTTATCTAACAACAACAACTTTCCAATTTCAAATAATTTGTTTTTGCTTTGTCAGAAAATTGTTATATTTATGGCATCAACTTCAAATGCTTGGAACAAACGAAAAACACAAAAAGTAACGATTTTAATTGGTTCAAAAAAATTAATTTTTCTCTTAGAAGTCGGTAACATTTTATTCACTTTTTCTCTGCATCGTCTCCTTAATTTGAATCCCTTATTTTTTCGCGCTTTTTCCCACCGCCCCCCGACCCAAGTCCCTATGGCTCTGAAGTAAATTAATTTTTCATCGCTAATTGGTCTTCTCTCTGTTTCCAGCGGGGCCCAAATTGATCGATCGAACCCAGACCCAGACCCAGACTCAGAACGAGGCGACTGCAGCTGTGTGTGTGACGGTGAGTGGCCATTTTGGTTGCAACGCAACAGTGGTGCGTTGTCCGTGCAACGGCGAGCAGCGCCGAGCCGGAACCGAATAGCGGGGAATAGGAAAAAATCCGGCAAATGCGTTGCCACCAATTTCGAAATTAATCTGCTCTCGCAGGCACGCCGACGTCCTCGGCGGTGGCCGCCATCGCCATCGCCATCGCCAACATCGACGTGGAGTTCATTATGTGTGGGCGTTCGTGTTGGTGTCTGTGTTGGTGTTTGTGCTCGGCGAACATGGCCGACGCCATTTTCCGTCCGGGGTTCCATCTGTTGGCCGTTGAAATCGAGCCCGTCGCGGCCCCCAATCATTTCAGTCCGGCCCGAAACCGAGCCTCGAATTTCGTCCTGTCGCCTCCTCCTCCGCAAGGACACCAGCTGCGCCGCTTTGCCCGTGTATTAGTCGGCGTGCCGTCGTGTGTGTGTGTGCTGACGTCTGTTTGTAATGATGTGAGTTAATGCGTGTTTGTGTGGTTGGTTGGGTGCGTGCGTGCCTGCGTGTGTCCGATGGCTGTGGCTGGTGTTCGATTCCCTTCCTTGCGCCCCATTGAGTGTCAAATTTCGAAATTGAATGCGAACATTTTCACTGATTGATCACTCGGTAGTCGGGGAGGGGGAACCGAAGCTGGACGAGCGACTAAAGTGGGGAGAGGCAGAGTGAGGAAGGAGAGGGCGGTAATGGAACCTGTGGGAAAAATGAAACGACCTACAGGAAATTATCAGGAAAAACTTCGAATTGTGAAAAACAAAAACACTGTAGACGAAGAAATTGCTCCAGACTTCCGAAATTGTGTAGAACTTTTAGTCGAAACTGTTTATTATGCCTTATTCCAGCTTGTGTTTCTCGGCCACGTCGGTTGATGTGACCTTTGGTAAACATTGTCCGTTCCCACGTCCCGAGCCCAACGAGCTGCATCATTATCCTATCTATCACGTCACGACGTCATCACAATCGAAGCCCTTAACGGATGATCGGCCGCTTGGCAGTTTCAATCGCTCTGTTTATTTAATTTTACGCCTCGGCGGACCCATTCTTTTCACTGAAAACCCCGACCCAGACCTCGTCCCCAACCCGGTTTCTCAACCTCCCAACCTGCCGTTTCTCATCATCTCAAATCCTTGAACTTCATTTGGCGTCATCAATCATGGCCCTCGTCCCTCCTCTGCCTTTCCTGTCCGTAGGAGGCTCGTGGAACCAGGAAATCTTAAATTCCAGGAACCCAATCCGAATCGCAAAGCCAGAGCCAACTGGCTGTCGCGTCCTGTCGTCCCTGCGCGGCCCTGCTCTGTCCTGCCCACGCGTGGACGTAAAGGCGTTGCATGCGTTTGGGCGCCGGCGAAATGCGAGAATAAATTAATTATGAAGGCGGGCGACAACAAGAAAAATACGAAAATAGACCGAGCAAGAGAAGGAGGCGGACCAACGAAGCGAGGGAGAGAGGGAGAGAAGGGGACGACGAGGTGACGACGACGAAGGAGCGACGTAGAAGGAAATGAAAAATTTCACATTCCTCCGTTTCGTTTGCGTGTGCATGGAGCAAGTGTCTGTGAGTGTGTGCGGGCGTGTGTACTTTTCCCTGTGTGTTAGTGTGCGTGTGGGTGTGTGCGCTTGAGTGTGTTGATGTGTTGCGCCATTAGGTATGCATAAAGGATAATCCCATTCCCGCTTTGAGCGCCGTGAAGTATGCTACACATCTCTCGCTACACGACTACGTGCACACAACATATGTGAAAATAAACCTATGTGTCTGTGTACTATTTGCATGTGTGTCTGTGCGACTGACTATATACCTTTGTATATATATCGCGTTTTCCTCCGCCCAAACATTGCCTTCTGCGTCGTTAAAGACCTTCGCGACGGAGACGAGGAGTGAGTGAGTGAGTGGGAGAGCGAAAGAGAGAGGCGCAAATGAGTGCTAGTGCGTGTCTCTGGGCATGTGGCGACTGCCTGATAGTGTTGGTTGGTTGGTGTTGGTGTGTGTGTGTGTGTGTTAGAGACGTATTTCTGAAACGGCTCTTTCCACATGAACTTTAATACATTTTAGAGCAGCCGTCTACAGCCGCTTCTTCCCTCTCCTAACTGTCCTCAGTTTTGTTCCCCACTCTTCCTCCTTCTCCTTCGGCTCTCACGCTTCCCTACTCTTGCTGACTCCTCCTTCCCAACTCTGCCTTTCCTACTCCTGCCAACACTTCTATCCCTACTCTTGCCAACTGTTCCTTCTCCACTCTTCCCAACTCTTCCAAACCCTTCCTTCCCTCTTCTCCCACTCTTCCCATCTCTTCCTTCCCGACTCTTCCCTTCCCTCCTCGCATGCTGCCATCTCCATCTTCATCGGCCCGCTCGGCCTTGTCGTTTACGTGTCCTGCGGGAAGTGGGTCGTAAAGCATTGGGTAAGACTTTTTAATTCACTTTCGAGCCTCTCGCCGGAACCTCCCTTTCCCTTTCTGTCCTTCTCTGTTCCTCTGCCTACCCACATCGCCCCTGCCTTCCTCCATCACTCTCCCTACCTCCCTCTGTCACTCGCTCGCCCCCATCAGGCAGGGTGATAAATTAACCGTGGGCAGGAGGGACCGGGAGCGAGTTGTGGTTGGCTGCATGGAAGAATTATGAATGGGTTTTTGTGGGCGTGGGCGGCTACACCAAAACACGGCCCTCCCTTCTCCCTCTGTCTCTGGCTCCCACGACCCTCGTGGGCCTCCCCGAAGGACCTCTCGCCTTGATTAGACTCAGAGGATACGCCTGTGAGGTGCTGTGAGGATTTCGGTGCCCTAAATTCGTGGGATGAGTTTTTGAGAAATCGTCACTCATAATGTGGAGACGCAGATAAGTCGATGGGCCACAAGGGACTGTCGTTCAGCTCAAGGCGGAGTTGAAGGCTTTTAATGGTCATTAAAAGTAGGGGTTTGAAATTTTCTTCTCGAACAGTCGATCAATTTTAGGGTGGAAAATAATCCAGATAATCCCTGACTTGACGAAAAAAGAATATTAAAAACAAAATAAAATTATTTTCCTACATATGTAGAAGTCTAAAAACTGACAAATATAAAAAGAAATTTTTTGAAATACCAATTGAAATTCAAAGAAAACCCAATGAAATGAATTCTACTCATGATCCAAATCTGCCCAAAAAGGAAATCAACAAAACATGAATAAAACACTCAACTCTAAAAGTGCTAAACTGTCTTCAAACGAAGATCTTTAAACAAAAATCTTTAGCAAACTTCCGCCGACATGAATGAAAGATAATAAATAAAAAGACGATAACAAAAGCACAATGAACGAGAAAATATGCAAATAACAATAACAATAAGGAAGGAGGGGGAGGGGGGAGAACATCGATCCTCCTACGCAAATAGAGCCAGCCCACTTCCGCTCCAATGCATCCTTCACTTCCGTCGCAGTCGCTGGCGACCGCTGCCGCTGCCGCTTCCGCCAACAACGACGATGACTACGGCAACAACGACGCCGCCGACGACGACGACAACGAAACGCACGACGTGTCCCGGAATAAATGACGAAGCAGGGAAGAAAATAATAATAAGAAGGGGAGGCAGAGCTATGGAGAATGAGATGGGAGATGAGGAGGAGCCGGAATCCTCGGGGAAATACGAGTACATAATTTAGAGCAAAAATTGTGGGAGAACAGGACAGAGGGAATGAGGCCGAGGGAAACGGAGTGAGAGAACGAGATCGAAGAAAGAGGTAAAGGCCAAGAGAGAGACAGAGAGAGACGGGAGCTGGAGGAACGGCCTGAGTGGGAAAGAGTGAGAAAAGTCGGCGAGTCAGGGGAGTGGTGAAACATTTTTATGCCAGTCGTCAATTGAGAGTTGAACGTGATTTCATTCCTGTTCATACAATTTTAACGACCTATTTTTGCGGCTCTTCGTTCTTCGCCCTCCTCGTGTTCTTTTTCGCATCCACGTCATGTTTTGGTGGAAAAAACAGACGGGCCGAGGGAAGGAAGGAGGGCAGGATGGCAGGAAGGAAGACCGAGAAGGCGAGGAGAAGAGAGAAGGGCTCTTGTAGAATTGTGCAAAAGTGCCAAAGGATCTGGTACGAAAATAAAAAGAACAACAAGAGCAGTGAGAAAAAATCAAGAACAGCGGGAACAACAAGAACATCATTGAGAATAACAAGGACAACAATGAGAACAACAAGAACATCGATGAGAACAACAACATGGCTAGCAAAAACAATAACAACAATAATTATAGCTATGAAACAACAACAACAATATGAACAACAAGAACAACAGGAATATGGAATATAGAAAACAGGAAACTAATGAATAATTCTCCAGGACTCGGCTACTGGACCACGGAGCCCGCGTGGGTGACCAGAGCGAGAGAGGGAAGTGTGAGAGGGAGAGAGAGAGCGGCACTTGGGGTGACCAGGAAGAGAGGGAGAGAGAAGGATAGAGATGGAGCAAGTACTTAAGTATGCATGAGGACGATTCCGAGTCACGTTTCAATTAGAAGCAGCCGGAGGAACGAAGTGGTCGGTGACAATGGATTGTAGTGTGTGGGAGGGAGAAGGAGAGAGCGATATGGAGATAGGTAGAGAGAGAGGGAGAAAGAAGGAACGAGAATTGTGGCAGGGAACGAGGGACCAACGACGGATATGAATGAAATTCCAATCAATATCTGAATTCAACAACAAAAGAACAGTAGAGCGAAGGAGGGAGAAAGACTGAGGGATGTGAGAGAGGCTGAGAAAGAGAGAGAGAGAGGACTTGAGGTGTAGGAAATGACGTTCAATTCTTCGCCATTTTTCGGTCAGGGCAGACGACGTACCAAATGCAATTTGCGGCGAATTCAAACAAACGGCTGACACGGCCAAATGTCAAATGCAGTTAATTAATTCTAGGATTGACTCCTGCTCGAAGGACGAAGGAGACGGGAAGATGGAGAGATGGGAAAGATTAAATTAATATCGGTGAAAAGATTAGAAGCCAAAAGCAATCGAGTCCGATGGGGAAACGGAAGAGCAATCGAAACAGCAGTCAAGAGACCAGAAGTTCAATTACAAGCACACGAGGCACGGCACGTCTATTGGACGTCTATCCACCCTTCACCCCTCCCCCTTTGTCTGCACCACAATCGGGAGCCACGTCGGCAAGTGCTTGGCCTGCAAACTCAGTCGGGCGCGAAATTTTCGATATCGAATTTTGTGGAAATTTTGCAAAATTTCCCTCAACTTTCGGCAGCGACGAGGCTCGAACGTGCCTTCTTGCCGAAGTCGTTCGGTTGGTGGTTCTCGCCCTCCTCCCCCTCATTCTGCTCATCATCCTCCCCTCATCACTATCCGGCTCTTAGTCGACTTTTATCCCTCTCCTACTTCAGCGGTCTCGTACTCTGGCTCTGGCGACGTCCGCCTCTGGTCGTTCCTTTCGAGAACGAAACAATATGCGAGGGACGACCGAGAGCCGGGGACGAGGTGACGGGTCCGCCCATGCGAAGCTCCATCGACCATCCGCACCCTCACCCCCAAGACTCCTGCCGGGGCTCCCTGGTCGGCTGGTCTCGTCGCGCCGACCCTCTCGGCTTAAATTGCGGTTTCCGGAAACTTTCCCGAAGCCTCGAAGAAAATCCGGGGATTCACAGCGACGGATGGGTGCGTGTTTGTGTTTGTGTGCGAGTGCATGTGTGCGTGGAGTCATGTGAAGAATCATATCTGTTCGTGCAATTTGCATGACAAATTACAACAACCAACCACAACAGCAACAACAACGTAAATGATGATGACCGAAAAATAATCCTAGTTTGAGGCTGAGTGAGTCGAAAACTAAGCCGATAGTTTTTTGTACTGGCGCTTTGTTGTTTTTGTTTTTAGGTTTTGTTGTTGTTTGAGTTGTTGTTTGCATTGTTGGTTTCCTCACCCCGCTGTTGGAGTCTTTGGCTTTGTTGCGTTTGCTTTCGGGCCAAAAGAAAACCATCAGCCAGAGTGAGAGTTCCTTAGTTTTCAGAAAATGACTTTTATTCACCGCAGGAACCTACACACAAAACGCACACACAGACACACAAATTCCCCAACACATACTCGCACACCGACGCCGGCACAGACGCATTGTGGTCTGAGCCACAGACGGAAGACTGTGTGGTGTTTGCGTGGTTCCATCTTCGCCCAAGGACTTCTCTGTGTCCTCCTCCCGTTTCGCTTAGAAGCGATTTAATTTTTTCCTGTTCTCTTCTCGTCGTCGGCTCCTCCGCATGGCTTAAATTTTGATCCCTTAAAGTCAATCGCTCTTATCCCACACAGCCAGGGGGCGGTGAGTTGTTGTGGAGGTGACGAGCGAACGAGTTGAGATTTTCTTAAACTTTTCTTATCCTCGACTGACTCCAGGACACTTCTTATCCTTGTTCCCCGCAATCTTTCCACCGCCTTCTCTTCACCTCACTTCTTTGCCCCTTCCTCCCCAGTTCATCCCTACTTCTTCCCTCTTCTTATCCACTCACGTCTTTCGCTACCGGCTCTCGTTCAGTGACTTCGAAGTTTTTCCTGCTTCACTGGTCACTGATCGTACGGTTCCGTCTACCCTGCATTCGGCTGGAGGTGTTTCTAAGGTTGTTGTTGTTATTGTTGTTGTGGGTGACGTTGTTCGCCGACGTTGTTGGTCTAATCTCGCAGGAGTTGCGCTTCAATTGACCGACTTCTTTCCACTTTACAGCGTCATTCGTTTTAATGCCCTGCCTGGCTTTCTTTCGTCCACTCGCATTTCACATACCAACGTCCATTCTGTTGTCCTCTCTTTCTCCGACATTCCCCATATCCCCCCCTCTCGCTCTCTCTCTCTCTCTTTCTCATATACTCTGTATGTTGCTTGCAGCTAGAATTTAATTTCTCTAGAGAAATCTTCACGTTTGCTAAAATACAATTTTATGTGTTTTGTCAAAAATTCATGAGTTTTCATGGGCCAAAAGTTTGATATGTGTCGTTTTTCTTTTTTTGTTCTGCTTTTCGTGTATTGCCGTTGCCGGAACTAAACGAGATCCACCTTCGGCCCTCTACCCTCGTCTCTCCACCCCATTGCCCACCGCCTGCACTCGTTCGACGCCCGGCACGTTGTGAAATTTTGTAGTTTTGACAAAAATATCAATAAACGTATGCTTCGATGCGCAGCGATGTCAAGGAGCACCAGCCGCTGGGAGTTGGGAGTTGCAGTGGCGAAGCAGAGGAATGGGGGTGGCGACCACAAGTTGGCCCACTGTGCAGGGCGTGCGAGATGTGCCCATGGAAACGTAATTCAAAACTTATGATGACGGGTCGGTCCAGTGCATTCTCAAGAGGTGGCCAGGAAGTTGGTGCCTCCGCCATGTACGTGAACAGGCAGTAGTAAAGGATGATAAGTCGCCAGGACTTCTGCTATAAATTTGAATAGGAAAAGTCCATATTGTGAACGGAAGTTATACCAAGCAGAGAATATTGTGACATATCTACTTGTGGTAAATATTCGCCTTTAAGGAGCGGATTTTCTGAAATATCTTATGTATATGGAAATCATAACTCAAGGTATTTTAAGAAACAGAATTTTAAAGATCAGAATCGGTTGCTCTGTAGGCACATCTTCTCCTCACTCTCCTTAATAAGGACAAATAGCAGCTCATGTAACTTATCCTCCAACGTCCATCAACTTTGCCCAGAAGCCCTGGTCGCTGCCTTCACTTCACCCACTTAAAAGCATCGTCCGATGACGAGCAAACAGGCAACGGAGCCCATCGATCCGACAATTTTATTGAGTGACCAGAGACCATCCAACTATGACCGCCGTGTGCCCTTCACGGCACCATAGCGGCCATCGTCCAACCGGCATTAAAGGTTAAAGGATCCTCTTCTCGGCTCGTCCTGCCCCCGGTCATGGACGGCAGGATTTACAACGACAGCTTCATTCGACAGCGCAGTTTTTCTTCCTGTGTCGTGCTGGACGTGGTTCAGTTGGGAGCCTGTGGCCAGCAGTAGTGTAGGGAAGAGGAAGGAACCGAAGGCAGGCGATGGCGCCCACGTTGATCCGACTGCAGGAGTTACAGCGAATCGCGAACGACTTCGTCCCCCTGGCGACCGTCCGCTTCTCTCATGTTTTGTCTCCCGGTCATTCTTTCCTGCAATTGGGTCCAGTGTCGAGCTCTCCTGGTTGTGCCGTGTCCTGGTAGCATCATTCACATGTAACAAATGCATTCTTCGTCTGGTTGCCACCCTCTTTATCCTTCATCCCTCACTCTCTCGTCCTCCTCCCGCATCGTCTTGCTGTAGTTTCACTTTGCGCCGTCGACGTCTACGTCTCCGGCTCGCGAGTTCCGGGCTCCTTCTTCTGGTTTCACCTTTTTCACAGAATCCTCTCCACGATTATGGGAGTTCAAGGATATGAGAGTGTACGAGCGTGTGTTGGGAGTTTTCATTAACAACTTAACCACATTTTTGCAGCGCCCACAAAACAACAGCGGTAGCAGCATCAACAGCAACAGCAACGGCAACAGCACAGGCGGATGTCTTTATGTCCTCATATCCTTGACGACCTCACGGCAACAGGGTCGCCGGGTGCTGCTGATATCCTGGTTGGATTTTATACATTTGAGCCACTTGCCGCAGAGGATGTTGTTAAGCTGGAGTAGTTGTTGGAGTGCCGCGAGGGTGGGTGGTTGTTGGAGTTGAAGGCTTGTTGCTTCGGCGTGAAGGATCGCACACCTGCTGAAAATTGTTGGGATATCATATTACCTTTCAGATATCCGTTTCTCTCCTCTCTTCTCGGTTCTTTCACTTCATATTCCTTTAAGCTGAATTTTCCATTATTGCACAGACGTTTTGCAGCGACTCTCTCGGGGTTTTCTCTCATTTCTCTCTTTTTGGAATGCCCGCAATTTCGCTGCAAAGGCTGCGGTTTCCGGTTCCTTTGTTTAATTTGATCTGCGCTACGTATCGCGTTTCTGCGTCCCTCCCTCTACGCTTTTTGCCCACGTTTCGACTTCCCCGAACCGCTTGTCGCACGGCATGTCCTTGTCAGGACCTGGCTCACATGTCTGCGAGCAAATATGTGAATTATGTGCACATTATTAGTTTCATTTCTGCCCCACCTCCGGCCTCCGGCCTCCGACCCCGCCATGCGCGGTTTGCTCTGCCGTGGAATGCGTTCATTTTACCGCCAGACGCAGGACCCTTCGCTTTGTTCCCTCCTCGTCCCTGTCGTTGTTCCCTCCGCTCCCCGAAAGGAGCCAAACGGAAGGAAGGACGGAAGCAACGAGCAGTTGTTCTAAGCTTGCATCGTGCATCAGCGGCAGCCTGTGACAAGTGCCTCGAGTGGGGTGGGTTGGTGTTTGTTGAAGTGGCGCGGTAAGGACGCATAAGAAAGGATATAACACACACGCACACACCCATGTCCGCCATCTTTGTTAGCGTCGTCGTCGCATCCGCGTCGGTTGCTTTGCGTTTAAATGAAATTTCTTGATGTTTTCTTAAAACCACTTTGCAGCGATCCGCCGCCATGGGTTCGGGTGTGTGTGCATTTGACTGTGTATTGGTGTGCTTTCTGACGGTTCACACACACACACACGAACACATGTATATAACCAGGCTACCGCCGGCATCTGCTGGGTTGGAGCAAACGGTTAAACGTTACGCTAAATTACGTCGAAAATAAATCGTTCAAACGTATCCTAAGCGACAACAACAACTACTTGAACTCCCTCAACAAAAGATCAAGTTTCGTGGAAAAACTTAAAAAAAAAAAACAAAAACTGCTGAGGAAAATTCCGGAAGATCCGGCAATTTGTTGGCTCCTTCTTTAAATTGCTTCCGCTGCACCTGAAAGCATTTTCACAAAGGACGATGGAATGAAGTTCGAATGCAATATTAATAGAAGACAAATAGATAGAGAGAAGCGAGAAAAGGATAGGAAAAGTGAATAGATTTGGAGGTTTTCAGGCATTACTACGTTACACTTAAGGGCGGCCAAAGCAGTTTCGATGCGAAAATCTTGTGCTTCGCGAAGGACATGACGAAAAATCGGCATCTGAGAAATTGAACCCAAGGACGCAGTGAAGCTTCCCTGAATTCCAATTAAAACTGCTCCCCACTCACACACACAGTGAGGGAAACTCGCCGAAGAATAAATACAAAAGCAGAAGGAACAAGGAAACGGATCGAGAGGGGTGGCAGAGGAAGGCGGTGGAAACGACAGCGGCGAGCGAATGAATTTGTTTTCATTTATTTGCCGACTGCGGACACGGCAAGGATATCCTCGCAGGATACGGCTGATTATCTGCGCGGCGACTACAACAACACGTTCCTCGCTCGCATTCCGTGACTTTTCGCAATAAAAACTTATTAGGCACGAGACAGGATCGTAATCCAGGCTATGGGAGAGACGAAGGTCCTGTCGTCGTGCCATCGGTGGGACGGAGATGGTGACGACGGTGATGGTGGTGGTTGTGAAGCGAGAATGAAATGCGAAGAATGCGGAGAAACGACGTCCGAATTGAATTGGAAAGGATGAACGATAAAGAAAAGCAGAAGAATAGATGAGAAAGAGTAAGGTCCAATCAAGCCAAAAGTCGTTCGAAGACTGGGGAACGATGCGAACAAGGAAGATGAGGAGAAGAATCATGATTAGAGAAAACGAATAACGAAAACATAAAGCGAAATAAATATGAAGGAGATGTGGGAATCAGTTCAATCATTGCAAAGAAATGGAAAGGATGTAGACAGAACTGGCAAATCATGGAAGAAGAATTATACGAAAAGGGCGATAAAAGGTCAACCTGGTACCAAAACCACAGCTGACAGAAGTCCCTAGTCAAGGGAATGCAAAAAATGGCAAGGGAATGGAAAGGTTGTGGAAAGAACTGTTAAATTATGGAAGAATTATTATACGAAAAGGGCGATAAAAGGTCAACATGATACAAAACCACAGCTGGCAGAAGGCCCTAGCCCAGCACAAAGTGTAACCACCGCAAGGATCACGGAGCAAATTCAATAAAATGTTAAATTAAACGACGGCGAAATGAGTTCAGAAACGCATTAAAAGGCCCATTAATGAAAAGTTAATTCCGCCTATCGCCGTCATTTGGCACCGTCGTCCGGGGACCAGTTGGCAGGGCTCCTGACACCGGACCTGACCCCTCCCCGAAGCCCTTGTAGCCACCCTCGCGATCCCTCCTGTGATGATTCACGGAAGTCGAAAGGCGAGAAGTCCCGGGCGTTGATGGAAATTCCGAAGTCGTCGGTGGACAACGCAAGCACTCGGCGAGGGCGCGAGGACGAGTGCGAGTGAGATAACGACCGGAAGCGTTTATTCGTTTTCGCAACACTTTCTTATCGGCGCGAGGGCGCGAGAGCACGAGAGTGGGACGTGCGGCTGGATGGGAAATTAAGAGCTTCACGCGCCCCAAAGTAGGCTGCAGAAGCGAAATGTAATTATCGATTGATTGGCATTGTTCGAACGAGGTCGGTTCGTGAATTCTTCGGCTGGGAAAGGCGATTGACTGGAGTTCGAGTGGTTTATGATCTTTTCGCATGTCGCAGCAACTTAGCGGCCTTCGAGGCGCCTCGAAGTAGGCCACAAAAACGTACTCAACGCGTGATAGCGGGCCTACAGGAAGACCGAAGCTAGAGGATTCAGCAGGGCGAAGACAAGTTGACAGCGACAAGGACGACGAAGGCATTTTGACGACGGAAGACGATTTGACGATGGAAGACATTTATTACGACTGAAGACATATGCCTGGCGCCTGAAAATATGCCACCGCAGCGTCGTTCATTACCACATAAATTGCTATTCTTCTCGACATGGAGGGAGAGAGTGCGATGTGAAGACGTTGGAAAAGTAGAGAGTGGCGGGGGTGGGCTGGTGGTAGTGGGAGGGGAAAAGGGAGGAATTTATCTGGGATTAAATGCTCCACACGAAGACATGGGAGCTGTTTTCTTCCTTGAAATCCTTACCAAACACGCAGATCTTATTTATTTTTCTCTTCTCTCGTTTTTTTCTCATCATTTGCTCCAGCTTTCACCTTACTTTACATTTGCATTTTCACTAGGTTTTTTACTTGTTATTTTTCTTTTCCATTCTCATCGTTTCCCCACGCTCTCGATTTCCTTTATTTTTGATCTTTAGCCTAGTTCTGGGCTCTTGTTTGTCGTGGGCGACGCTTTTTTAAAGCTGTTTTGCATAAAGCTCGCCTTTCACTTTGTGAACGGTTCTGCGAAACACACACTTACTCACATCCCCTCATGCCTACCCACACGTATGCACACACGTCCACTAGTCCACGAGTGGAAAGTCTCTGAACGGCTAGGGAAGAGCAGGGTAGAGAAGGAGAGGAAGAGGTGGAAATTGTGACAGAGACGGAATAAAAAATATACGCTGTTGCTTCCAACGGATTTATGGCAACGCTTATACAGCATGCTCGAGGCATGCCCACGGAACGCCTCCGCCACGCCCCTTAGAGTCGCTCCCCCCCCCCCCCCCTCCGCACCATCGGCTACCTTTCGTATCTGTGGTTTTAAATTGAAGTTTACTTTGGGTTTCCAAGGCAAGCCGGTAGTTGGAGCCGGAGCTCGATGCCACTGCTAGGAAGGCAGCAGTTGAAGAAAAAGTTGTGTAGCGAGGCTCGAGAAGAATCAATTTCCTTAACGAAATTCATAAGAGAATCGCACAGAAGCCGGTGTCCATCGATAGAGAAAATCCTTTGTTCCCAGTTAACTTCAAAGGGAGCACAGTCTTCAAAGGCTTCTGTCTACTTTTTAATAAATGCTTTTTAATTGCCGATTAATGTGGATAATTATTAATCAAAGATTTTGTGCCATCGTCAGGAAGTCTCTCTAGCCACAAGGACGTCATCAAGTTCTGGCTACGCTCCTGACCTGCCGCAATGAAAACCACTACCTCGATTAAAGTCGAATTAGCAGTCGTTGTTTGACGTGTGGTTGCAGGGAACACAATCTCTATTGCCTATCCCTGGCCAGTCAGGAGGAAGTCTCAACCGACCAAGCGACCCGCTAATGGACATTTCCGTTTCCGGCACTTCCGTTTCCGGCTTTTCGCACGCCTCTAATGTAATCGCCATCTAGGATCGGTCAATCGATTGCCGCATGTCAGACGCTTCGAATGCTTCATCAAAATTAACCACCTCGCCAACAAAAAATGTGCGACACAAGTGGAAACAAACCAAAACAACAACAGCAGCAGCAATGGTGGCGACAACAACCACATCGTCATCACCAGCACAGATGTCAGCAACACCTACACAACGATATGAAGTTGTGAACAAACCACAACAACGAAGAGTTTTCCAGCGACATGAAACAATCAACGGAGCGAGTGGGATAAGAGAGGGCGAAACAGTAGCCGAAAGGAAAAGGAAAAGAGAAATGAGAGTTGGTTTGTGCTGAGGTAGGTGGAGAAATAATGAAGCCAATAGAATTTGGAAAAGGAAACTCCCACACACGTGTACGAACTGGAACCGGTACACGCACTACGATAAAGTTCGAGGAGTGTGAGGAAGAAGGGTATAAGGAAAGAGAGGAAAAGGGAAGAAAGGAACGGACGTGTTGCAAAAAGCAGGTCAAAATAAAGGTCAATCGACCCACACACAGAGAACCGCACACCTAAAAACTCATAAAGGAAAAGATGAAAAAAGCAAAGCAAAAAAGGAAACCCAAGGAAACCACAAAAAAGGAAAGTAACGGAAAGGAAACCACAGTCTTCTTAACGTAATCGTTGAGCCGAGATCCAAGGGATACTTTTTGTGTCCTTTCTTTATCTTGTGTTTACGTGGGTGTTCGTCAGTTTATGATTAGTTTGCGATATTAATACAATAGAGTTATTGTTGTAGCTGCTGCTGCTGTTGTCGTCCTTAACACACAGTAACACCTTTTGTGGCAACTTCTTTCTTATCGCTGTCAATCGCTTCGATATTCTTTCTTTCGATGACATCGACAGGTCTGATTAAATGCTTGTATCGTGTGCGTGCGGTAGTGAGTGATATGGCGACATGAGCATAATGAGATAGAGATAAAGTGGATCCCGTCGTAATTGCTTCCTTTGTGGGATTTTTCGCATCACTCTCGATTCAGTTCGAATGCAGTGTTTGTGAAATTCTTTGGATTGAAAATCGATTATTTGGTTGCCCTATGCGATAAGGTGCATTCAGGCTTCTCACTTAATCGACTCTCCTCTATCCTTGTCAATATGGGATTTCGCTTTGAATTCGAATACAAGACTTCATAGCTAATCGGAAACCCGCTCCTCTGCGATTTGTGTTCTTACATAAACGTCGCTCATACGTCATGATAACATCAATCTTGCTTCCATCGCTCTGCTCCTTTGCCAGATTTCAAATGTACGTCTTCATCGATCGGTCGTTTATAGTATGAGAGAGGATAGAGGGCGTTGGAAACGGATAAGAAGAACCGATGCGAATCGAGTGGAAATTGCATGATATTCTACTGCATCCATTGGTTGTAAGCGGCAGCCACAATAACCATATTCCCGGCATTACCTTATGCTGCGTTTCGCTACGTGATGTAATGCCACTATATGCGTTATGTTACGTTAAGCTACGGTACGCTATTTTATGCTACGCCACGTTACGTGATGCTACGTTATGCTACGTTCGGTTTCGTTCGTTCGCTTCTGTGTTGTTCTGCTCGGTTCGACTGGACTGCTGGATTGCGTTTCGTTATCGGATTAAATATGACATTCGCAGGGCTCGGTGCATAACATTTCGATCGAAGGGTCGGATCCCTTGTCGCCGCTGTTTGTTGTTGTTGTAATTTATGTTATTGCCATCTTTGTTGCTGTTGTTGTAATGCCAGTAGCCAGCCATTGTGTGCCCCAACCGGGGAAGCCAATTTGTAGCTGACCTATTTTGTTTTTGTTACCCATGGAATATGTAAAAAAAACACTTTTTTCCATTTTGTGTTTTTTTTTCTTTCCTTCTTTTTTCAGTTTTGTGGCTGAGGCTTTTGACGACTCCAACGAATCCCACCCTCTTTTCGACTGATTGCCCTTCTTCGATTGATTTCACGTTGGGCCGACCCTCGATGGCCTGCCTTCCTCGCGTTTCTGAACTACGCGCGTCAAACGAACGTTGTTCGCAGTTGGCTCTTCTGACAACTTCTCCTGTTGTTGATGTACTGCCGGTTGTCGGTCGGATTATGAGTCGCAGCTGGGCGTGGCAGGACCAATCGTTGTTCTAGCTTTTGTTGTTGTTGTGTGGCACTCTGGACCCTCGCGTTTTAAGTGCTCATTAGTGTTGGGTTCTCTGGGCTGGATTTGCAGTTGTCATGGGAAAGGAAGTATAAAGTGAGAGACAATAGATAAGTTTACTATGAAATTCCAGAGAACACAAATTATAATAATTTAGACCATCTGAAAATAGGAACAGGAAATATAATAAAGTGATGGAACAACCTTTTTAACAATTGGTATACAGAATAATAATAATAATATTAAATCAGTTTAGCGTTAAGAATGTATGGTCAATTCTTAACTCTCGTCTCGATTTATAATGAATTGAATTTTTCGCGGCTGCATAAGAAAAGAACGAAGTATGGATGTGGTCGAAATAACTTCAGTTCTTCAGCGAGTTCGAATTTCATGGCTACATCGTGATTACCATCCAAGTTACATATGGAGGAATATATTCTATAGGGATCGTTGCCATGAATGAAATGCAAATCAACTGAGCCGAGTTGGTGGAGGGGGGGGGAGTAACGTCGTCGTCCAACTTTACGTCATCCGTCTTCGAAACGTGGTAAAACTTTGAGAAGCGAAGATGCAAAGTTGGCATCGACTTTTGCTGTTTCATTCCATGTTCAAAACTAATAAAACTACGCAGTTTCATAGAAATCCAATCAAGGACTTTTGCCAGCAGACAGACAGACTGTTGGCTGGCCAGACAATACAAGACAAGACAACACACCGACGGACAGCGAGGAGGTTTGGGAAACGTAGGCGTAAAGCTTGGAGCTGCGAGACAGGCAGACATCTGTTTCCTTCTGCAAGATGCACAAGTTTGCTGGGAGCGAGAACCCTCTGACGGCAGTAGACTACTAACACAATCGCAGACTAAGCATAGAGCGACCCTGACACATCCATACATATGCTAAACACATTCATGTCAGGTCCCGTGATTCCCCGGCGATGGGAGTGAGCAAAGGAGTTCGATAGAGCCTGCCGCCGATGGTGCCTGATGATGACTGACGACGATGTCTGACGGCCGAGAACAAGAATGAATCAGAATGCGGTGCTGGACTGATGGTTGGGGGTGGTCGGCCTGCTGCCATCGTCCCTTCGATCTCAGCAGATGTCGGCAACCACAGGAGGCGGCTGCAACTACTGGGGAAGGATAGGCAGGAACAACATGAAGCGGGAAGCAAGAGGATGAGCATAGGACGAAACGAATTAAGGAGATAGGAAGGTGGCAAAGAGTAAGAGCAGGAGCAGGTGAACGAGGGGATCCTTGGAGGAAATCGAAAAATGATTTCGCATTGTCGGCAAGTGTCGTCGACTCCGGCAGCCGGTGGTAGCAACAGGTTTTCCTTTTCTTGTTTTTATGTTCCTTTTCTGCAGGAGGGAGTCTGAGGGAATCCGATCGAGTTTGGAAAGTTCCACATACCCTTCCTGGATGCCTCTGGTGGGGTGTGCAACATTGCGTGCGGCGGAAGGAGCGACAAACAATGTTGCCGAGGTTTTTCTGCTAGTGCGAACATTCTTCACTTTGGCCATGGCAGTACATGGAACGACAACAGACTCGGCAATAACGCCAGTAGCAACAACATCATCGTGGCAGTAACAATGAGAGTGCCGGCAATAACAACAATAACACGGAGTTGGAGTAGCAAGAAAATTAACAAAAACAAGAACAACAATAGGGGCGAGCAACAACTGGATTGAGAAGAACAAAGTTTTTTCCTTGTGAGAATCGAAAGAAATCCGTAGCAAGCAAGAAGTGGGAAATGAACAGAGAACGATAAAAGAGTGAGCACAAGTTACAAGAAGAAAGAAGCACGACGGAAAACCCTGGCGAAAAACGATGAAATGGGAGTGAGGAAGGGAGAGTCGCGTAAAACTGAGTGCCGAAAAACAATGCAAACAGCAAGCAATAACAAAAATCGACAAGAGGAAGGAAGACATAAAGCGAGAAAACAACAAGTACAGAGAAGATGAAAAACAACGGAAAATACAGAATTTCTAGGAAGAAGAAAAGAGGAAAGAAAAGAAATTTAAGGGCGAGACGAGGTGGTCGATTCAAGCTTCGACGTCTTCATCAAGGGCCAGGATAATGATTTGGCAAAATTGTAGAATGAGGAATTATCGTGAAAGAATTTTCAAACTACGTGAGAATGAAGATAATATGGGGGGAACTGATTACCGGAAAAAGAAAGAATTCTGGCATTACCGAAGGAGAGAGAAGATCGAATGGGATTAGTGTTGGTAAGACACAAAATGTTCAATTGACTGCGGACAATTGAGGATTACCGAACGCGAGTAAAACAAGCCGGTGTGAAGCTGTTTTAATTGTCCAGAGTAACAAAAAATACCCTCCAGTTGTGAACTTCAAACAATGGACTCTGGCAATAATGCAACAATAAAAGCAAATCCATTTCGAAAGTTAGGAAAAGCTTAATTGGAAAATAAAATAAAAAATAAAATATTTTTGGATTAAATAAAATTCTGGAATAAAATAAAATAAAAAGAAATCAAGTAAGAATAGCGACATAAAAGTAAAATAAAATAAATAAAGCTTTAAAAAATAGCATTTAAAAATAAGTAAAGTTTTAACAATAAACCAAAAACTAAAATGAAATAAGGAGGAAATTTCACATGAATTGAAAATGGCGAACATGGATGCAGTTAAAAGAACAACTCAAAACTTTTGCAAACACAGAACACAAGCACACACACACACACACACCCTCCCAAATGGGTGTGTCTGTGGGATGGGAGTGGGAAAAAGAGCGATAGAGACGTTTCGAACTAGCTGCAATTGCTGAGGATGAAAAGGGATGGGCGATGAAAGAGATGTAGCGGATCCTGGCTAGAGGGAGGATGGAGGGAGGAAGGATACGGCGTTCGGAAACACGCGAACTGACAGCCGAACTGACAGTGCAAGATGTCATAATAGTTCCGTTATAGACGGAACCGAACTTCGTTCGTTCTGTTCGTCGGTGCTTTTGCGTTTGTTCTTCTTCTTATTGTTGTTATTGTGCGATATTGTTCTCGGTTAAACGATATTTTTGTTGTTGTTGCTGTTATTGTATTATTGTTCCTTATGTTGTTGCCGATGTTGCTGCTGACGTGGCTGTAGTTGTTGTTGTTGTTGTTGTCATTGTCATTGCGGCCGTCGTTTGGTGCCTGCTCGACTCGCACCAACTTCTGACAGCCCTGAGTCTTGCTCCGTTTATCACGTAGCCCAGTTGGACAAAGAGAAAAAAGAGAGAGACAGCAGCATATATCGAGAGAAACGGGAAGAATCTGAGAGAAAGACAGTGTGGTGCAGGGATACCGGAAGGAAAGAGAAAGAGATCGAGATCGCTTCAATTCAATAGTTGGAATGAAATTCAATAAAGTTTTCAAGTCGCAGATGCAATTGAATTTTGAACAGGGAGGGAAAGGAGTGGAGGAAATAGTACGAGCCACGAGCCGGAAAGAGGGAAAGAAGGGAAGAGATGGAGGAAGCTCTGACTGGGAGAAGACAGACGTACAAATGGTTCCTGGAAATGGCGGGATGATAGAAAAAAAGACATAATGGAGGAATAAGAAAATGTGGGAGAAAAAAATTAAACATAAAAAATATTGAAAAGGCAAAACAAGAAATGGAAAAGGAACATCGAAGAAAAATGGCTTATGCAAATCTTTTGCTTCTGGGAAAACTAAAAGGGCAAAATGGCAAAATTACATGGAAATTCATGAAAGTGGAGAACAAAGGAAAAGACATAATGAGATGAATTGAAATGAATTGGAACTGGGAATAAAGATGTGGGTGCGAAATAACGATATCGAATTGCTCGATTACTCAGAATTACACCCAAAGGGAGAGACAGTCGTAGTCGTGGAGAATATTCACCAAGAGGACACCGAGCTAATGTCCGCAAATAAATCTTCCCAATCTGCATTTTAATTTCTCTGCCATTCCACGAAATTAATAAATAGCGTCGTCGTTATTCTTGATAATTAATCCCGTTCCCATCCCTCTTTCCTTGGCCACGTTTGTCTACCTCTCTCACTCACTCATCACTGTTCCTTTCCGACTTCTTTCAGATTTAATTAAACTTCCGACGCATCGCCGACCAGCGCCAGCGAGGGCCGCGAGCCGCCAGTCGCCGCCAGGGTCGTGGGCCGAGAGGCCGTGAGGTGAGTTGATTGTTTTTTAATTGGAAACCGAAGGGCAGACGCGAACGTCGGGGACACGGCGAAGGAAATCGAGATGGAAGGCCCAAGTCGAAGCCCAAGATGACCGGATGACTGGATGACGGGACGGGAATTGGGAGAAAAACAGCCGACTCACTGACCAGCGGCGGACGTGGGCAACGCCAGAGGCCGGTGGCGACCAGTGTGTGCAACACTGGCTCGGTGGCTGCTGTGCCTGTTGGAGTCGCCGGAAAAAGTAAACAAACATGGGCAGACTTTCTCGGGTCTCTGGCAGTCGGTCTCTGAAGCTCCTTCGCTCTCTCTGCAGACCCGAGTTCACTCTCTCTCTCTCGCTCACTCCCTCTGTTTCTCTGCAGAGCTTCTTTCTTCTCACATCAGCTGATTCTCTCTCCTCATCCTTCCCAATCGCAGTCTCTCGAGTCTCGCCGCGAAGCTCTCTCTCTCTCTCTCTCTCTCTCTGCAGTTCGCTCTACAGTCCTGCACCCCGCTCTACTGCTTTCCCACTCTTCCTCTCTCATTTTCCTTCCCCAACTTTGTCTCCCCTTCTCCTACTCCGTTCCCATCCCGCACTTTCCTCTCCCCAACCCAACCTGCCCGCCCTTCACCGCCCACTCTCGTTCTCTCTCCGAGCTTTGAAAGCTTTTCGCTGTCCTCGGCGATGACGCACGACGACTTCCTGCACTCGACGGCCAAGGACCGCCGTCGCTGCTGGCAGTCGTTATCCTTTCGCACTCGCACAGGACGCGTCGCCATCGCTCTCGACATCGCCGTCGTCGTCGTCATTGCCATCATCGCCGTTCTCGTCGTCTTCCGGCTCCAGCGGCTGGCTCGACTTTGGTAATTTGTGTGAGTCGCGTCTCGTCGCGTCACGTCGTCCGGCGTTCGCACGTCTGTGTTAGTGTTTTTATGCCTCTGTGGGGGGCTGGGAATTGTGTCGGTGTGTCTCGGAGTCGCCGCCTCGCCTGCACTTGCCTGTGTGAATGGCTCGTTTTTTTGTGTAAATTCTGTGCGGGTTTCTCGTGGCCTTCTGAGTTTCGCGTAGTCGTGTGAAGTTCCATGGCTGTGAATTTCTCGTGGCTGTGTAAATTTCTTGTGTCTGTGTGCGTGTCTCGTGGCTGAGTGAATGGCTTGTGTGTGTGCGTGAAGGCCTGTGTCCGTGTGCGTGTTGTGGAAGCTTCTCAATTGTCAGAGAAAGCGTCGAAATCGCCGCTCCACGTGTCTGCGCCTTCCGTCGTCTTCCGTTGCCGCCGCCGTCCACTCCATTGCCTTCTTCCGGTTCGTTCTTCCTTCTCCCTCTCCTGGGCTTTCTCCTCCCTCTCCTCGTCCTTTTCTCCTCGCCCCCCTCGACCTCTCCGTGTTGTCGGAGTGCGTGGGTGAGTTTTTTGTTGGTTTTTTCCTCCAGTCTCTGTGGAAAAAGTTTTCAGTTTTTCGTGTTTATGTTTGTTTTTGTTCTTGTTATGCCATCATGCGAAAGAGAAACAAAAAGTCGGAGAGAGCGAGCAAAATTGAGTAGTTCAAGGAGTGGCCTTCGAGAAGGAAGTGAAGGCCTAACGAGGAGACTGTTTTCTTGTTTCCTATATAAAACAATAACAATTTCTATAGAAACTCAATCAGAACAACAACGAACACCGGGGAGAACCAAACAACCAAAACAATAATAATGATGATAACGATAACGCTAAACAGAACACCAATAACAACAAGACCAACAAAATGAGACCGAAAAATAAGACCAAAAAACTTAAGTACTACAATAACAACACTGTGATAAGGGCGAGGTTTGAAATTCATTCAGGAGCAGCGACGTCCTCGTCCTTCTCCCATCGTCCTTCTGGAGTCGTCCGTCGTTCGTCGTCCTTCATCCTCTCATCCCGGTTTGTCTCCTCTCGACCGGGCTCGTGAGGATTTTGCGCCTAAAAGTGTACAAAAATCCTGCTCTTCCTCGCCGGTTTCTCTCCAGTGTCCTCTCCCGTGCACTCATCGGTGTCCCTTGTTGAGCCACCCCCTCGCCATCTCTGCCTGTCTCACGGCCTGTCCCTCTCCATTTCTCTGTCCATTGCTGCGTAAATATTTACTGCGTCGCTGTCGAATTTTCCAGCGTTTTATGGATTTTCCGCGCCTCGCATCGCATCGCATCGGGTTTCGCGGCCGAACTTTTTATTACCAAAATTTCGGGTGTAATTTTCTCCCTCCTTCCTCCTTCCTCGCTATCTCCTTCTTTCCTTTCCTTTTCTCCCTTGTCCCCTTGCCACCCGAGGTCGAGGGAACCCTTCGGAACAGAGGCGTCCCAAAACAACAAGAGGTTAATTGTTGTAATTATTTCCAGTTTCAAGAAGGAAAATGAAAGGGACGTGAACAATGGGTTCCGAGCTGGACGTGACGAGGGGGGCAGTGGGAGAAATTCCAAGGAAAATCCTGCCCTCAACCTCCTGGTCCTCCTTCTCCTACTGCCTTCTCTTCGCATCTCGCGCCATTCAGGCATTTCCCGTGACCCATTCAAGAGAACGTGAAATTTCTTGCCGAATTCGCACGAAATCAGATCCGATGACGATAGCAACGAACTTCGAGTCGATGGGAAACCCGTCGACAATCGATTTTCGCCCGCCCAACCGTGCCATGGACAGAAAGATATTCGTTCGACTGATTAAATGGCCAGGGAGAAGGCGACGTCGAGTGGATCGATTTTGTCACGTGGATCTCGGGCGCAACGGGTCGAAATTAATCCGCGGCTCAGTCTCGATTTAGACGTGTTTCCATTTCGATTTCGACTCGATTTCGATTTGGATTTCGATTAGGTCTTCCACGTAATTCTCCGGACAGGGACCGACGATGAACTGGGATCAAGTGACGGACGCCGATAGGCAGAAAGAACCGGGGAAAGAGGGAGGAAAGGCCGGAGTTCGTCGGAAATTGTCGTTCAAAAATTACCGACTAAGTCGTTGGAAATCAGGAAGATGAAAAGAATATTTTCAAGCAAATGATTTGTAGTAGGAAACAAGTCGGTTTTCATCCTTAACGACCCTTTAAAAAAGAGGCTTCTCTACAAAAGGCTTCCGGGAATGGAAACAGCCTGAAATTTCTCTGAAACTGTGTCCGTCGAAACAGCTGGCCAGTGGTGCGATAAGGCCAGCAAAACCCACCGGAACCGACGCGGCAACAGCGGCAAAAACAACAAAACCTCAATAACAACAATTACAACAACACCAACAATGATGATGGCAACCCACGGCGCGTAGTCGTCGTCTATCTGTGGCAGCCACGACCACGACCGCGACTACAGTTGTTACTATTTATTATTGTTTTTGTTGTTGTTGGCCTCACCTCCACCGTGTTGAAGCAACAGCGTCGACAACAACAACAACGCCCACACCGGTGACAGGGCTGGTGGGTGGAAATGCGATTCATTAAAACAACGCTGCATACTTTTGGGCGGCACACAAATTATGCGAAATCTAATTAAAACGACGTTAATGATGTTGTTTTTCATTCAACAGTAGCAACAGGGAGGACAAGGTGCAACAACAACCGATGAGTAGGGCAGTGAAAGCAACAACAACGAAATTATCAGCAGGAGCAGCAACAACAACAACAACAACAACAACAAGAGTACCAGCAACAACAGCTATGTAAATTCAATGCAATACATCGTGATGAGAGGGTGCGACGACGGCCAAGGGTGGGGGAAGCGAGAAATTATAGCCTACATTTAGGCGACGTCGCGCTTGCCATCTTTAGAAAATGCCGGAGGAAAAGAGAGCGAGTGAAGTGAGGAAGTGAGGGAGATGGAAGATGGTTGCTTGGTTTACGAGAGAAATGAGCACGAAAGGATTCTTTTCCTTGTTGATGCTGATGTTGCTCCAGATGTTGTTGGTGACGTTGTTGCTATTTATCCGTACGTTGTTGTTGTTCTTGCCGGCGTTCCCTCGTGCTTATTTATTAAGAGCCATGTCAAGTGCCAGTTGTTGTTGTTGCTATTTTTTTTGTCGTTGCTCTGGTTGTTGTTGTGCACATTGTCATGTCAATGGCAGCTGCATCCTTGAAAGTGTACTTATTTTGTTACTGCTGCTGCTGTTGTTGTTGTTGTTGTTGCTCTTAACTGGTGCCACTGGTGCTGCTGCTGCTGCTGCCGCCGCTGCTCCTTGAGATATGCAAACATTTTTCATTCTCAACTTCACACTCTCTCCCCGGCTCTCTGCTCACACTCTGTCTCCCTCACTCACCCTGTCACCCTCTCACACACTCCGCCTCCCTCCAGCACTCCTCATTCACCCACTTCCCCTCCATGTCTCTCCCTCTCTCCCGCCTCCTTTCAACATGCCTCGCTGACATTGACTTCTTAAGAAGCGGAGAAGTTGAAAAGAATAAGGACGAGTGGTTGCTGGAGGGAGAGAGGAAGGAGGAGGGGGAGGAAGAGGAAGAGGAAGAGAACCAAATGCGATGCACACAAAAGGAGATGATGTAAACAGCAGGAAGGGGAGCGAGTGCGGTGAAGGGAAGATACATGAGAGGGGAAGCAACAAAATATGATGAGAGAGAACGAGAGAAGGAGGGAGAAACATAAGAGCGAGATGAGCGAGACCGAGAAGAGGAGAGGGATGGAGAGAAAGAGAAATGAAAGAGAGAAAGCCGAAAATAATGCGCCATAAGGTAGAGGAGAGAGGAAGAAGGAGCTTCCTGAGTGTCGCCAAAATTATGTCGATTTTTGGCCACTCCTACTCCACTCTCTACCTCCCTCTTCCTCCCTTTCCCATTGTCCTTCAGCCATTCATCTCGCTCCTCCTCCTCTCTCGTCTTCGTCTCGTGGTCCTTGCATCATCCTTGCCTCGCACTTTGTAGCTCTTGCTCTCGCTGTTGTTGCAGTTGTTAAAATGTATTTTGAAATTCATTTCCATGCGCTCGACGGGTCGCCAGCTGGAAGAGACCAGAGTGGAGCGAGAGAGAGAGAGAGAGAGACAGGGAAAGAGACGGTAATAATTGTAATGTTTTTGTCAATAAAAGCGGCAGGAGTTGCTCGAAGAGGGAGAGAGACAGAGAGAGGTCAAAGGGAGGTGAGAGGGTAGGGATCGGGAGGCAGAGAGTGTTTTTAATGCCTTCATTTGTGTTTTTCTTGTCCTCGTCTTTTTTGTCGTTGCTGTTTCCCTTGTCTTTGCTGTTGTTGTTTTTCTTGTCATCGTCGCTGTAGTTTTTATTGTTGCTGCTCCTGTTGCAGTTGTTGCTATTGTTGTTTCTCTTGTTGACGTCGTCGTCATCGCCGTTGTCGTCGCAGTTGTTGTCGACGGCACAGGTCGTCCCATTGTTGTTGCTGTTGCCGCTGCTTCTGCTGCTTTTTCCCTTACGATTCCTCTTTTCTCCATATTTTGTTGTTGTTATTACACTTTTTATTATTATTGTTGTTGTTGTTGCTGCTGCTGCCGCTGGGCATTCTCGCTACAATTGCTGCTGCCATTGTTGTAATTGTTCTTGTTGTTGTAACGCGCTCGCTCGATGAGATTCATAAAAAATCCCTCCATTTACGGCGCATCTCGTCAGCTGTTGTTGTAGGTTAATGTGTGGAATTCGTTTCACATTGTTGTTGTTGTTGTTTTATCTTGTCGTTTCCATAATGAACTCCAGCAGTGATGTATGGGAATGCGAGGGTGTGAGTGTCTGTGTGAGTGTGTGCTTGCTGTGTTTGTGTATGTGAGTGGTGGATTCAAAAACCAGCGAACGTGAAGGTTTAAGGCTTTCATCCTTAGAACAAAAACAATCGCAATAACAACAACCGATTAAAGAACAAGAACAAAACCAACAACAACAACGACAAAGTAGGTTCCACCTTTATTTTGTCCCATGTCGTGTCGAAGCGTTCAAGCGAATTTGTGGTGTTCGAGATGCCACACTTTGCCTGATTAATAATTACAGAATACAAAAAAGTAATTAGTGAACAATTTTGTAGGATTTCAAAAGGCGTTCATTCAAAACGAGAAGTTTTATAAATTACTAAAAATAATTTTTTCTGTTTATACATTTTTTTTTCCAAAGAAAAGGTTTCGTTAATTATTTCATAATTATTTTTATTCCTTTTTTATTTAATTGGGTCAATAAAATCATAAAGTTTTTCTCGTATTTTATACCAATTTTTAAAATCGTCGATTTCTTTATTTATTTTTTCTCATACCATTTTTTTTTTCTTCATTTTCTCCAATACACCATTTCTAACTCTTCCGATTTCGAATCAGAGTCGATTGAACCGTGGATCGATTTGGAAATAAATCTGCGGCCCTCGTGCTTCATGGGTCACTGGGAGTTTTTTTTTTTCTTTTCACTTCCAACGAAAACCGCCACGAGTCGAATGAGGGACAGAGGAAAATGCGGAGAATCCAATTATTCTCCAGAAACCTCTCTCGCCCATCGCTCCCACCCCCTCCTCTACCGTAGCTTTGACTTCGCCCTTCTTTCGGTTTCCTTCTCCTTTTTCGATAACGTAGCATGCTTTTAGGAGCGTCGCCTCGCTCCGACGCCCCGAATTCGAGTCAAGCCAAATAAATTTTCTTCGACGGGAAATCGAAAGTTCAAAGTTCACAACGCGTTTGGGATGCACTCAGAAGGTTTCTCTTTTCCTCTCTGCCTCCTGCCAAATTAGCCGAAGTCCTCGGCGACTCGATTCAGCCTCGAACAGCCTCTCGTGTCGATGGCTCCTTCAGGCTAGTTTTTGCCTCAATCGCCGCCCCTCGCCCCGAGAGTGGGATTGGATTTTCTGCAGCTGCCGATGGCTTTGCCTTTTCTCCTGCTTCGCCCACTTTGGCGGCTCCTCGTGCACCCAATTAGGAGCGACTTCGCTCGCCTCACTCTCCTCCCTTCCGTCTCGCCCAGTCGTTCGTCCCGTCCCGTCTCGAACCGCTTGTGATCGTAGTTTCCTCAAGTCCTATTAGTCGTTAAATCTTAGGTACTCGCCGCACCCAGCTGAGCTCAAGGAACCATTTGTTCTCCTTGAGCACCCCGATGCTCTTTGCACACAGTCGACCTCCTCCACCCAGGCCCCAGGCTTCGGTCCCCGGTCTCCAGTCTCCAGTCTCCAGGTTTGGTTCTTCAGTTCCCAGTCGTTAGTCCCGGTCCCCGCTCACCATCCATTCCATTTTATTCCCTTCCACTCCACTCGAATCTATTCTTTTCTCTTCCCCCCTCCTTCCTCTCTCCCTCTTTCCCACGTTGCTTTTCTCATTTCGCCAGCTCGATCCGATCGGCTTTTCCTGCTCCCAACGGTCCCCGTCGTCCTCGTCCACCCTCGTCTACGTGTACATGTGACTGAAGTCGCTCGAGTGGCCTCGCCAGCTCCTTCTTTCCTCTCCCCATCTCCCTTTCCCTTTCCACCACCCCTCACTCCCACTCTATTCCTTGGCTTCTTCAGTGTTTCTCCCGTCGGCCTTGCCCGCCTCTCGCTCGGGGCTGCAACTGTTTGCACATTCCATCACATCGCCTCGCACGTCATCCCATCAACGACCCCCAGCCCCACCTCTCTTAACCCCCTTCTCCTCCTCTTGATGCGACCCCCTTCTCCATGGCAGCGCATTAAATCGAGAAATCGCTGCAAAATTGTTGCGAAAACTATTCAAAATTTGCTGCCGACGACACCATTAAATGTTGACTTAATGCGTATTTGCGCTGAGTTGACGCAAATTTGTTGTCATTAACTGAATGCCTCGAGCCTTCTTCCATCTCTCTCTCTCCCACTCTCACCATCGCAGAGGAGTCGCAAGTTTGCCGGCCCCCGGCCCAGCCCCCGACCTCGGAATATTTTTCGCACATTCGTAGATTTTATTATGCTGCTCACACAAACTACAACTACAGCGAAATATTTACAATGAGGGAGTGATGGGCGGCGACGGGCAGCGGGTGGGGGTATCATTAGTTGTAGTTGTTGTTGTTGTCGTTGCGTCGAGTTCTATTAATCATCCGCCTGGAGCGCTCAAGTCTCCGAGGGGAAGTTCCCGCAGTCCTCACAGAGGGATTCCGAAGATGTCGTGTCGTGTCTTGTCCTGTTCTCTTCTTTTCCGTCCTCTTCTGTTCGAGTTCTTAACGAAATCTTTTCCCCGGAATCGTGAAATCTGTGGAGAGCTTTGGCCCGAAGGTGGAGGAGGAGGTTGGGGGTTGGAGGAGGCTGGGAGTTGGAGGGTTGTCCCGCTCGTCTCTGGGTCACTAGCGTTGGCAGTTGTCGTTGATGACGGCTCAGGCGACGCGAAACGGGGAGGCGGCAACAGTCAAGCGGACGGAGAAGAAGAAGAAGGAAGTCCCCTCAACTTTAGCTAATGAGAATATGAAATTCGCCCGGAAGTATGCTTCATTTTTCAACCGACCAATCTTGATTTGTTGAAATCCTCTGGAAATGTCTTTTGTATGGTTTTTTCTCTGCTCTACTTGAAGACATCGCGAGAACTGGGTCAGAAGATCGAGTGGAAAATTTTATTTATTTATTTCGTAACTCTTCATTTCATTTGAAGCGATTGAAAAGATTCTGGTAAGATTGTCTTTGCAACTTTTTATTTATATTTTTTTCCACTAATTGAAAATCGTCACTGATTTCCAAATGGACCATCGAGACTTCGTTTTCTCGATGCTGAAACCACATTTCTTTTCGCTTTCCAACACTGGGCGACAAATTACAGCGTCGAGCATTAAATTAAGCTCGCTTTGTGCGCCTGAAAATATGCTGCTGATTTTGTTGTTGTTGCTTCGTCGTTGTTTTGATGGCTTGCGGTTGTCTGTTGTTGCTAATGAAGTTCTTGTCGTTGTTGTTGCTTTGGTTTTGGTTACTGTTGTTGTTTTTGTTGTCATTGTTGTTGTTTTTGTTGTCATTGTTGTTGTTTTTGTTTTTGTTGTGGGTAATTCCGGTTTTTGACTGTTCATGAGACAGTGAATAATAACGATGGCGACGCAATAGAAACAAAAATGACAACAACAACAACAACGACAACAAAGACAACAATTGACGCCACCACAAATGTGTTTGATTGCAATTAGGACGCGCCGCCTCCCCCGCGCCACGTCCCCTGAGAAGTGGATTTTCGACTGTCATGCCATAAATAAATCTCTCTATCTCCCTCGCTCACACACACTCCCTCTCTCTCTTCTTCTCCCACTCATTCTCCACCACTCTCTCTCCCTCTCTCTCTCTCTCGCCTGCGTTCTCTAGAAAATGAAAAGCGAGTCGAGGCCATCGACGCCAAGTCCTCGAAAATCAGATACGAGAGGAGTTGAAGAGAGGGAGAGAGAGAGAGAGAGAGAGATAGAGCTAGAGAGAGGTAGAGCAGAGGGTGGTGGGCGTGTCGGCTTCGACCGCCTCCCACCACACCATGCAATCGGGACCTCGATCATTATCGCGGAAAGTCCGAAAACAAAAGTTTGTCTGGCTTCGTTCGTGGGTGTTTCCAATTACCACAACAACAACAACAAAACCAATCGCAACAATAACAACAAATTGTGGAACGGATTTTGTAATAGCTGGTGAAGGGTTGTTGTTGTTGCTGAATTACCTTCAGATATTCAGTCGCTACTGTATTAGAGATAATCAACAACATTTGATTTGAATTTAAATGTCCAGCTGTCTGTCCACCTATCGCTCTGTATGTGTGTGTGTGACAGAGAGAGCTATTGGTGCCGGCGCGGTTTTGCGTGCTCGTGACGTCAGTGGTTGTTAACTTTTTGTAGCCACTGTATCGCCTTTTGTCAGCCCAGCGATAGAGTCGAGAGTTTGGCGTGATTTCCGTGTTGCCTTTCGCGCAAAGGGAAAGGTGAATGGGAGGGGAGGAGGGATAGGAAGAAGTAGAGAGGGAGAGAAAGAGGAGGAGGCCGGCAGACAGTCACAGGGAGGGGAGTTCGACCAGAGTCTGGACAGTTGTCAGTGGCGTGACACGATAAAAACAGATAAAAACTGCGTCAATTGTAGGGAACAGAGGACAAAGAGAAGGCGAAAATGATAGAGAAAGGAAGTAAACGAGAGAGAGAGCGAGTGTATTGAACGATCTTTGCGACCGCAGACAGACAGAGAGAGAGAGAGATGGGGAAACCGGAGACAGAGCTGCAGAAAAGTTGGCGATTCGCATGTTTTAAAGAGCGAACAACAGGGAGCAAGAATGGAAATAAATTGATTTGCGGCCGGGCACACGACGAAGAGGGGGAGATAATATCAGAGAGAGAGAGAAAGAGAGAGTCATCAGCAGACACACACACCCACCCACACAGTCGCAGCTGCCGCACGGACGGATGCGTGATGAATGCATTTCGCACTCGCTGCATCCTGATCGCGTCCAGATACGGGGCCGACGAGAAGCGGCAGCGGCAGAGGCCGAGCCGTCGCAGCTGGAAGGATATTTATTATTTAAATTACGACGAGGGCGGGGAGGGAGTTCGCCGGACCCTTTCCGGCCGGACGCGGCGCCAGCTGGACCCGAGTTTGCACGAGTGGTCAGCAAAGCGACTCGGGCCCGCTGGAGCGCGTGTGGCCTGCGGGCCAACAACAAGACAGTGGACGTGGGCGCCGGCGAAATCTCGGGAAATGCACGCCACCAAAATTTGGGACGAGCGGTGGATTGGGTCGGGTCGGCTCGGGTCGGCTCGGGTCGGTTTGATTTATGAGCTATCGACAAATGACACGAGCGATTGCATCATCAGCCACCTCCATTCACCACTCGCTCGCTCCACCTCCCACCGGGCTCAAACGACGAACAAACCTCGGAACAAACACCATTCACCACTCGCCATTCACCAGTCACCACTCACCACTCACCATGTGCTGGCCAGATGGATGCTCGCGAATTGAAATCGGGGCGCAAATCGGAAATCGAAACGATTTGAATGCAAAAATTATGCAGTGACCATAATGGTGTCGGCCACTGTTGTTGTTGTTGGTATTGTTGTTGGTATTGTTGCTGTTATTAAGTTGCCTTATGGGGCCTGGGTAGTGTGAATTTAAATAAACCTAAACCAACAACAACAAGAAGAACCGCTCATTTGCTATTCATTCGCAAATGAAAATCAAATTTGGAAATCCATTTGTTGCCTGCCCAGTGGCCGACGTTGTTGTTGTCGTTATTGTTACTACCGTTGTTATTGTTGTTGTTGTTGTTGTCAATATGGGGGCAGCAGCGGGCCGAGTGTTTTTGCTTAAATTGAAACGTTATTCCCGTGGCTCCCTCGGACGACGCGGCGGCCCCCGAAAGTATACCCCAAATTGCGTAATTGATTTTCGCCTAGCGAACGTGACAGTGAACGAGGGAGGAAGAGAGAGAGAGAGAGACAGGGAGCGAAGCCAAATTAGGCCAAAATTAGGCAGCGAAAATTGCTAGGAAAATTCGCGCGAATTCAGATTTGAAAATCGGGTAAAGAACGAGATGACTCCCAGAAGTATGCTTTAAATTCGAGACGGAATTTCTTGAAATTGGTGAACAAATTAATAAATAATTAGTTTTGTCATCCTGCGCCGGAGATCCCATCAGTTATCAATTTTTACCAATTTAACTCGATCAATCATTTAACTGTCGACCGGTGGTTTTTCGCCACCAACGTGACGGTACTTTCCGGCTGAAAAGCATTATTATTAATTCAACTTCTCATCACATCAGGCGGAAGCCGACTGCGCCTAAAAGTAGGCTCCGCTCAGCGTGACAGCGCAATTTAGCAGCAAGTATTGGGAAATTTTTTACATTTGTCCGACTCCACATAGAATTTTTTATTTTATTTTTTATTATTATTTTTTTTTTTTTTGTTTTTACAATTCGTGAACTGTGAAAACGTGTTTTTTCGTACTTTTTTCATATATTTTTCAGAATTGAACCAGTTTTTGTGCGAATTTCTCTCCCTCGAGAGTCGCGTTTGGCGAATTTTTCGAACAGTGGCCGAACTTTTTGTTTTGACCCCAACACACACACACATACACACACACACACACAGTGTTTCCGTCTCACGGATATAAATTAATGAACGAGCGTGAGAACGAGGCAAAGTTTGGGCGAATTAATTTTTAAAAATACTCGCGGCATTGCTTTTGGACGAAATCCTTTGTTTTTCTATCACACGACCGAGCTGCCGATTTGCGGTCCTCGGGGGCTAATGCGGGAATTAATGTTGTTGAAAGGATGTGCAAATGTCATGGT
Source organism: Coelopa pilipes (assembly GCA_947389925.1). Lineage (NCBI taxonomy): Eukaryota > Metazoa > Arthropoda > Insecta > Diptera > Coelopidae > Coelopa > Coelopa pilipes. The sequence goes on along the minus strand of OX376698.1, from coordinate 41,075,759 downwards.
TTCCAGTTTTCGCCGCAAAAACCCGAATGGAAATTGAAATTGAAACTGATTTCTGCAGCAAAGTATTCTTTTCAATAATTTTAAATAGCTTTGTGATTATTTCACGATATGATAATGTAAAATTCGATTTTTTTTTTAGCTTGTTACATTTTGTTTATGAATAAAATTTTCAATTACGTTTAATTTGAATTCTTTAAATTTCTATATATTTTTTTTATAATTTTTTATTGCAGTTTTGTTTCATTCATTTTAATTCTCATTCATTGCATTAACTATTTCAAACCTATTTATGCTTAGAGTTGCTTTTTTTATTTTCATTTTTGATTGGTATATTTTACTTCATTGAATTTAATTTTATTTTATTTCTTAGTATTTAAAATTTTATTTCATGCTCTTTATTCTGTTGTATTTGAAATACTCCATTTCAGTCGGTTCACTTTGAGTTCACTCCATGATTTTCCATTATTGTTAATCATATTTTCTGAATTAATTTCCACTGAGATCAAGATTTTCCGGCTCGTTGAGAGTTGGCCTGTCTTGGAATGTCTCATGCGATAAGCCTGGTCGGCGACCGAGGCCGACCGCCATTTTCGACCCCGTTTCCGAGCCACGGCCACGACAAACTCGCGTCGCCTCCCGCACTCGACCCGCGACTCCGCCAACTCCGTCCTTCGTCCTTCCCTCGTCCCGTCGCTGCTCGCTCGACGCTCGCCTTGTTGGCCATTTTCGAACAAAACTTTGCTTTCGTCGACATTTCGCTACTCCTTCCTGCTCTGCTTCTCTTTGGCTCCTTCGTCTCCTCCTCTCCACTCATCATCTTCTCCCCTGCAACCTCGCCTCGTTCTCTCCGTTCTCTCCTTCTCTCTCTCTCTGCCTGTGCTCCTGTTTGAAATTTACAGTCAGCTGCTGGTTTTCCTTCCGTTCCAATTCCGAGGAGTTCCTTGTTTGCCTCGCCCGGTTCCGGTCCTGCCTCCGCCGGTCCTTTGTAGACCCTCATCTCGTCTCCTGTGCCTCCGCCTGCCTCTCCTCTACCTTCTTCCGCCACTCCTCTGCCATCGTCTCCCTTGCCTCCACCTTCGTCTCGTTCTCCCGTCGCCCTCGCGGCTTCCCCTGCCCGAATGAGGAAAACATGCTGTGCTCAGTGCAATGTAAGGGCGGCGCTTGTTCTTGTTCCGCTGCACCGTTATTCTTGGCGTTTCCGCCTGGCCGCCTGCGCCATCTTGGCTCCTCCGCCGCCGCCGCTGTCGGCGCCATTGTTGTCGACGCACCTTGAGCGCTTAAGTGCAACGTGTTTATTTTCATATTTATTTCCATTTTTATGAATATTCATAAACGTCCCCCGATCCCCGGCCGCGCCCTCAGCGCTCTGAGGTTGGCGCCAGCTGCAGGTGCGTGGCGGGGATGTAAAAACGTGGATTAAAAATTGTTTGCGACGAGACGGAGGAGGAGCCAGAGAAAACTTTAATGGCTTCGCGCCCGGTTTACCGCCCTGCACCGGGCACGGCTCGAGCCGGCGCTTACACGGTAATCGCGTGAGGGCGGCAGCCCTGGACAGCGCTTGGGGGCGTCGTCGTGGTCGGCGGCGGGTCCGGCAAAGCGAGTCGGTGGGCGGCTGGGCGTGGAAATAGTTCTGCGAATGCCTTCTGGAGGCATCTGGAATTTGTTTAATGAAGTCGCGGTTCTGGACTGCGGTCTGGGGCAAGCTGGAGCTGCCCCATAAATTCCCAGCCGAGAGAGAAAGAAACAAAAATTCGCACGCAAGAAAGATCACGCTCGCTCGCTCGCCCCGAGCTGCGAGGAAATTTATTATGATTTCCTTTTTTATTGCGGAAACATTCGCAAGAAAGCCGGAAGAAATCGCCCGAGATAATGTTATGAGAGATTACTCGGGAGATCGCAGGGATCCCAGGAATCGCAGGGATCGCTGCTGGGTGAGGAAGAGGGAGGGAGCGAGGTAGGGAGGAGAAGCCAGTGATTCACTTTAATTGAAAGTTCGTCCTGCGGCGACGGCGTTGTCGAGAAAAAGCAGAGAAAAAAACCGGAAAAAACTGAAACCGAGAAAAACAGAGCCAGCGAGCATGACATAAAAATTCCGCGGCACGCACTCGCGCCATATTTCGCGGATTTCGCGCGGCTCTGCGAATTCGCTCGCGGTTTTCGCCACGCCCCGCTCGATCGATCGATTGGACCCGCTTCGCCCTCGTCCGACCTGCCGCACAGTGGGCCGTCGGCACCGTGGGCTGCGAAAACACGACTTGCTCGGTCTCGCGACGACATGCGAGGCGATTAAAACAACATGGCGGCAAATTACCGTTTCCTTCACGAATGGCCGCGCGCCAGGCTCGTCCACGTTTGGCTCCTGGCGTTTGCCGTCTGTCGCTTGTCGCTTGGCGTCTGGCGTTTGTCGCTTGGCGTCTGGCCCGTGTCGTCCCTCGTTCGTCCTGCGACAAGCGTATGATTTGCATATGAAATAACGGTCCTTGTCACATCGAGCTCGCACACACACGCACACATTCCGACATTCACTCATACTTCGAGATTGTTTTAAAGCGAAGACGGCGGCAGATGTGGGTGGTGCAAAGGGGGAGGGGGAGGGAAAGAGGAAGACCAAGGGGGAAATCATGCAACCCGTTGCCACCCACCGATCCACCATCAAAAGCCACGGCTGAAGCAACAAAAGCGACGAAGAAGAACACCAACAACAACAACCAACAATCGTGTAGCGATGCGTGGAGGAGGAAGGGAGTGCATGTTTGTGTGTGCGTGTGTGTGTGTGTGTGCGATTATAATCCCGTTAAGCGTATGCCATTTTCAACACAATTTTCTTCGAGTTCCCTCGACCCCATCACTTCGGCAGCTCCCCCTGGTCGCTCGTCAGCGGCTCCCGTCGCTCGACTCCTGTTTCTCGACGGCCTTCGCCACGCCCCTCTGCCCTTATCTGACACCTCAGTTCGTCCCCATGCTCTTCATTGACTTCTTCCATAAGCCCTGCCCATCCCCATCCCCGATGGCGCTTGACTTCGGCCCACTTGACGCGGTCTCCAGTCGTCGAGGCCGCCACTTCTCGGCACTCGTCGACTCCACCTTTGTCGCCATCAAGTGCCACCTTCTTTCAACCTCCAATTCGACCCCATCCACCCTGCGCGTCCAGTGTCTCCTCGTCCTCCTCACCTCCCCTGACCGACATCCGTGCTTCACTTTCTTTGTCCCTATTTTGTATTCTCCACTTCTGACCGCACTTCGCCTTATTGTCATTCAGTCCACCTTGCGGTTTCCTCGTTTCATTGCACTGGGCTTTGGACATTTTTGCAACTTGATAATTTCCAGTTCCCACCTCAACCCAATCGGATCATCGTCATTCATTCTCTCTCCCTCATCTCGTCGATAATTACTTGTCTCTCTGTATGCCCTTGGTAACACTATTTATTTCCTTCGGCAAAGGTCCTGTATCCTTACAGGCATCTTAATTTGGCGTCGCCTTCCTTTAATAAATGCATTTTCCTTATCTAGCTTTTTCCCGTCTACTTTGATCCTACTCCACCTACAGCTTGCTTCAATTTCTTTTCCCCCTTCTTCGTCCTCGTCCTCGTCCTCAACCTCGTCGTCTTCGTCGCCCTTTTCCTCCGCCTCTTTCGCTGCCAAGTCCCGGCCTAACACATCCTGCAATTTCCCTCTTATTATCCTCAAAATAAACAGAGTCCTCGCATGACGACGTGCCGATGTTCCTCCAGCCTTCGCCGTTCTTCTCTCCTTTTCTCCACCACTCCGCTCCGCCACCCCCTCTCTCTCTCTCTCTTTCTCTCTCCCTCTGTCCTTTGTCGACGGTAATTTATGCAGCGATAAAAGTGCAGCAACAACACAACCTTCGGCGGCGCCGTCGAGGCCGAGGAGATCCTTCGGCTAAATGCAACCGTCCGCCTGAGGTTTTAATTTTTATCTCCTGCTACCGTGCAGTCGCCTCCGTCCTCGACCGCCCTCGGCAGCAGCCAACGCCGCCCCCCCCCCCCACGCCATCGCCCCTGGTCGGTCGGTTTAATATCGTTAATTTTTTATGCTCACAATTAACATAACAAGGACAGAACCACGATGGATAGAGCGAGCGACGGATCGACAGGGCGAACAGCAGGGGCCGTAGGCAAGGGGATGACGGAGGGGATGAGGAGAGGAGGGGTAGAGGGGAATCGGCAGCCGGGAGCCGTGAGCGCGCGTAATGAGGAGGGAATCGAGGGAACTCGGCGCTTAATGAGGGTGGAACGAGGTCCTTGAAAAAGCACCACACGAGCTACTGAAGCAGGGTCAGAGGGAACAAGGGAGGAAGGAGTTTTTCCGGCGAGCATTTTCCAAATTTATTTATTGGGATTTTTTCTCACACCCTTTATTATAATTCCCCTTTATTAATTTCCACACTTAATGAGAAAATTCAAAGAAAAAAAGAGAAATGCAATGAAAACATATTTCATATTATGGAATTCGACTGGAGCTTTTGTGATAATTACACGGAATTCCGAGGATTTTTTTTTTGAAATCAAGAATTTTTTAACACCGATCTCGTGCGAAAAACATCAGCGATTTCTCTGAAAGTAGTCATCACATTAAATAGTCCGATACCTAGGAGAGGTAATTAATATTTTGCTCCGCACGCAAAAGGGGTTTGAATTGAAGAGCAGTCCGTGGTTCTTGAGGTTTTCCTTTGAGTTCTCCATTTTTTCATTCATCGCACACTCGCAGCTCTGGTGGCAACCCCAACCAACACAGATGCATTGCTGAAGAATTTTTTGTAATCTTTTTTTCCGTCGCCCTTTGGTCTTTTAATACGATTTTTATGGGTTTTTGGTGAGTTGACCGCAAAAGCTCATATCTTTCGTTTTCACCCACACAGTCGAAATTTCTGCGTATTTTTCACCGACATGCACCCACACACACACACACACACACGTATGAGGTTATTTGCCAACTCCCAAGCACGCACACATTCGCAGCATTCGTGCCTCGCTCGCATTTGAAAACTTCGTTGCATGTGTTTGGCAACATTTTTTGCATTCCCTCCCATCTGCCTTTTCCCCTCTTGGCAATGCGGTTGTTGTTGGTTGTTGCTGCTGTTGCCATTATTTGCATCCACTCCAGCCAGGGAAATAAATTGCATTGTAGTGTTTCCAGAAGAAATGGGAAAGACCAACAACGAAGTCAATTGAAGCCCCGGAAGATTTCTCGGATCATTGCACGGATTCCTCCGGAGGCCAATAACATTACGGAGGGAATTTCTTTGGAAAGAAGACTTCGACTTGCCAAGGAGAAAGAGAGAGAGCGAGAGAGATAGGGAGCGATGGAGGAGGATCGTCATGTGCCAAGAAAAACCTTCTCAAGGCGAAGACGCGCCCTTTGAGTGTAGGAAAGTGCAACGAATATTTTTGAAAATTCCCCAATCATTTTTAGCTTCCACTCGCAACCTCCCATAACTGCAGAAGCCCATAATATCCAAATCAGGCTGCAGCGGAGGAGAAGGAAATTCGAGATGGCATCGAATGAGAATCAGGGGAGTTCATAAAAGTCAGTTGCAAGAGACCAGATAAATATTTCAAATTGAATGAACTCCCTCTGACTTAACTCTGTCGGACACTCAAGCAAGATATTGTCGTTCTCTTCCTTTCCCCCTCTCCCTTTCGCTCCGGCTCGCTTGGTCGTCATCCAGACCAATTATGAAGATATCCTCGTTCTGCCCGCCCCAGAGACGGACGACGGCAGGCGTCCTGTCGTCGCGTTGTCAGACCGAGCGTGGTCGGTCGGAGGTCTGGAGATCTTGATCGAGCCTCCGGCTACGGCGATCTCTCGCAGCAGCCCCCGGCAGCAGCAGGACCTTTGAAATGCAATAAATCTCGTTGGCTCTGGCTCTGAGTTTCGAGTTCTGCATTTTTCACTTATTTCCGAAATAAATCCCAGCCACAGCAAAAAACACTGGCAACAACAACCCGACGCCGACACATGCACACGTCTCTATTTATGTGAGATGGAAGAACGGTTTTACCTCGCTCCTTCTCGTTCTCCTTCTCTGATACTCTGGAAGCAGAGTCTGAAGGACCTCAAAGTCAGTTGGAAAAGAAATAGAGCTATAAACTCTCTCGCACACACACACACGCATGCAGTCCCATGCACTCTGTTGGCCATGTTTGACAAAGCGAACGTGCACTTTTGTGTCCATGTGTGTGTGTGCGTGAACGAACGAGGTCCCGGGCGACCGGAAGTCAAAACTCAAAGACACAAAGCATAAACACTGAGGTCTGGCAGCCATTTTGTTCACAAATAACATGCACTCACATACAGACAAAGCGAGGACACACACACACACACAGACAAAGCGAGGACACACCCACATGTAGGAGGCCACACGAGCGCATGGCAGACGGCAAATAGAAGTGAGGGGAGGGAGAGCGAGAGGGAGGACTCGATTGTAAACAGGCTTTGGATGCTCGGCACAATGGACGAAAGGGCGGAGGGGAGGGGGACGAGGGGGGCATGAGGGAGGAAGTGATGGAGCTGAAGGAGTAGGAGGCCATGATGAAGTCCGAGGTCTGACGAGACAGTGAAAGCCACTGATCCAAAGCATATTAGAAATGGAGCAAATGTTGATTAATTACATCAGGCATCCAGCGTCCGTCTGGCCCGGGACCATGAATCAACAGCGGCCATGGCTTGGCAGAGCCAACATTTACCTACGCTCCAATGGCGGAGCGGTCGAGATGGAACCCATGGGGAGAATGGCGACGAAAGGAGAAGGAACCAGACAACAGTTGAAAAGCACTCGCAGCCACTGCACTCGAATGGCGGCTCTTGTCGCTCTGCTGCAGCTCCGAATGGCCCTTGTGATCTTTTGTCCATTTCGTCGTCGCCATCAGGACCATGTGCCATTTAATCGTGCTCGTCCTTGGAGCGGTCGGTTCGTCGCATTCGTCCTTGAGGCCCCACTGGTCAATTTCACTTACTTCTCCCTTTGAGTTTCTTGCCAGGTCTCTCGTCTCGTTTTCGTTTTTGGTCTCATTTCCGTCTCTTGTTTCGTTTTCGCCACTGTCACTTCAGCAACTCCTCCTGTTTACTCAACTTCTCGCCCTGTCGGCCGCTCCTTCCACTTCTTCACTCGACACTCGCTCTGCCTCTTTTTTCGTTATTCCTCATTGTCCTCCATTTATCTCCTGTCCTTCAGCTATCTGCGGCATCCCTCGTCCATCCCGCGGCCCCTGATCCCTCGCCTCGTCCAATTGTCCATTTCCGGGCTTTCGTCAAATCCTCGGCCACCGCCGACTCTGCTCCCTTTCTGCCTTCCTTCGATCCTTCCTTCCATCCCCGTTTTATCTTCCCTTTTCACTCGGCCCCTCTTCAGTTCCTCCCCTGCTCCATCCCTTCTCGCTCCATCCCCATCGGTCGTCGTGCAGCAGCTGCGGCCGAAGACTCGGATTTATGGGCGCAGTGCATGGAAGGCCATGATAGCAAGGCAGAGACAGAGGGAGCAAAAAAGACCAGAAGAGACAGGAGGGAGCTAAGAGAGGGATCGACGATGTGTGCGACAGAGAGGGGGAGAGTCTCGAGTATGGATTTGCCTATTTGACCTGCTTTTCCCGCGCTCGGCCGGCCGCCTTCGCCGTGCCCGACCCTGGCTGCACAGGCTTTAATTGTGTTTGAGCAAGTGCGTGCAAGTGCGGGTCCAACTGCGAGTGCGAGTGTGTTGTACGACCATGTGTGTGCGAGTGTGTGTATGTGTGAGCGTGCGTGCTTCGAGCGCAATATCAATGAATATTTAATTTATGTGGTTCGCATTTTGCACGCATCGCCCGACAAAGGCAAGGCACCGGCACCGGCTCCTGCGTCCTTCTGATTAGACTGCTCTGGACACACCCAGCCACGTGTTTGTGTGTGTGGGTTGCATTTTAGGTATTTTAGCTAAAATGTATTCCCGTTGTTGCTGTTGCTACTCCTGTTGTTCTTCTCCTAGTCGTCGTCGTCGTCGTCGTCGTCGTCATGTTGTTGTCAATTTTATTTTGTTGACTCCATGGCGGACGTTTTAATTAAATTAATTTCGAAATTTCGTCTACGGACCCCTGGTTCGAGTTCTTGTTTGCACCATTGACTTTCCCTCCCTCTCTCCCATCCCTCTCCCCCATCCATGCCCGTTTCCCTGGCTCTCGCCCATCTGACGCCTCCCTCTTACCTCTCTGAGAGCACAATAAATTGCAGAATATTTCTCAGCCGAGCGTTAAATTGGTATTGTTCGAATTTTCCGTTCGGATCAAGTTTTCAGAAATCGTTCGTCGCCTCCCGCCCGCTCCGTGGCCTGCAGCGGCTGCTGAGGTTTTCGAGCTGTGGTCATAATTTTAATTACAGATCAAAGATATCAGAAGTAATTACGGCTCTCTCGATCGCTCTCGCTCGCTCTCTGTGGGGCCTGCTCGGGTGTGCGGGTGAATTCGAAATTAAAATCATTCGCACAATACTTCAATATTCACACTGTTTTATTGAGCCCTGGAGGAGAAATGTGTGGTTTTTGCCTCATCTGCTGCGACTTTGTGGTCTGAGGCCGAAATTTGAATTCCAGATTAAATTTGAGATGAAATTTTCACTTCCAGAGGGATCTTGGGAAATTTCCCGAGCTGCCTCAGGAAGTCCAGCGAGAAAGTGGTGACAATTTATTTCCGATTTTTAAAACCCCCTTTAAAGCCATTCTATTCGATTTCAAACTTTGCTCAAAATAATCCTCGTTGAAATTGTATCCAAATCAACTTCGCCAGAAACCCCAGTAATAAATCGAGTCAAGAGAGAGAAGCAGGAGACAGAGAGCAGATGGAGGCAGTGATAGGAGGAAACAGAGAGAGACGGCGATGTGGCGCTCTCACTGCCAGGATAGCGAAAAGCAACTGGCGATCTCGAATAATTGCACACATGCAAATCGCCATGAACGGGTTACCAGGAGGCAAATTCGCCAAAAAACACCGCGTCAACAACAACAAAACAGCAAAGGCCAGCCCCAACCGGGCCCCCAATAAACAAATGAACCGAACAAATGGAGCGCGGCGGCCTCGTAAAAGAGTCCTTGGGCCGAGGCAAACTGGAAATAAAACATGAGGGAGCGTAAAAATAAAGAGAGAAGGCCGTAAAAAGTAGCGACAAATCGTGGGAATAAAAACCGATCGATAAGAGTAGTTGGAAAAAGTAGTGGACACACGGTGGCGTAAAAAAGCAGTCAAAAATAGAGGTGGTTGAAAAGGGTCGAGGGAAACGACGAAAAAACTGCGAAACCATGTCAAAAAGTTCTTCAGAAATACAAAAAAAAAAACACTTTGAAAATCTCACAAAATAAGGTTTGGTTGAAAGAGAGTTTTCGAAATTCGGCACGCGCCGTGAGGGAAAAATTCCGAGTGCGTTGGCAACACCGGCCCTCTGAGGTGGTCCGAGGCGAGGGGTTGACGGGAGCAACTTCACAGGAGCCAAGGGTCGAGCGCAGAAAATGCAAACTTTAGTGAAATTATTTTATGAAATTTTTTAAGCCAATGCACCGAGTGCCAATGAAAGAGGTGAAAGAAGGGGTTGGAGGATAGAGGAGGGAGGACGATAAAGTGCTCGCTGTATACAATTTCGATTTTTCATTTTCCATCTATTTACAGATGCTTTCTGTCTCCAACAACAAATAACGTGCACCGTATAATGCTAGAAACAGAAAGAGGGCGTGAGAGAGAGATAACGTAGATCGGGGGACGAACAGTGACAGAGAGCGAGAGAGAGGGAGACTGAGTGTGTTGCTGATAAGCGAAGTCTCTCCGTCTTAAATCGAAAAATATCGGAAAAATATCAAAAACAAGAACAAGTCGTAGAGAACGTCACGAGCCGACCCAAGATGGGAGGAGCTGGGCAAGAGCTTTGAGAGCTTCGAGCAACGAGCCCAACTTGCAGCAACAACAAACCCCGGAAAAACCGAAATCTCCAACTTCGAACTGGTTGAAGTGGGCACTGAAGAGGGGCGAAGGCGACAGTAGGAGGAGGACGAGGGAGGCCAAAGGACTTCAAATACTTTTCCGTCACGTTTGATTGGCCCGCCCCACCGCCTCATTTCGCTTAAACGACCTCCGCCCTTCCCCATTCCCGCGAGCCCTCGGCGTCTTCCAAATTCATTCGTTCAATCGTTTGTTTGTTTTGTCCACGATTTTCGTTAGAGATCTTGTCCGTTCGTAGTTCTGGTACTTGTTCGCCTTGTTGTTGTTATTGTTGTTGTTCGTTCGTTGTTCTTGTTGGACTCCACTTGCACGGGCGATAAATTATGCAAATAAACGGCACGTCTTCTGGACCGACCATGGCCGCCTCAGAGCCCCCAGAACCGCCGCCACGCAACCCGGATCGCATAAATGCTTCCTTGCACAAACTGAGCGAATCCGTAAGTAAATCCACCAGAAAAAAAAAAAGATACAAAAAAAAAAAACACCCAAAAGAAACTCCCCTTGCGTAGTGAATCCATTACTCCCACACCACTCTGAATCGGCTCAGTTTTCACTACCCTTGGCAACCGCATCCGTTGACCATGACCACGTTGCATGAATCCGCCCCTCATCTAAGCCTTCATCTTAAGCCTACTTGCCCCCGTTTTTTCTCTGCTCCATTGGCCGAAAGCTTGCATCACTTCCATTCACCTCCCACTCTGGCAACTTCTGCATGTCCTCCACCTCCACCGCCCCCTTGGTAGCATCTGCTTCACCTTATTGTGTTGGAAAAGACCGATAGGGTTTTGTGGATTCCCATTCATTTTATTTATTTTTCACTCATGGTAATCTCTCGCAGCCTCTCTTTCCACCTGCCTCAGATCACTTTCAATTTTGACGATATAATACTGATGATTATAATAATAATAAATTTATTATTCAAAAATTAAGTATTATATTAAGAATCACGTAAATTGCTTACAAAATGTATTAAAAATTAATTAAACATTTTTCGCAATTCGATTAATTTTCCAAATGAGTTGATGAAATATTTCCAATCATTTTTATACACTTTATTATGGATATATTTAATTATTTGTGTTTTATTTTAATCATCATCAAAATGTCAACTTTTAAGATAAATTCGTAGTCATCATCACAGCACATAATCCATTGAACCTAGTCTCTGATTATCATCGAATTCTGAAACTCGTACGAATTTAATAAAATCCCTTCAGTGGCTTTCATAACACAAACAAACGTTCTCCTCTCATCCATCTCCCTCTCTCTCTTTCTCTTTGTGTATTTCGTGCTTCACGATACTCCCGACGACCTGTTTCTTCTCGCTCGCACGCTCTCCGCATCCGCTCTATCTGCCATTCGATCATCTCATGAAATAATCCCGCACTTGTTTGAATGATAGTTTCGAATTAAGTTGTTCTCCAATAATTTCGGTCCATTATAAAGCTACTTCATGCCTATTGTTATTGTTTTCTTTCGTTGTTGTTCCTGTTGTTGTTCTTGTTGTTGTTATTAGTAGAGATCTCCTGAAGTACTACTGCATTGTTTACTGTCCTCCTCGACATCCGAATTCGGACTCGAATTTGTGACCGACATTTCATGTTCTTTGTTTGTACGATTCCATGTGGGACTGAGAAGGAAATCGGAAAACACACAAATACACATGTACGTGTACATGAGAATCGAGGAGACATTCGAAGAACTCTCCGGGAAAATTGTCTGAAAACAAGGGTCGAGAGCAACAACCATGAGTGGTGGACGAGTCGAGATCTCTTTGGAATTAATTCCAGCAATATTGAACTCGAACTCGAACCCCGAACTCGCACTCGATGGGAGGTTGTGGTGAATGTGAATGGCTGTGGATGTGGGAAATAAATTGGGAGTTGTTGGCTATTATTGGATCAAAAAATTGTGTGAAATTAAGTGGAGCACTCGAAAGTTTGAGTGCAATATTGGGTCATGATCGGATTATAAGCCCTGGTCTCGAGTCTGAAGAGACCATGAACTGGCAAATTTCATTTCCAATGGAAAACTCACAAAATCGTACAAAGTTTACGAAAAATAATTATGATTTTTATTTGAAAGAAAGTCGAAATCGTAAACCCTTTTCAGTTGCTCTCATTCATAGCAAGTCATTCAAATTCTGCACCTCAACCCGCTCGACCCCCTCCGTCCCATTCTTAGTTGCCCCCCAACTTAGTTGCAAGTTCTTGATGCTCCCCTCATTCGCCTCCCATCCTTTGTTGTCCCCTTTGTTGAACTCTGTTGAATTGAAAGCCAGTGCATTCGAGTAATGGAGCCGTTTCTTGCAGAAAACAACGAAATCGCTCGACAGCAGCCTCGGCATCGGCAACGGCAGCAACAGCAACAGCCATAGCAACAGCAACAACACAATTAACGACAAAGTCGTCAACAACAACAAGCCGCTGAAGCCGATCCTATCGCTGGACAACAACATCACGGCAGCAGCGACTGCCGTAAGGAACTCGACAACAGCAGCAGGAGTCGGAGTCGGAGTCGGTCTTGGACTTGGGGTGGGGCCGACAGGGGCTGCGGGTGCAGGAGCAGCGGCGACGTCGACGTCGGCGTCGGCGTTTCTATTCGGCAAACGCATCGACGTCAACCCGGGCAGCGGCAGCAGCTCGCCCATAAGCTCGAATGGCAGCAGCAGCAATCACACGCTCACATCGCCAATGACGGTCGATAATCATCAGCAGCAGCAGCAGCAACAGCAACAACTCCAACTCCAACAACAGCAGCAGCTACAGCAACAACACTTGCAGCGATTCAGCAGTTTGAACAAAAGCGATTCCAATAATCATCTCATGCATCATCAGCATCAGCAACAACACCAACAGCAGCAACAACTACAACAACAACAGCAACATAATGGCGCTCAGCGGACGCTGGTGGACCAATTGATAAACGGCAGCAGCAGCAGCGGCATCAACAACAGCAACAGCAACAGCAGCAACGGCTGCGTCAGCGGGACGGCAGCGAATCACAGCAGCGCACAGGCAGCAGGTATGTGGCGTGTGTGTGTGTGTGCGCATTGGTGTGAGCTTGCGATTGCCTTAGTGTGCGTGCGTGGTCGTTATATTTTGTTGTTGTAGAGTTTTTATTGAACAATTTTATGTTTCCTTTGGAGTTATTTGCACGTTATTAACCGTTGTTGCTGTCGCTGCCATTATAATTATTGTTATGGTATCATCATCGCCATGAGTCATGCGCCGCCACCCTCCCCCCCCCCTTGTCCCTCTCCCCCTGTGTGTGTTTGTGTGAGTTTGAGTTTGAGTTTTTGTCAATTAATTAACATTAATTTTTCACACTTTCCACCGCTTGTTTGCCGCCGATATCCGGCAGACAAAATGGTTTTCGATGCTAATTTCATAACTTCGTGCGATAATTGTTATCGCCATCGATTAATGTTTAGACCATGTGTGGGCTGCGAGTGGTTTTTGCGATTCATGAAATGTTAATTGGACGTGTTTTGAGGGCAATGTCCAAACATTCGTCTAATTAGCGAGACGACGACTTATGGTCGGGGAGAGGAAGATTATATTAGCCGATTAGAGTCAGGTTGATCGGCTTAGCCGATGATTAAAGTGAATGCCTAGAAATATGCAGCGAACTGGAAGCAAAATTCATCTGTATTGGAAGAGCAGTTCCAAAAACAAGCATTTGATCGAGGGCTTAGAATGATGCATGAGAATTCTAAAATTAGGAAACAACAGATTGTTTGCGAGCCACTGATAAAAAACAAAAAAAAACTGAAGGCCATTTTTGAATCCGAGCATCCGGTGGAAATCCTAAGTCCGGTTGAACCCCAGCTTCCTGCTAAACCCCAGCATCCTGTTGGACTCAAACTTCCGGTTGGATCCCGACCTCGAATCCTGCTGGATTCCCTTCCGAAATTCCAAAAGTTTCCACACAAAAACAACGAGTACTGCATCAGAGGATTTGTCAACATTTGGCCACAAATTAAAAATATTACCAAAAAGCCTTTCCTACACCACTCGTTGTTGTAGTTGTTGTTCTTGCGCACAAACACATTGGATTCAAATGGATAGGTTCAAACAATGTGCCGAAGCAACAACAAATCGCCAAATCCCGACACACACACTCTCATACTCGCACATGAGCAAATGACAACAGCTCGTGCATTTCCGTTTCCTTTCGTATTTGACTCGACTACTTCCACTAATCCTTTATATCACATCCTTCCAGCTCTCGGTCTCACTCACTCCCGCTTTGTGTGTGTCTGTCGGTCTTTTTCTCTCCCTAATTCCTCAGAGCTATCTGGCTCTCTCTATGTCCGTCCGTTTGACTGTGTCTCGGTCTCTCTGTTTAGCTCGCTTTCTCTCGGTCTTTCTTTCTTTCGTGTCGGCACACAGGAGTCTTTTTGTGCGATTCTTCCGTCTCGCAACACCTCGTCTCACGTGCCCCTGCCTACCCCGTCCTCCTCCCCCTCCCCTCTCCAGGTCGGCCCCGATTCGCGCTCCAATTGTCTAATGTCGGCTGGCACACGATGTCGGCTCCAGGTGGAAGCGGTTCAATTCAGTAGGATTTGGTTCAGTCGGACTCGGTTCAGTCGGACTCGGTTCGGTCGGACTCGGTTCGGTCGGACTCGGTTCAGTCGGACTCGGTTCGGTCGGACTCGGTTCAGTCGGACTCGGTTCAGTCGGACTCGGTTCGGTCGGACTCGGTTCAGTCGGACTCGGTTCAGTCGGACTCGGTTCGGTCGGACTCGGTTCGGTCGGACTCGGTTCAGTCGGACTCGGTTCGGTCGAACTCGGTTCAGTCGAACTCGGTTCAGTCGGACTCGGTTCGGTCGGACTCGGTTCAGTCGGACTCGGTTCAGTCGGACTCGGTTCGGTCGGACTCGGTTCAGTCGGACTCGGTTCAGTCGGACTCGGTTCAGTCGGACTCGGTTCAGTCGGACTCGGTTCAGTCGGACTCGGTTCAGTCGGACTCGGTTCAGTCAGACTCGGTTCAGTCGGACTCGGTTCAGTCGGACTCGGTTCGGTCGGACTGGGTTCCCGTGGCTTCCGTGGTTTTGTAGTTTCCAACTTGTAGGCGAGAAAAAAACAATTCTCTCCATCTCCCTCACACAGGAGTTTTTCCACTCGCCGTGCTCGGCTCGGCTCGGCTGGATTAGGGCCAATGACAAAGGGATCCCGGCTCAGTGGGTCACCGCCCGGAAGTTGCAATGATACGTTTACAACAACAACAACAATAACAACAACAACAACAACAAAAACACCAGCAATAACACAAATTATCACGAATTTGTAGCAACAACTGGGCGAGTTTGAAAAATTGCTTTTCATCATTGATTTTTTTCTAATCCTTTGAAGAGGCATTTGTTATCTCTCCCCATCTCTCTCTCGCTCCCTCGACTTGTAATCTTTCATTCCGAGCATTGATGTTATTGACGCTATTTGTGTCGTTGTGTATCGTTGGTGTGGTGTGTGGTGTTTTTGTTAATCAGTATTGTTGATGTCGTTGTTGTTGTTGCTCCGGGCTGTTCGTACAAAGTGGACGGTGGGAATTTTCCATTCGTTTGCTTTCCCCAGCATTTCCGATGGAATGGAAAATGGAAATGGAAACTGCCTCTCAACATGCAGGGCCCGGTCCTCGGCCGGTCCTCGGCCTGGTCCTCGGCCTGGTCCTCAGCCTGGTCCTCAGCCTAGTCCTCGGGCCTGCAGGACGCCCGCATAAATTTGACATTTCTGACAGCGACTGACGACAAAGGGTAGCTGAAAGGGGCGGCGAGGGGCTGGAAGGGATGCGGGGCGGGGCTGGCTTCGGTAATATAACTCAGTGGAGGGAATTACGAAGTCCATGGAGCGCTAACAGCACCGGCCGAACTCCGAACCGGCTGACCTGAAACGAGTCTAATGGATTTTTGAGATTTTTCCACAAACAGTGGAACGAGGGAGAGCAGAAGGGAGTCGGCCTTTGGTGGCCAAGTTGACTCTGCCCATTGCGTTCGCAAAGATTCACTCTAATGTGAAGTAAGGGCCGGCAGCGTGTGCGGTGGCGGGTGGCCTCGCTCCAGTCAGTTGGGCCTCTGAGCTTCCGGTGCCTACCGTCCGACGTTTCCTGCACCGCCACGAGCTCCTCCTCGTCCCAGCGAATCCCCCTCTCCCGTCGCCTTTGGCTCCGTTGATTTCATTTTCCCAATTTACCTCTGGCTGCGCCTCCTGGAATCGCCGCCTGTCCATTAATTTGCGTTCCTGCCCTCGCCTCGTTCCGCACCGTTCTCGCATTCATCCGTTGCTCCCTCCTGTCTGTCCATCTGTCCCTTCATTTTCCCTACAGTCGCTTTTCGTCGTCCAACGCCGACCCTTTCTCTCTCCTTCCCGCTCCTTCTCTCACCCATTTTCCTGGCCTGGCTTTGCCTGTCGTCGCTCGATCGTCACAAGGCGTTTCGACCGCAAGAGCATCCGGGGGCTCGATCTGGAGGCCGCTCAATCGACATCGAAGCGGCCCGCACTGGGTTCAAGTGGGCGTGAGGAGGAGGAGGAGGCCACCAGACGGCAGGGTGAGGGGTCCAAAGGAAGCTCCAGTTCCGGCTTCCAAATGCAAACATCATTTTGCACTGCAGCAGCAGCAGCATCAGAAGCAAATCCTCTCGACCGGAAAAGCTCGACATCAGGAAAATGATTGGAAGAACGACGGACTGCAAGGCGATACGGGAGGGGAGGCAGGCGACGCTGATGATGATGGGATGGCGATGAAAAGATGGCGATTAAAAGACGATGATGGGGAGATGATGAGGACGTCGATGATGAGATGTCGATGGCGATGATGAGATGACGATAATGAAATGACGATGAAGAGACGACGATGATGAGACGATGACGAAGAGATGATGATGAAGAGATGACGATGAAGAGATGACGATTATAATCAGAAGACTGTGAAAATGAATATGAGATGATGTGCAATGCGATGATGATGAAATGACGATAATGAAATGACGGCAATAGCGATGATTGAATGACGACAATTACGAGGATGAAATGACGATAATTTCGTGATGATGATGTTGATGATTGGCCGCCTTCATGGAAGGACGGCGATGACTGAAGCGTCGAACAGACGACATGAAGATACGACGACATGCCGACCTGACGGCCACAAAGAACCGAAATGAGGGAACAGGGAGTCGGAAGACTCAAAGAGACGGTCGCATGGCAGGACGGGACAGGACGAAGCTACAGTGGGCGGGGAGGACGAGGCGCTGGTGGACAAGGACGTGCAGCCGAAATGACGAACTCGACATGTGCGGAGGCGTCGACTCCAGTCGGTGCGGGTGTCGACGATGAGGGCGACCTCCTCTCACTCTCAATCGGTCCCCCTCTCGCCACGCCAACCCCCCCCCCCCCCTCACTCTCTTTGCGGCAAACGGCAGCCACAGGAATCACGTAAATGAATGGACTTTCGTGGCTCGGGCCCCACCCCCACTTTCTCGCCTCCACCTCGACTTCCACCACCCCGAGGTGCACCGATGTCGGGGCCGCCCACTCGCCGCCTGCGAACGTGTTCAGGTTCCTCTCCCGGGCTCGAAGATTAAGCGCTCCGGCGACTCGACAGAGAACTCGAGGCGAGGCGAGGCGAGGCTGTCAAAGCCCGTGCTCGAATTCGGTGCCTCCTCGTTCCCCTCCTCCTCCTTTGGTTAACCACTTTGATCCTCCGTGGAACTTTGACTTGCTCCGCCGAACCTTAGCCTTGGCCTCTGGGACTCTGAGCCCGAGTCAGCCTCGGTTGCCCTCCGCCCCTGCCTTTGACCCACATAAGCGGGAGCATTTACGTCTGTGGCATTTATTAATTTTCTGTGACTCCGGGCGCACGAGGCCGAGACCGAGACCGAGTACGACATCGTCGTCGCCGTCGTCGTCGACGTTCGTCTTAATTTTCGAAATAAATGGGAGAAGTTGGGACTCTTCGAGGCAATTTCGCCGCCTGGGGGGAGGGGCCGGTGGGCGGATGTCGGGTTGTGTTTTGTGCTTCTCTGCAGCCGGCGTCCTTGGGGATGTTTTGAGGCATTCGCCATTTATGCGCATTAAAAGGTGTTCAACGGGGCGTATGAGTGACTTTTTATTTTCATTTTTCTTCCAAAGCCAACTGACTTTTATGGCCTTCGCTTTGACGAAACCTCTTTCGAGTTTTTTACTTTTTAATAAACGATTTTTTTCCATGTTTCAATAACAACTATGAGTTTATGAAACTCAACATTTGTTTTAAATATATTTTTCATTCACTTTTACATTGTCTGTCGACTATTATTATAAGTGTAAGACAATTATTTCTATTATTAACATTAGATTCTTTCTTTTCTCCTTCTTTCTCTTTATATCCCGCTCTGCCTGTCCTCCTCATCCGTGAATGTTTGCCGAATTTGTTTCATTGTTGTTGCTTGCACGTTCGTTCTATAAACTCTCTACTGTTTTATCGTTGTCTCACCATCCTCTTCATTCAACATTTTCTTTCATTATTTACATCATCTTTTTCTTTCATCGTTTTTGTTATTTTTTGCATAATTTTTCTTTTTTATTCAAAATTTTAAATCATAATTTTTATCGCATTTTTCATTCATCTTTTCGGTTCATAATTTTCATCGTCTTTTCATTATTTTGTTTCATGTTCGTCCTTTTCATTCAACATTTTATTCGTAATTTTCATTCATTGCCTTCATTCATAATCTTAATTCAATTATCTTCATTCACTTTCATTCATCGTCGTCATTCATTCATCTTCATCCTCGTCCTTATCATCATCATTCATCACTTTCATCCTCATCGCTTCTATTGTCATCACAATTCTCCTCGTCGCCATCATCACGCCGATCTCCACGGCTGTGTACCTCATCATCATCATCTCCATCACTGTCACCATCATCCCCATCACCATCATCATCTTCGACGCCAAATCCGTGCTCACCATCATCTGTGCCGGGTCGCGCGGCAACCGCGGCTCCATCGCCAACGAAACCCTCCTCGTGCGCTCCCGCTCGACGTCCACTGGCCATGTCCTGGTGCTGCTTGTGGTCCCTCTCGATTATTATTGATCGATGTTGTTGGCTTTGTTGATGTTGTCGGTGTCGGTACTCTTGCTGTTGCTGTTGTTGTTGTTGCCGTAATCCCAACCACCCAACCCCGCTCCCCCGTCATGGATCCAATCATAATGGTGTGTGTCACGTAAATCCGTCTTCCTTCTACCGTCGCTTCCTCCCGCCTTCCTCGGCCTTCCGCTGGATCCCCAGTCGATAAGAAAAACGCGAACGATGTCTGTTCAATTGTTAAATTAATGGATTTAGCAGCAGCAACGGCAACAACAACAACCACAATACCCACACCAACACCAACAACAACCACAGCTTCCACCACCGAAGCCGCGATGGTGCCGCCCGTAGCAACGGCCAACGCCAACGCCAACGTCGTCGTCGGAGCGGACAATAAGGAGAAGTCCTCGGCGAGCAACAACATGAAGAACGGCAACAACACGATGATCAACAACAGCAACAACACCAACAACAGCGGCTACAGCTGCGATGGGAATCGCAACGACGATCCGAACAACAAGTTCAATTATTCCTACGACGACGAAGGTGAGTGGCCCATAATTGCTATTTCTCTCTCCCTCCCTCTCTCTCTCTCTCTCTCTCTCTCTTTCACTGCCTTGACTCCCTCTCTCTTCATCGCCATCATCGTCATCATCGTTCATCCTTAGTAGCTTTAGATCTCGCAACTAATCCCCTTCCCCTAGCAACCTCTGACTCTCGTCCACTAATTGAGGGAACAGAAAACAACAATGGAAAAATCCACAAATAGACAGAGAAAATAGTCAAATTGGAGAGAGAGGAGAAAATAAAAAGAAAGATAATAAAAAAATTGAAAATATAAAAATTGAAAATAATAACAATAGAAAATAAAAAAAAGAAATAGAAAAATATATAATAAAAATGAGAGAACTAAAACAAATATATAAAAAACTGAAAATAATGCAAATCAAAAAAAATATATAACAAATAGAAATCAAACAAAAACTTAAAAAGAAATAAAATATAAAAAATAGAAAATAAAAATAATATGGAAACGCAAACAGAAGAGAGAAAAATCCGCAAAGAACCCTCATTATTTGCATCTAATTGGACTCGCTCGCAGTTTGCTGGATTGCCAGAAACTTGGGTGCGCAGTCGGAGTCGGAGTCGGAGTCGGTTGAGGCCAGAGTTCGAGGCGTGCTTAAACGAACTCCTCTCCTCTCGACCTCCACCCCCCGCCCCTAGCCAGCCTCTGGCTTGTTGTTGCCTGCTGTGTGCATCGCATGAGTTGTTTTTCTTTGTCTTTGTTGTTCTTATGTAGAAATTACTAGAACTTAGAGTTGTTATTGTCGATATTTTTTAGACAATACGTGATGTTGTTGACTTGAATTCAATAAGGGAATACATAAGTATAAATGTAATAATTAAATATATACAAGGCCCAGTACAACGACAAGAGTTCGATCGATTAAAAACTACGCGGCTCTTGTCTTCCCGACGCCTCCCAGGGCAATTCCTTCCCCTCGCCATGCCCTAAACTCCCTCACTGGATCCTCCTTCAGCCCCCAAACTAATCGCACTGTGTCTTCCTCTCTCTCTCACTTTCACTCGCCCGCGTCCAGAGTCGCCGACGAAGCTGCGGCAGGAGAACGAGCGGCTGGGCGCGGAGATCCTGCGGCTGCGCAAACTGCTCGAGAACTCGCCGGACGGCGCGGTGGGGGGCATCGACCTCTCGGACTCGAACAGCTGCGGCGACGCCCAGTCGACCGATGGCAGCGGCAGCGCCTCCCAGCTGCGCGTCGACCGGCTGGAGGCCGAGCTGCGGTCGGCCAAGGGCCAGATCATGTCGCTGCGCGTCGAGCGGAAGCGGCTGCGGGCCGACAAGAGCGAGCTCCTGGCCCAGGTGAAGCAGCTGTGCGCGTCGCTGCAGGACAAGGAGCAGGAGCTGCGCGACTTCATCCGCAACTTCCAGGAGCGCGTGCGCGAGACCGAGACGAACAACGCCAAGCTCACCGGCGACCGGGAGCGCGAGCGCTGGCAGCTGCTGAAGCAGGCGCGCGACGAGGCCGAGCGCTCGCTGGCCCTCGCCCAGCAGCTGAGCGCCCGCGACCTGCAGCTGCAGCGCCTCCAGGAGCAGCTGCAGGAGGCGCGCCGCCAACTCTCCGGCTGCCTGTCCGACCAGGAGAGCCTGCTCTCGTTCGCCCCCCTCACGCCGCCCTCGGCGGCCTCGGGCCTGCTGAATCACAACATCGGCGGGGGCGGCCCTGGCGTCGGTGGCGGCTCGGGTGCTGGTGGCAGCGGCTCCCTGGCAACCGGCGGCCTGCGCGGCGACGACAGCGGCCGCGGCAACTCGACCTCGCTGTCGGCGTTCAGCGGCAGCCTGAGCGTCGCCTCGGGCGCCACCGGCGGCGACCGGGGCTCCTGCTCCGGGGCGGACTCGGGCCTGCGCGGCAGCAGCGACCGCGAGAGCACCGCCGGCGACCTCAACTTCAGCGACGGCACCTGCGAGAACGGGCCCTGCATCACCGTCGACCCCGACAGCATCTCGCTGGTCTCCAGCCAGAACATGTACCAATGTAAGTCGATCCCCGTCATCACAATCCCCATCCATCCCTTTCACATTCCCTTTCAACTCATTGCTTGCTTCGTCTTCTCTTTTTCTGTTTCGCCTCGTTGGCAGTCGGGACGCCGAAGGAGCGCAGCCCCACCCTCTCGCCGCTGAACTCGGCCGCCTACTCGAGGTGAGTTTCGCCCGCCCACCGCAGCGGAGGCGCCATTGTGTGGAGGCGGAGTCGGTGCCGGACCCGCGGCGGACTCGCTGGAGGAGCCGGGTTGGAATCGGGGTCGGGGTCGGGGTCAGGCCTTTGTTTAACTGGCCCTGGCTCTGACTCCAGCTCCAGCTACAGCTGCAGCTGGGGGATTCCACAGCAGTCGCTCATAGTGAATGGAAGGAACGTCCGTCCGTCCCTCCGTTTGTCCCTCCGCCCGCCGTTGGATCCTCTCGCGGTTGGATCCTTTGTTATCCACTCTGCCGGAGCAGATTGGAAGGTGGCGAGGGACAAATCGGGCCGGGTCGTTGGGCCGTCGTCGTTGGGGGTTTCCGGAAATTTGCTCCGGCGAAATTGTCCGCCATTGTAGGAGTGTGGGAGGGTCTGGGAGTTTGCTGTGAGTGTCTGAGTGTTCGCTGTGTGCGCGAGTGCGTGTGCCGTGAACAACCGTGGTCGAGGTCGCCTCCCCGCCCGTCAATCGGGATCGGAGTCGGAGTCGGGATCGGGGCCTCTGGGAACGCGGCCTCTGCTATGGTGTTCATTAGGAGAGACTCCAGAAATCCGCGCTCACTCGAGTCCCAGACCTCGTTCTCTCCTCTCTCTCCCTCTAATTCTATTTCACTCGCATCTCGTCGCAGGTCAGTGGAGCAGCTGGGCTCGCCCGTCGACCCCGAGGGTCCCGGCGGCGCGGTCGCCCGCAAGTTCGCCCCCAAGACGGGCGCCCTGGGGGCGCGCAACGGACGTGGCGGCACCTGGGGCAGCATCTCGAGGGTCTTCGCCCGCTCGCGGAACAAGAACAAGGCGCTCTCGGCCGACGCGGCCGGCGAATGTGAGTAGAGTGAAGGGGCTTCCATTGGCCTTAGATTAGATTAGACCTTCTCTCGTTGCCAGATAACGACTACTCGTGGAGCCCCCTGTCCGAGGAGGGCTACGCCGAGAAGCTGCGGCTGCTGCGCGAGGCCTCCCAGGTGCCGATGGAGCGATGGCGGGCCTCGCAGGTGCTCGCCTGGCTCGAGGTCGCCCTCGGAATGCCGCAGTACAGCGGCCGGTGCGGCGAGAACGTGAAGAGCGGCAAAGTCTTGCTCGAGCTGAACGACGCCGAGCTGGAGGCGGGCCTCGGGCTCGTCCATCCGATGCACCGCAAGAAGCTGCGGCTGGCCATCGAGGAGCAGCGCCGGCCGGAGATGGTTCGCTATCCGATGATCACCCAGCTGGGGCACACCTGGGTGGCCACCGAGTGGCTGCCGGACATCGGGCTGCCCCAGTACGCGGAGGCCTTTCTGCACTCGCTGGTCGACGCCCGGATGCTGGACACGCTCTCGAAGAAGGAGCTCGAGAAGTTCCTCGGCGTCACCCGGAAGTTCCACCAGGCCAGCGTGGTCCACGGTGAGTTCGTCCGCCCGACATCTTATATGACTTTCTCATTCCTGCCCCTCTCTTTATTTGTCTCTACCAGGCATCCACGTGCTGCGCATCGTGAAGTACGATCGGCAGACGCTGGCCATGCGCCGCGTGCAGTCGGAGACGGTGGACACGGATCCGATCGTGTGGACCAACCAGCGCTTCATCCGCTGGGCCCGGTCGATCGATCTCGGCGAGTACGCGGACAACTTGAAGGGTGAGTTGACAGGTGGCAAATCGACGTGGATCGGAATCCATTGGATCGAACTGAACTGACCTTATGGCTTCCAAGAGCTCGTCGTCCTGTCCTTTTTATACCATTCGCTTCCGCTCTTCTGCGACCTCTCTCTCCGTCACTTGGACCCCATAAATTGCTGTCACCCGCTTCACTCCGCTCTCTTGGCCATTAGCCAATACAATCTCTCCACTTGTCCCAACGACAGCCAATGGTCGGAGGTGATTTTTGAGCCATCACCTCCAGACGACTTTAAATCGAAATTTATTTTCAAGGACCCCAGCTGCAATTGCGCTATTAATTATTATTAAGTTGACATGTGACACGAACACACACACCTGCACTTACCTCACACGGCGATACAGAAATCAATCAAGATCTGCAGGGATAAGACAAACAACAACAACGAGACGGACAAATAGGTGTGATTGGCCTGTCCTCGATCTAAATCAATTGAAATTAATTACTTACATGAACCGTCGGCCACTTAAGAGCTGTTTATCTACCTCGCACTCACGCTACATTCTCTCCCTCCCTCTCTATCTCTCTCTCTCTCTCCCCTGCAGATAGCGGCGTCCACGGGGGGCTGGTGGTGCTGGAGCCGTCGTTCTCGGGCGACACAATGGCCACGGCCCTCGGCATCCCGCCGGCGAAGAACATCATACGACGCCATCTGGCCACCGAATTCGATGCGTTGATTCTGCCCGCAAGGTGAGTTTATCAGTATTACGATCCGCCTGCACACACACACACACACGCACATACAACCACCCTCCCCCACTCATCACGTGCACACGACGCTCGTAATTTGCCCGCACACATCGTCAACATATGAACACAAACACACGTCGTTGCCCGTGCCCTCGGTGAGGTTTTGAATTGAGTTCTCTGTGTTTAATATAATTTTAATTAATTGACCTCCTCGTCCTCCACATGCATCTCTCCTCCCTCTCACCCTCACGCACTCTCCCTTCACATTATGCATACCCCCCACACACACACTCACACCACCGGCACATGCACACGACGCAACAATTCTCATGTGACTCATTAGCCTTTGAAAATACCGTTCGTTGTATTTCACTACATCTCACCTCACTTCATTCCGTTTCGTCTTGAATTGAAAATTCACGGAATATTTATACATATTTATGTGGAATGAAATATCGTTGTATTCATCCTTTTCATCCATCTCATAATAATGCCCATTGTTATTGTGACCATCATTAGCGTTGCTATAGTAACTGTCTTTATCAAGATTAATGTTATCATCATTATAATCGTTACGAGGACTTTTTGAGTAGTTGAAATTCCTCATTGTTTTCTTCGCCCCGTCCGTTCCGTGTTATTAAATACTTTGCATTTCAGTTTTATGTCCATCCGAATCCATCATCCTGTCTGTCTGTCTGTCTGTCGGTCTCTCTAACTGTCTGTCTGTATCTGATGTGTATTGTTTATCCAACGTCCTTAGTAGTCGTTAAAGTTCCCGTCCGCCCTCTCTTTTGGATGGATTTCGTGCTGATTTAATTTGCGTAAATTTAAATGAAGTGCCTAAAATTATGCCGTAATCCATCCGTTGACCATCGTTTGAATTTCTCGGGCGCCTTGAAGTATGCTGCATTAAATAATGCCACAATCTTCCCAACAATCGTCTCCAACGTGAACACGTCTAATCTGCTGTATTAGTTCTGGTATATCAGGTGCGACCCATCGTCACGTCCTCCGTTGCTCAGTACATTTGGGTAGATTTCGTCTCATTTGATCGTTTGCCTATTTAATTCGCCTCATTCATCACAAATTCATTTCACTCGCATTTGATTCGTGAGGTCTTCTTTTGTGTTTCTTTTCTCGCTTGGCCGTTTGGTCGTTCGGTTGTTTGGTTGTTTTGTCATGTCATGAACACTGTGAACAATCTCACCTCAATCTCCACTCAAGTTATTCCATCAGTTTCTTGTAATTGCTCTCAAACTCAACTCTCTGTAAATGTTCTCTCACATATCCCATCAATGCATTCCAACTCGACTCGACTCGCCCCGACCAACGCAGATATATCGTTTTCTGCCAAATGGAGGAGTTTCAAATGGACTCGAACTCACGAAGCCTTTCCATGAATTCCAAACCCCTCGGAAGATAAACTAAGTTAAACAGTAGATTATACACGATTACGTGTGGCGCTCCCAACTAGCTGAAGCTGGAGCCCACAAACGATACAATAATTGCATAAACCTTAAGTATGTGTTATAGAAGAATTAAGTAATTTACCCAAACCACATTGCAAGAATACTAAAGCAAAAACAAATCTCAATAACTACACTGAATGTTGAATGGAAATGGAACACTAAAAGAAATTATATTATATGGAAAACGAACAAAGTGTGATGTGGTGGAAAACATACCGGAAATGCATTTTTACAAAACCTACCATTTTTGATTTCCGCCTTCTATTCACCTGGTTTCACACCACTAGAGTTGGGTAGAAGAAGGTGATGAAAATTTGAGGTGGAAATTTGCATTTTCCTAAGATAATCAAAATCGCATTTAAATTACAAACAGTACATTTAGATAGTTTCAAAGTATCATTAGTTGCTCTACATACATATATATATATCTATATTTGTATGTATGTATGTATGTATCCATATACAATTCCAACCAATCGATGGGAAGCAAATTCAACACACAATTACAACCACATTTACAGAATGTCATTATTAAAATTCAAATAGTTCTGTATAAAATAATGATGAAGTAAATATTTTAATAGAGTTTAGGAAGCATTAAATATACAAAAAACAAACGAACACAAGTGAAGATAGGAAATGAGACGACGACGAAAACGAAGACGAAGATGAAAACAAAACGAAGATTAATATAAATCATAGAAAGCAGAAGACTTTATGGTAATTAAACTAGGGAATTTCTTAATATTCGATTATTGCAAACCAAAAACCAAATAAGACATAAAACAAAACACACTTTACATCATATATTTAATGGTACCAATAGCAACAACAGTATATAATAGAGATACAAAATAGGAACAGCAAAAACCACAACAACAAGAACAAAAACACAACCAATAACAAGTAATTTAGAAACATACAGACGCAACAAGAACATGGTCAAATCTGTCGATCTCGCATCGAACACAACCGGCAAGGCGATAGATAGATCCGATGTACATCCTTGTAGATTTAAAACTCAATCAGAGAATTGCATTCCACCCATAGTTGCCCCTTGCCCTCACATCACGCCACGCCCTCTGACCCAGACAAACACACACGATAATCACAGTTTTAGCCACGATTGAACAGTGTTTTATGGTAGCCAATAGAATCGTTGTTGCCGCTTGTTTATTCGTTCCATTTGTATTTAGTTTGTGGATGGTCGATGTGCTTGTTTTAGCTGTGAAAGTTTGGCTTCGATACCATAACAACAACTGCAACAACACACTACAAACATAATTCGTACTCGTGCTGCTCAATGTTTTTGTTATTTTTAATTAATCGACCACGCCTATCCCTGGGCATCGATTTGCTTTGGCCGACGATGCACGAAAGTCGATAGAAGGAATATGAATATTAGAATATATGGATTGTTTGTCGTCGTAATAGTCTATAATAATGCCAGTGATTGCCATCCACTTATGTCTCTCGCCCCTGCACACGGAGTCCGTCCTCCACCTGTCCGACTGTCTGTCCATCCGACACACCGAGGCACACAACGAAAGACAGTGGTATCGCCTTGCCAGATATCGCTTCTCAATTATTATTATTATTATTATTTTATTTACTGAAAATAATGTGTGCGAGAGGATACAACGACAAATACAAGAAGCCTCTGGCTGTTGTCCCATATGTCCTGTACTATCACCAAATTCCTGGCAATTATTGTATTGAAAATGCTGATTGTTTTTCGAAAATTGCTTACGACCTGAACATTTCAGAAAATCTCTGAAAATTTCGCCTTAGGTCACTGGTCAATATATGTTCAAATAAATGGTTTAATTAGTAAATCTTAATTAGCTTTCTAAGTGTTTAAGCATTGATATTTAAGCATAGAATTATTTATTAATGTTTAATGTTTGTTCTGTCTTCTTCCTCTTCTTCTTTTCTTTCTTTCTTTCTTTCTTTTTTCTCTCTTTCTTTACATTCGCCACAATAATAATTCTTGCTCTTACTTTCGTTAATTGAACTTGGATTGGTTTTCGTTTGGCTTGCATATGTGTGTGTTTCGTTCTCCAACTCTCTCTCTCTCTACCGCTCGCTCGCTCGCTCTCACTACATGTATTACGCCAATGGAACCAACAACAACAATAACAACACCAACTCGAACTCCAACAACACTACCAATATCAACAACGATGACGACGCCGATAACCACAACAACAACGATGATGTGAACCTCAACTCCTCATTACACTCAACAACAACAACAACAACAACACATTGAAACTACACACACACATGCTCTACACATTTGCAATGTATGTGTGCTTGGCTATTGTTGCTTCACGACAACAAAAACAACAACAATGGAACTCTAATAACAAAACAATCGATGAACGATGGCGAACACGAAATTGCAAACGCAAATGCGAAAAAAAAAAAACTGAAACAAAATAATCGATGTTATTTGAATGTGCTTGTGTGCTTGTGGATGTGTCTGTGTGGGTTCGTCCATCGCTCGTCGTTGCCCCAGGTCGACACTGGGCCAAGGCATTCGCTCCGGCTGCGGCATCGTCCCGATCACCGGCCCCGGCGGCCTCCAACACTACGCCACGGCCGACCGCCGGTCGAGCGGCAGTCTCCGGGTAAGTACAGCTCTCTCTCTCACTCACTCTCCCTCTCTACCTATCTGTCTGTCTCGTACTCTCTGCGCCTAAATGTTAGATATCTCGTTCTATCATTTCTCGTTACTCAACAATCAAATATTAATCAAAAACAAAATTAATAAAACACAAAATTTTCCAAAATATCAAAAATGTATTCAAAAATCAACCAAAAGGCTCTTCTGTGTCTCAGTTTTTTCCTATTTTATTGGCCGTTTCGATAAATCGATAAATCTCAAAAAATCAGAAACACCCTCAATCGATAATTTAATGTCGATATATGTCTGTCTCTTTCTTGGCTTGTATTGCTGTGTGAAGCTTTTGTTGTCTTTAACGTACTCGATATATAATTTTATAGTATTATTATAGAGTTCAATAAGTATATTTAATTTGTTTCCATCAACTAAGTTCGATGTTCGAAATCCGTGCACAGCTGATGATTCGTTTGATATCCATAGATTCTGTCCATAGTGTCTTGAATATTATGTTTTTAGTTTAACTTATCTTTCATTTAGTGCAATGTTCTCTAAACTCCAATGATTTCATTCCAAACAATCAAATCAAAACACGCCAATTCACAATGATTTCTTTAGCAATTTTGCATGATTGTATTAAATTTTATACCGAAAAAATACCATGAACAATCAAGCAACAACAACCGGCAAATGTCTTTTAAATTGTAAACTATTACAGTAATACAACATAAACTTACAGGTAATGCTCGGTGTTTATTCAAGTATAGTTTTGATTCATTAAAGCAAACATACAGAACTCTGTTATGGGGGTGAAAATTAGTCTAGAGTGAAATTCTAAACTATAACATAATACATAATACATGCCATTAGCATCCGGTTTTAGTCCTCGGTTTTTACCGTGCCTGGCTATGTGGTATTCAGAAACTCCAGTAGTTTCAAGGAAGGTAGGAAGTCTGTAGGAGTTTGACTTTAATTGTACGTTTTAAATCGTAATTTAAGAAAGGGAAAGCAACATTTTTGAAGGAGTCATAGAAACCCCATAGATTATACACGATAGGTCGACACCAAGCCAACAGATCCAAAGAAATACGAATACAATGTCCACATAAAAATAGACGAAAGCTTGATATTTTATAGAGTAGTCGTTGAATTAAGAGGAAACCATCGCACAGTTTACTTTACTTTAGAATCTGACTATTTATAAAGGCAGTATTTAAAATTAACAAAATATTTTACTCGAAACACAAAATGACAAAAACCAAAACCACAAACAAAATAAATACAGCAACATTTTAATGAAGCTCCCAGGAGAAATCAAAAGAACCAAATTTTGCAAATAAATTGTGTAAATATTTATATTTATATTGAAAGTAAATAACAACTAAATTTAGAGGATAGATAAAGACAAAGAGGAAGCAAAAGATAATACGAATGTCACGCATGAGAAACAAAAGAAAGCTTGGAACAAATGTTAGCGAATAAGACGTAATTAAATAGTATTGATGAAATTGATTAAATAATTGTCGCAGCGCTACGAAGAAATCTCTAGGAAGACCGCTTACTTACACTTGGCTGGAGGAGGGGCGAAAGTCATGTAAAATGCATTAAATTTAAAAGTAACCTACTTGATTAATTGACAGATGTTTAAATCAATAATGCAGTGAAACGTGTCAAAAAAAACTTAAATAAAAAGAAGTGCAGAAAATAAAAATTGAGAATAAAGCATGTATGAGACAAAATGTGTGGGCGCTTCATTGGGGGTTGGGAGGAGTCTGGGGGGGTTTGACACGGCAATTAAGGGGGTGCGAATGGACTTAATGGCCGCCAAGATGGCCGCCGGATGGCAACAAACGTGAGTTGGGTATGAGTTGGTTTTTCCCTTATTTTATTTAATATAATTTCGTTTCACGAAGAGATGTTAACTTTTCACAAACCGTTAAGTATAGCGTTAATGACAACAACAGCAGCAGCAGCAGTAACAACAACAGCCATGCGAGTGTGCGAACGAGAAAGCCTACAGAAAACACACGGACAGACCGACAGACAGACAGACAGCCGGTGAAAGACATATTGGTTTTAAAGCCAGAGGCCCAAGAGCAACAATTAATAAAGAAAAATGTGCATTGAGAATGCAGAGCCGTGAGGAAATCATCAGTGGCAAAAATAAATTAAAAAATTATAACAGCAGAACTGTAAAATAATGATGATAAAAGCAATGATAAAAATAATAATAAAAATAATGATTAAAATAATAATTAAAATACTAGTAAAATTAATGTTTAAAAAATAACGATAATATAATTACATAAAGAATGGTAAAAGATTATGATAAAATAATTTAAAAAATACTGGGAAAATAATGTTAAAATATAATAAAAGAAATAACGTTGAAAAATAATAATGATAAAAATAAAGATATAAATAAGGTAAGAAAATTTTAAAAAGAATGGTAAATAATGATAAAAATAAATGATAAAATAATGATAAAAAATTATACCTACAAAAACAAATGAATATGTTAAAGCCATTGACGTCAATTAATTAGAGCGAAATCCGTGAAAGTAAAGATTAAAATAAAATATTAATGAACAATTGAAAAAAACAAAACAGAAAAAAGGAAAAACGAGACAAAAAACAGACCCGATGAATGCGAGCAGCTCGCAAATAATTTATTGTCATTTACGAGAATATAATTCATGATTTCCCCTCATTTATTCATTGTTTGTTTGCTTGTCTGTTTGTTCCTCGAATTTATTCCGCCTCGTGTGCAGATATCGGCCTGGAAGGGATCACAGGTGAGTCCGACCGACCTATCGATTACAATGCGATTTCCGATTTATTAATTATGACGCTTTGTTCATTTTAAATTCATCCCCCAACCTCGGTCCCGATTCCCCGCTTCCCCACAGTTTTTGTGAATAACTCCACTGACCTCCCTCCCACCTTCCCACGTCCGATTTAATCCCGAACCCGATTCCGGTTCCGATTCCCTTTGATTCACGATGCCTTAAGTGCTCCAATTAATTAATTCACCTACCTCCCTCCCTCCCTCTCTCTATCGCCCTCTGTTAATGTCTCTTATGCTATCTTGGTCTCTCTTTGATTCGTTCTCTTCCCTCTCTCGCCCTCGCCGCCCACCTCTCCAGAGCTCTCTCTCCAAGGCCTTCCGCTTCAACACGAAACCCCGCAGCGCCGGCGACCGCTCGTCCTACGGCAACTCGACCTCGCCCACCCCCTCGTACAGCAGCAGCGAGGGCGGCAACGGCGGCATCTACGCCACCGTAGGCCCCCCGCCGAACCTGCCCCTGCCCCTGCCGCCGCCCCACTACCCGCCGCCGACGACCGCCCCGCCGCCGCCGCCACCCCTCGCCGTCGGCTCCTACGCCGCCCCGCCCCCCGGACACCGGGTGAGCGCCCCGCCCGTCGGCGCGCCCAGCGAGTCCTTCGCGGACCCCCAGATGAGCCTCTTCTACGGCCAGCACCGACGCGTGAAGAGCATCAGCGACATCGGGGTGGCGGCCGCAGCAGCAGCAGCAGCAGGACGAGCAGGAGCCGCATCAGGATCGTCGGGAGCTGGAGGAGCCGCGTCGTCGTCATCGGCGTCGGTCTCGGCGGCCTCGGGATCCCCGGTATGAGAATCAATTATCATGTAAGCTCCAGCGGGAGAGAATTAACTGCTCACGCACCAATAATCTCGCACATACCTATGCCGCTCTCCCTCCCTCACACACGCACACACACACACACTCGCACTCACACCGTCCCACCTCGGTGCACGCAATCGCCCACAGTCACCGATAGACAGGCAGACGGAGAGACAACTATAATTATTATTAACTCTGTGCAAGTGCACTAATTTAATTGTATTCGTATCCGAGCTCCTGTCGGTATCGCGCTATCTCCCTCTCCCTCTCCCTGTCACTCTGTGCTTGACTGCATTGCGAATTCATTGTTGAGCCCCGCGAGTGCATCGGATGGCATCCCTGGCACACGACATGCCGCCAGCTCGTTCGGAGGCGAGTTTTTACCTCGCCCAAAGGGGGCTCGAGAGAGTGAAATTTTGGCAATTTCCACATTCGACAGCGCCCGCCTAATTGAATTTCGGCCGATCGACCGGACCATATCGATATTTGTGTTGTTTCACTTTTAATTGGGCGCAACCAGAACCTGACTGAAATTGAATATCTAGTCTAAACATCGGGATTTAAAATTGATTTCTGCTTTGTAGCTGAACTTTAAAAAATGGATTTCATTAAAAGCGAAAAATGTGGTTTATTTTAATATTGACATGATTTTCGTTATTATTGAATATCAAGCTGACGATTTCAAGCGAACCCTCCGAAATATGATAGTTGTTGATTCACCAAATTAAACAGCGTTTCGCACACAGCCATTTGCACAAAAGGCAATGATTGATGCCTACTTTCAGGCAGATTAAATTTGTACATGTGTGTAATCGTTGTTTCCATGCAACGCCGATAATGTCGAGGCATCAAATTTTTTCCTCATAACGCAAAATTAGGCATTATTTGCGATTTGCATTCCCCAATACCGGAAACGGAAGTCGTCAGCGGTCACTTCAGGTCAAATTTTTAATTAGGCACCAAACACTCGGTGTGAAAAGTATTCTCCTTTGAGCAGAAAATTGCTCTCTGTTTCGAATTAAATTCTCCTTTCAATATGCATATGTTCTGGCGAAAATCTTGCAACGGTCTACAATTGCAATATAATTAAAGCCGAGCAAGAGCAAGCAGTGCGAGCGAGAGGGCGCACTACAACAACAGTGTGCGATGAACGTTTTTTCCACCTGTCGACCACTGCCGAGCGTCGCTCGTTGTCCTTCTGGCCATTGTTGTTGTTCTTGTGCTCGAGGATAAATCAAAAATAATGAAGTTCACTTGATTGAAAAATACGAAATTAATGAAACTCCGAGCCGAAGCCAAGGAGCGAGCAACATGGGCCAAAGGTGAAGAGGTCGACGATGACGGTCGCCCTGAATACGTCGAATAAAATCCAAGAACAATATTAAATCGTGGAGAAATTAAAAATAAAGCGAGTCACTGCGGGAGTAAATTATTGATCAGAACGATAATAAATTAAGTGGAAACTGTTTCCCGGTTTCGTTTTCATCCACAGCCTGATATGAATTAAAGTTTAATTAAATATTAATTTCGTGCAGCGAGTAATATCGAAAACTTTCAAAATCCCAGTCTTTCTGAAAGCCAAACTCAGGTTCATTGTAGGCCAAATCAAAGCCATTAAAACTGATCACTATCGTGATTATTTCGAGTGCATTGAAGCAAATTCAAAACAAATATTTAATTAATAAAACAATGGAAATTAATACTTTAATAATTTTTTCATTTTTTTGTTTACTGGTCTTCCTCTTAATGACTGACCCATTGTAGTCGACCCCGTCCCTCCTCCTAGTGTAGTTTGGGCAAAAGTCAACTAATTACTGATAACAATAAAAACCACAAATAAGCAACTAAATCGCAGCACACGAAGATAGGAACATTTCCAAATAAATGAAATAGCCAACCATGTAATCGGCAAATATGGCAACGCCACGAAAACAACTAATTGCAGGACAATTGAAATCGTATTTAAGTTCGAGGGAAATTAGAAAAAAATAATTGGTTGCAAATAGGAATCGAAGCTTATTAAGTCGATGGTCATTACAAACAGGCTAATCAATGTAATGCACGCATGTGTGTGAGTGTGTGTGTATGGGAGAGAGAACGCAGATATGTGTGCGTTGATTTATTTCACACATATACAAAATTAATTTGCATGTTTAAGAAAATCCCCGAGTTCTTGTAATGGTAACTATGAATTAAAATCAAATCACGAAATCTTTCAACACACCAAATTAAACAAAATTTAACAACTAAATTAGGTAAAAATAATTAAATAATTGCAAGCCACATTCATTCCGATAATAAGTAGTTAAGCGAAATATTGTTCTAAATTTAAGTCCTTCGACGACCTGTTGGCGTAATAATACTAGTCTTTAAGGTACTTGGTATCAACGGCCCTGGTTTGAACTCATGACCTCGGCACATGCAGCTATTATACCAAAAAATACAACCTAATCTTACTTTACTTTACTCTAAATGTAATTGTAGTTATGATATAAAATTAACTAAGAATTTAATTGTATCTTAATTCGAAGTGAAAGTCAAAGTATAAATACGATTAAATAGTACTAAAGCTAAATTAAATAATAAATATATTTTGTAACAGAAAAAACAAATGGAAGTGAATAAATAATGATTAAAATTTCCAAAACACTGTTTTTTTTCGCTCAATTATGGTAAGATTGTTTGTAATTCATTAAAAAAATGCATTTTAATTTTAGAGATCAATTTTTATTCACAAACATTTTTGCACACAAAAATCTATCAAAAAATGTCTTCAATTGTCCAAAAGTGTTCCATCGAAATCACAATGAAAAATTTAATTTTTTTTATTTAGCCTCACATTTTTTTGTTTTAGTTTTACAGTAGTTTACAGCCTGAGGTTCTTGAGCATCCTACGGGGTGGTGGGAGCGGGAGCCGCGTTAGCCGTGTTTCTTGCCGTAGCCCTTGCCGCCTCCTTTGCCCTTGCTCTTGGTGGCCTCCACCATGGACTGCCGGCCGCCGAGGACCGCGAGCAGAACGACCAACGATAACAGAACGAACGAGAGATTCATCTTCGATGCGAGGAGCAGAACTGAGCGAATGAGTTGCCATAAAAACGGAGGCCGCGTTTTATAGCAAACTCGCCACCCGCCACCGGCTGTGTGGAGGAGGAGGAGCAGATGGTTCCTAAAAGTGGAAATTTCCGAATTACAAATTAATTGTGAGTGGCACGAATAGATCACTTAATTGTGGAATCGGTATAAAATATCAATAATTCATTCGTTCACCCATTGTAATCATTTACGATTTACATATTGATAACAATCGATCGACGCGGTAGGCATGGCTAATTGGCCAATACGATCGGGGCTTCACCCTAGTTCAGCCGGCACAGGGTGCCAACGAGAATCGCAAACGCCCAAGAGCAAAATCAAATTTTTATTTTCACAATGCTTTATTGAAAATTCGCCTGGACGAATTCACACTATTACTATTTCGACGTAGTTCCATCGGTGGCCGCGACACCGCACCTGGATCCGGTTGCCCGTCGTGTGTGGCGGCGCGCACTCGAGGACCTCGGACCGGACCCGCTCCAGCTAGCGTCGCCTGGCCGCCATCGTGGTGGGCTGGCGGGTGGTGGTCGTGGTCTGGGGGCGGCCGCGAGGACTCGGATCCGGAACCGGAACCGGGTCGGCGGATACCGGGCCGACGAGTCCCACGCTGCAGAGGGCGGCGAGGAGGGCGAACACAAAGAACACACTCAGAAACTTCATCTTCGTCTTCTAGAGGATGTGGTGAAGGATTTTAATTGTACTTGGTTTTCTTTTTCTAAAACTTCCAACGAGTTTGGCGAGAAGGCTCTGCAGTTACTGACGACGCCTCGGTGACATCTGTGGGTTTTTATATATTTTCGGGAGGGTTTTTTTCACCATTCACCGGTTTCCTATCGAAAATCAGTGCACATAAATTTCGAGCCCGATCCGAGACGGTCTCATGATCTTAATAGTTTCGGAGATATTCCGTCGGCGATAGAAGTTTTGCGAGAGACCGACTAGGAAAATCTGTCAACAGCGATTTGCGGCGCACGGACCGATTACGATCACTGTCGTGTTGCCGACCGATTAGAAGTCGGGTTGGGGGCGGGGTTGCGAAAAGTGGGCGGACAGTCGTTTAGGCAATTAGTTTGCCGATCACAGTGATGGGGTTTTCGATCGACCTCGGTGGAGACGATCATCATCCGTCATCATGTCGACAAAAAATTCGATTTTTCTCCTCTGCCTCACCCTGCGGCGGCTCCATCGACTGATCCAAGTGCATTGCGGTAATTAGTGTTATTTATAGCGTCTTTTGTTGTTGTTTATTCTGTTATTGGGGTTGTCCCTTCTCTTGATGTAGTTGTCAATTCTCTTGTTGTAGCTGTCAATTTTCTTGTATATTTGTTGCTAATGCTTGTAGCTTCATTGTTGCTATTATCGTTCTGTTGTTGTTGTGGTTACTGTAATTACGATGTCCGAGCGATTTGTCTTGAAATGTATGCGAAACGAATCAAATTAGAAATAACTCCTCAAAATTTCCATTTGATTTTGTTGTCTTAAACTGTGCTTAATTAGCTTTGTAATGAGCTTCGTCGGAGATTGTTGTCGTATTCAATTGTTGTTGTGTTGTGGGAGGCTACTCCACGTTCGCTCAATATAATTGCTTTGTTTATACAACCATGCAATGCAATAATGACAACAAGAACAGCAACCATAATAACAATAGCTATAATATAATAAAGACTTCAACACAAATCACAACGAAAACAAGATAATTAAAAAATAACAATCAATCACAAAAACAAGTGCTTAAAACACTTTCAGAGCGAAACATGATTGAAATCGATCCGACATTTTTAGTTCGATCTGACTCATTCTGACTGTAGGCTAAGGGCAACCATTGGGAGACTTTTCAGGAACTCAGGCCAGATGTGGGAATTCGTGGTACATTGGCCATCTCCACCCATCCTCTCAGCTGGACAGCAACTAAAAACAAAGCTCTGCAGACGGCTGCATTTTCTGAACTTCTTCTTACTTTGCCTCAAAAGCCACAAAACTTAATAATTATCAGGCAGATGCCTCTCGCATTTGTCAGACAAACCACAAAAATCCGTTGCATGCCACCAAAATCGGTAGTCAGTCCAAGGGTACCATAGCTTGGATTTGATGATGAAATTCATATTCAAATTTTTATATTTAAGCCCATTGCGATGCCCTCCATGGTATCAGTTCTCGTCTTCTACCAAGATATCGATTCTCGTTTCTTCCAAGCACCATACAGTTATTCGTTTTTTTGAAATCTCTTCATTGCATCTCCATCGACAATGCATTGCCTGAAGTTCGTCTGCTCCATTGCGATCGTCCTGTGCCTGCTGTACGCAGCGTCGGAAGCTGCTCCCACTCCTGGACACATCGTCGTTCACGATCCTCACCACGACCACCATCATCATGATCACCATGATGTCGTGTTGGTCGCCCATCCTGTGGTCAAGCATCCGGTCGTCGTGCATCCCGTTGTCCACCACCCAGTGGTCGTAGTCGGCCACCCACACCACCATCACCACATCCACCATCCACACCATCACCACATTCACCATCCGCACGTCCACGTCTTGAGCCACTCGCACCATCTGCACGGACACCACCACCATCTGCATCATTGAATGGATGGAAGGAACGACGAGACAAACGATTTCACAACGACTTTGATTTGAATTTAAATTTGATTTCAATAAACTTGAAGGTTTTGGTTTGAATACATAGTTTGTTTAATTTTCCTCATTATCAACGATGGGCCTGCCCAGAAAGAACTTTACTCGTTAGCTTAGAGAATGGATTGTATTTATAAAACTATATAAAATTATTAAATCTACTTTTGTATCTAGAAACAATTCTCGCGTCTTTG
The DNA here is from genome assembly GCA_947389925.1 of Coelopa pilipes. NCBI lineage: Eukaryota > Metazoa > Arthropoda > Insecta > Diptera > Coelopidae > Coelopa > Coelopa pilipes. The sequence goes on along the minus strand of OX376698.1, from coordinate 41,037,962 downwards.
GAATTCGGTCAGCAGCTCTTCACCACGTCGTCCTTCAGCTGCAGGTCCGAGCACCTCTTTAAGTTCTTCGCGAACTTCTTTTCGAACTTTTTCTGTTGCTTTTCCGTGAGTTCGGTGAGGCTCAGTTTCGAGGAATACTTCTTTAGCACTTTCTTCTTCAGTTTTTCCAACGAAATGCCTTCTTCGTGCTTGTTGACGATTTTCTTCAAGGCAGCGGCCCACTCGAACTCCGGTTGGTCTTCTTCGGCGGCAGGTGCCGGTTGCGGTGCAGTATCCTCAGACTTTTGTTTCTTTGACTTCTTGGCTGGAGCTTCACTGTCGCCATTTGTTGCTGCCGCAGTCCGCTTTGATGCTTTTCCATTTTCCGCAGCCTTCGAATCGCCATTTGTCTCTACTGCGGTTTTGGCAGCTTTAGCAGCTTCCTGTGCTGCCTTCGCGGCCGCAGCCTCTTGCTGTTTGACTTCTTTCATCTTTTCCAACTCCTTCTCTAGTACATTCCACACCTCCTCGGCCTGTGGTCGACCCATTCGCATGCAGTTACTGACGAAATTCTGGAACTTAGCCTTCTTCCGGGGAACATTATCGTAACTCTGTAGTCGCTGGAAGGCGCTGCGAGCCTGTGCACTCAAATTGTACTCTGTGTTTTCCAGAATCGAACGAACGATGTCCATCCAACTCTCCTGCTTCTTGGCGCCACTGTTCTTGGACTCCTTGTGCACGTAGTCCTTTCCCGAGTATTTCTCAGCCTCTGTGATGCATTTGGTGTGCGCGACGTACTCCTCGCCACGGAAGTCCTTCAAGCAGTCCATGCACGAAACGTTCTTGGGGGCTCCGCGGCATTTGAAACTGTAGTGTTTCTCCACAGCGGGTTTCTTCACGGACTCGCCACAATGATTGCAGGTGAAGAAGACCATTTCCTACTGTGAAAGATAATAACTTAAAATAGGAATCATATGGAATACTTAACAAACTACTTTTCTCACGTCACGTATCTAAATTTCACGAAAAAGATTCTAAACAAAACGCACGTGCGAGAGGAGAGAGTAATACCATTTTTCTCAAAAGCTGTCAAATTATAAACGCGCAGCGTTGCCAACCGCGCATTACTATGACAAAGAGGTGTTCACAATAGATTTTAGAAATACATTCAAAATGAAAACATGCCCGACATTCGGTCGAAACATCTACTATTATCCATCCATTTTATCTTCTTTTTCACACTATTTAAAAATTCAATATTATTTGTTGTGTTTGTATATATTTTAATTAAATTTTGTTTCATTTATTTACTTTAGGGAAACTCTGCGGAAAATTACGTTGATAGTTTCGTTCAGTTTTTTTGTTATTTTTTTTTTATTTGTATAATATATCATATACACGAGTCTAAAATTAATAACAATTGAAATACTTCGACCTTGACTTTTCTGTCCTTCCCTGATCAAATTTATTCTGTTTGTGTGGTTGTTTTTGTTATTTAGTTCGTTTTTTAACCTCCCTGTAAAACTTGTTATAAAACTCAAATTTCAATGAAAAAAAAAAAAAAATTTAAAAACCGTTATTCCATTGCAAACGCAATAAGCATTTATTTAAAACCCTTTCTCAGCTTTTGAGCAAAATACTATTCGCAACGGTGAGTTTTGTTGATTTAATAATTTTCCATGGAGTTCTCGAGCACCTTCGCCAGGTCCTCGCGGCTCTGTTTGCGCGGCGCCATCTTCGTGATGCGCTCCTGCGGCAACGTGCCCTCGACCAAGGCCGGGATGTCGTCGGTGCCAAAGCCCAGTCCGCGCAGTCCGTTCTCGATGCCCGCCTTCTGCATGATCTCGCGCAGGCAGTCACCCAAGATGGGGCCCGCGTCCGCCAGCTTTGCGTTGGATATGTCGCGACCCAGCAGCTCGGCCGCTTCCAGATGGCGCTCCGGACACGCCGGAGCAGTGAACTCAAAGACCGCCGGCGCGGTGATCACCACGGACAGGCCGTGCGGGATGATGGGGTGCGTTTTAGCGTAGCCGTCGGGCAGATGCTTGCGCACGTTACCCGAGATTGGATACGAGAGCCCGTGGCACAGGTGGACGCCAGCGTTGCCGAAACCGACTCCGGCCATCGTCGAGGCGAGATGCATCTGGGATCTCGCCTGCAGGTTGTCCGGCTGGAAAATGGCGTTGAGGAAGTTGTCGCGTATGGTGGTCAGGGCGAATCGGGCCCACACATCCGACACGGGGTTGCGGCCCTGATACGGCGGCCGAAGGCTGGGATCGGCTGGTGCTGGGCCACGCTCGCGGTAGTCAACCGCCGTGAAGCTCTCCAAAGCGTGGCAGAAGACATCGAAGCCTGAGTAGGCCGCGACGCGCTCTGGCATTGACAGAGTGTGCAGTGGATCGATGATGCCTTTGGAAAGTATTTTCAAATTATTTTATGCCCAAGTATGCAGGATTTGAGGTTATGCTGACCGAGTTTCGGCTTCAGGTGTTTGCTGGAAATGCCAGTTTTCGCGTGTAGCTTCTTGTAGTCGAAAATTGCAACGCCCGTCGTTTCGGAGCCCGTGCCTGAAGTTGTGGGCAAAGCGATCATCGGCTTCAGGGCAACTGAAATCTAAGGATTATCGATTAGAATCTCCAGATAACAGTAGTCTATTGTGAATGCGGACCTCCTTTCCCTTGCCGATGGGCTTGTTGACGTAGTCCAAGAACTCGGCCTCCTTGTCGCACCCAAACAAATTTGCAGCCTTACAGGTGTCTATCACCGAGCCGCCGCCGATCGCCACATAGGCATCGAAGTCGCGGGCCCTGGCAAAGGACGCCGCATGCCACATACTCTCGTCGGTGGGCTCGACACGCGTCTGGTCGTACACTTCGAACTCAATGCCATGGCGACTGAGCGAATCAAAGGCCACCTTGACGGTGGGCAATTTGGCCACAGTCGGGTCGGTCACGAGACATACAGATCGAGCGCCCCAGTTGCGCAGATCGGCGCCGAGCTCGGCCGTCACGCCCGGGCCGAATCGCACCGTGGACGAAGACATCTGAAGAGTGAAATACAAAAGTCAAAAAAGCTGAATTAAATATCATCTTTACTTGCCTCGAAAGCGTATTCCATTTTTCCAGTTTGCTTGGCGCCTGCTGCCGTTGTGGATCCATAGTTGTGGGAATGTGCTGGACACTTGCAGCTGAAATGTAAAAATACTGTTATTGTGGTCTCAATATTGATTATTTGCAAACGCACGAGCTGCCCACGATTGTGTTCATCAAATTTAATACGTTTCTGCGAGACATTTCGGCCGTATGCTGATTACTGTTGCTTGATATCTTCTGATAAGAGTCGGTCTATACCTATTTTTGGTTTGTGAAGTGTTGACTCTGCGCTGACTATTTTCCAGTAATTATACACACTCTACACTCCGAGATGTCAGACGCGACTGGTGCTAGTGCTAGCACGACCGTGTTATTTGTTTATATGTGGAGCTGAGGCAACAGGTCGCACGCACCGATGTTCTCCCTCACACTTCCACCGACTCTGTATGTGTTGTTTTTACGCTCTTAATTTATTTAAATTGAAGAGAATAACATCATGGCATTAAGTGGAGCCATTGTGTACGAACGATACTTAGTGTTGAAGAAGTTCCAAACAAGATAAAGAACTTTGTTATTGTATTTCATCATTAGGCTAAATTTTAGTTTGAACTCCCAGTGCAAAGTGTTGATTTATTGATCATTCTCTCATCTTTATTGAAAATAATTTTATTAAATATTATTTTTTGATTGTTTTAAAGGTATTCAAATATTCGCTGGAAATATGGCTGAGTTTGAGTTTTCCTTCACATTCGACGATGCAGCATATGAAACGGATTTCGCTGGCGATCAATTCGATTTCGAAAATATGTGGAACGAATATAAGGAGGAGTTCGAGGAACGTGAGTCCGCTGCGAAGTTTGAAAATGCGTTTACCAGCATGTTACGGATTGAAACACAAGGGAACGAGCGAATCATATAACTATTTATTTCTTCTCAACAAATGTACAATAGGTTTAAGTATTTTATGTTATTACATGCAATTATTTGCTAAATTTTTAATATGTCTTCCATGACTGATCTTAATATTGTTAAATATTTGTAGGTTTTTTATTTTTTAAAAACTCATTATGTTTCGAAGATGTTGTACATTTACATAATTTTGCGTAATTAACGTTCGTTAATTCTTATTTTATGATATCGTTTTATTTATTTTATATCGAATAATATGTATATATCGTTTTATGTTGATTGTATTTTTATGAAAAATATGTCTGCGTATTTTTTGTAGTCTGAAAAATCAATCGAGTAAAATGTGATTTTCTCTATTAAGGTATTTTGTAGCTTATTTTACACAATTACCTGGTAATGCTTAAGATTTTAGAAATCATTCGTATATATAGCAAAACTATGTTAAACATTTCAATTTTCAAAATTGTAAGCGATTTTAATTGATTTATTTTGTTGTTGTATACAATACAATATACATTTATTACAATGATTATTATTAAATTGGTGTTTTATTGAAATAAACCTGTAGATGTAAAAAGAACCAAATTCCCTCAAATAAAACCACAATCTTTATAGTTTTTTTCGGAAGCTGCATAAAGTTTATTTAAATTGTTATTTTCTACATGTTTTTGATCAGTTTTTAGGTGAAAAGAATAAACTTTACTAACTCCCCGAATTATTTTACTGTAAACTTTCACATTCAATAAATGTATCTTTTGATTGCTTTAACTTTAAATTTAATAATTTATAAAATATTTTTAAATTAATAGAAGATTGAAAGAAGTGTGGTTGAAAAGTTACATTGGACAGCTCGGAAAGAAGAACCCTTAAGAATGTCGAGAGAAGTGCCTTAAAAAGGACGACGTGAAACTAGAAGAGGGTTTCAAGGCTTCTTATTGAAACATAGCATAGAAGATAAAGGTGTTCAATATATAGATAATATATTCATATATATATATTCAAATATAATATATTCAAATGGTACTTGGTTAGTTAGTAACAGGTTCACTTAAGCCTAAAGGGTACATAGAAGACACTTCAAATCACTAGTTGACTGTTGGATTCAAAATTTTGACAAAATTTGATTTGTGAAATTTTTAAGTTTTCCCGACCATGGCACTAAAAATTACAGTTCTTTATTTGTTTTTGTTTTGGTTGTTGTATGTATTACATTGAGAAATGCAGTTGTGGTATTGTTGTTGTTGTTGTTATTCAAAAATAAAAATCGATGATTACAAATAAAAACAGAAAATGTTAAATTACAATTGTAAAAACACAATTTATTATATTAAATTAGAAAAATAGATAGAAAACATGCTGAAGATGAACGGAAAGCTGCCCTCGTTTGTGGGGCGAGTACTCGGGTACTCGCCTATCTACTCGTTACTACGCTCTTTACACACTGATTCGCATTGCTATGGGGGTGGGGGTTGGTTGCTTGGGTTGATTGATTGTTGGGGGTTTCGTCGTAATTACTATGTAGTTATTTTGGAATTTCCTTAATACTTGCTTGCTTTTTGCATTCGTTAAATTACTTTCCAATTACTTTGCGTTTCACTTCATTCAGATATACGTAAATATATATATATATATATATATATATTTCATCATATTCATACATATATTTATGTATATGTATGGTTTGTGCGTATTTAAGTCTACAACTAAGTATTTATAATCCAACATGGAATTCCTTCTCTTTGAATTAGCAACGTCTCTCTCTTTCTCTTAACAACTACAGAATAAACACTGCTCGCTCTCTTCCCTCCTCTCTTACTCCCTCGCGCTCTCTCTGCTCTCTCGTTTCTGACTCGCTCATGACCGACCGCCGAGTTAGACCTGGTTGATGGGCGAGTATCGGTGGACCTTTGGCTGTTTGGGCTCCTTGTGGACCGTGGGCTTGATCTCCTCGGAGAGCTTCTGGTAGACGATAGAGTTGTTGGAGGAGGCCAGCAGGGCCATGCGGTAGCGCTCGCCGCGCTTCCGCATCACCAGCGAGACGACCTTGGCGATGGCCAGCAGCACGACGATGGCGCAGCTGATGATGATCGCCAGCGGGATGAGGAACTGGTAGTCGGTGTAGATGTAGGCGCGGCGGTGCTCGATGATCGTCTCCCGGGTGTCCTCGTCGTCGTAGTTCTCGGACTCGTCGCCGTTCAGGATGAATTTGTCTAGAAAGGCAAGGGGAACGAACGTTCAATTAAATCGCCCCGAACACTCTCTCTTCCGCTTCTCGTTTCAACCCCCCCAAAACTGACCCCGCGACTTACTCAGAAGGAACTTGTCGCGCGTCTCCTTCTCCAGGTCGACGGAGTCCACCGACAGGCCGTTGTCGCCGACCTTGGGCACGTCAACCTTCGACTTCACCTTCTTCGTCTTCTTCGGCGCCGACCCGAAGCCGCCGTCGTACTCGTCGTTCGCCTGGTCATCGTCGGCGCCGTCCTCCTCCTCCTCGTCTTCGTCATCCTCGTCCTCGTCGTAGTCGCTCTCGTTCTCCTCCTCGTCGTCGTCATCGTCGTCGGCGGCGCCATCGTCGTCCTTGTCCTCGGCCGCGTGGTTCAGGTCGTCCTCGTCGTTGAAGTCATCGGCGTCGGCATCGGTCTCGCTGTCGTTCTCGTCGCCGCGCTCTATCAGGACGTCGCTCTTGCGTGAGTCCTTCAGGATGGTCTGCTTCAGCCGGTTGCTCTCGACGATATTGCGCAGGTTCTTCGCGTCCTCGTCCAGCTCCTTCTCCAGCTCCTTCTCATCGGCCTCCACCCCGTTGTCGTCGTGATGTTTGCACACCTCGCGCGCCAGCTCGGCCCAGCCGGCGTGCGGCTGGAACTCGGTGAAGTCGTTGGTCGACTCGAGGTTCGCCAGCACCGGGACCTTCGAGGGCAGCATCGTCGTGCTGACACTGACGTAGCTGATGAAGTCCTGGAAGTCGACGTTGCACTTGAGCGGGTTGTGCGAGACGTCCAGGGTGCGGAGGTTCTTGAAGCTCTTCACGTCGGCGGTGCTGATGCGCTTGATGTGGTTCCCGGAGGCGTTGAAGCTGCGCAACGTCTCGTAGAACTTGTACTTGCGTCCGACGCCGTACTGCGTTTCGGCCAGGAGCGAGTGCAGCTCGCACTCGCTGACGTCCAGCTCGGCCAGCTTGTTCAGGGGCAGGAAGAGGCGGACCGAGAGCTTGCGGATCGGATTGCCGGCCAGATTCAACTTGGTCAGGTAGTTGTTCTTCATGAACATCAGATCGTCCATCTGGACGATCAGGTTGTTGCTCAGATCCAGGTCGGCCAGCTCGGGCAGCGAGGCGAACGTGTCGGCCTCCAGGTTGTTGATGTTGTTCCAGGCCAGCTTCAGCGTGGCCAGGCGCGGCATCGTCGCGAACGTGTTGTGACCGAGGGCGCCGATCGCGCAGTTCGACACGTCCAGGTAGTAGACGTTGAAGAAGCCGTTGTCGCTCTGGAACCCATCGGTCGGCAGCTGGCTGAGGCGTGGATTGTCATTCAGCCGGATCACATCGAGCTCGGAGTTCTTGTAGAACAGCAGCGACGAGACCTGGTCGAGCTCGTTGATCGACAAATCGATGTGCCGGAGGTTCTTGAGCGTGAGGAACGAGTCCGGCTGGATCTTGGTGATGCCGTTGCCCTTCAGTATCAGATTGGTCAGCTCGGTCATCTTGTCGAACATGCCGTGGTGGATCTGCTTGATCGAGTTGTAGCTGAGATCGAGCTGCTGCAGCGACCACGTGCCGAAGCGCAGATCGCCGGTGATCTCGTTGTTCTTGAGGCGCAGGATCGCGATCTCGGTGCCGTTGAAGATTCCTGCCGGCAGGGTCTTCAGCGAGTTGTAGGACAGGTCGAGCTCCTCGATCGTGATCAGGTTCGAGAAGATCTTCTCGGGGATCTGCTGGAGGTTGTTCTGCTGCAGATTGATGTAGACCACGTTCGAGAGGTGCGAGAAGGCGTTCGGGGCCAGCTCCATCAGGTTGTTGCGCGACAGGTCGAGCTCCTCGAGGCTGTCCGACTGTGGACAGACACACATTTTTACTTCACACTCGAATTATGTGTGTGTTTGACTCACCTTCAACATGTAGTGTACGCTGGACATGATGCTCAGGTCGTTGCCCGAGATGGTCAGCAGGCGGAGCTTGGTGTTGTTGACGAACGTGTCCGGGTTGATGATGGCCAGGCCGACGTTGGTCAGGTTCACCGAGTAGAGCTCGTCCAGCCCGTGGAAGGCGCTCTGGTGCAGGTACTCGATCGTGCAGTTGGCGATCTTGATCGAGGACACGTACTTGAGGCCGATCTTGACGAAGAACTCGGGGCCCAGGAGGATCGGGTACTTGGGGCCGACGTCCGTGACCACCAGGTCGGTGATGTCCGAGCCGAACTTCTGCTTGCCCGGGTCGAGTCTGTCGGGGTAGACGGAGTAGGAAGGATTTGTAGAGAGCATGGCGGGGGAGGCCTTGAGTCGGTCTCAAACCTGCTGCAGGTGGCCACCATGTAGCTGTTGATGTTGCGCTCGCAGATGCAATCCCTGGGACAAGGGACGTTCTCGTTGAAAACGATTTCCTCCTCGTCAGCGATGTCATCGTCCTCGTCGTCGTCCTCATCCTCGGCGGCGTCGTCCTCGTCGTCGTCCTCATCGTCGTCGGCGTAGTCGTCCTCCTCGGCCAGGCTGTAGGGCTTGCTCTTGTCCTCGTCCGGTTTCTCGCTCTTCGGAAGTGCCTGCAAGATGGAGATGGGATGTGATCACAGGTTAGCAGACCCTGGTCGATAGCTAGACTCACCTTGTCGTCTCCCTTGATGGGCCGCAGCTTGATCATGCCACTGGGGTCTTTCTTCGCGGGCTTCTTGGTGGTGGTGCTGGTCGTGGTGCTGGAGCTGGAGCTGCCGCTGGTGGCCTTGGTCGACTTCTTGGCGGGCTCGGGGCTCGTGGCCTCGTCGTAGTTGTAGTCATCGTCGTAGTCGTAGTTGTAGTCGTCATCATCGTCGTAGCTCTCGTCGCTCTTGTTGATGATGTTGTTGTTGTTGCTGTTGCTGTTGCCGGCCGCTGTCGCATTCAACTGCGGCAAGATGTTGGTCAACCTGCAATGACGTCACAATCGCGATCAGTTTCGACTCGAGCGCCTTCCTCGACTCCCGGCGACTCACCTGAGATCGTCGGCCAGGACGTCGCTGTGCTTGGAGGCCTCGATCAGGTCCTTCAGGATCTCGTCGCTGATGGGTTTGTGGGTCGTGAAGCCGGTCGAGGACTTCGACGCCTTGTCGTCGCTGCTCGTCGCGCTGGTCGTCACCAGCGGCGGCGGCACCTCCTTGACCTTGGGCGTCGAGATCTTGATGCCGGTGTGGATCTGTTCCTGGGGCTCCTCGGAGCCATCGTCCAACAGGTTGTCGCTCAGCAGCTCCTCGGAGGCGGCGCGGGCGAGGTTCAGCGCCGGACGCGGGGTGCTGGCCAGGGCCACCTGGACGGCGCCGATCGCCAGCAGCAGCAGCAACACCAGTCTAGGCTGGCGACCCATCTCGGTGAGGAAACTGAAACGAGAGAGGCAGATGGAGAAATGAAAATCAAGTTCTATGTTCAGTAGTTCTTGTGGGGCTTCACGAGAATATGTGGGAAAACCATGCGCCGTGGAGAGAAGGCGAGAGAGAAAGTGAGGGGAGAAGTTTTTTGAATGGGAAATGATCACAGGAAAATGGGATCCAAGGAAGCCTCGACGACCCCAGACTAAAGGGATGAAGAAGAAGTGGATGAAAACGATCTTCGTACGAGGGAAATCTTCATAATTTCAAACTGACTATTAAACATCGATTAACGACGCCCTGAACTTAAGGGAGAAGCCACCAACAAACTGGTTTTACAAACTTTTTTTTAAATATGCCATTGTTCATTGATAGAATCATTATAGTCGTATGACGTATGATATAATAATAATATAGACGAGACTTTCGATTATAAACAGCGACTATGAGTGGTGTCGATTGTCTCGAATCTCCTCGCGATTTACGCAATCTAAACTTGGAACTTTGTCATGGACGTGATCGATAGCGGGAGCCTTCATTACAACCTCTGGCACAATGTTCCATTCATTTTTTACAACCTCCAGCATATTGGCTCAATATTGGAATATTATATTTCCAACACAGGCACACATTGATGTATGTATACGATAGATTCCTATTATTATTTTTTATCGAACGTGACGTACAGTGAATTTATTAGGGGCGTTTTTCTAGTGATAATATTTTTATATCTTATTAGGTCTATTTATTCTACTGGTATTGCTTCTCCCTTCGGCATCATATCCCGCTCTCTGTCCCACTCTCGGTCGGAGTTTCTCTCCCCCAGGCGGCAATAAATAAGCCAAAGGAGAAGATTGCAAATACGAGATATTCAAAAATAATGAAATAAAAAAAAGAAATAAATAAAATAAGCAAATCAAGACACGTCTCTGGCTCTCGTGGTTTTTATAGCATTGGACGATGAATTTTGCAAACATATGTTATAGAACAAGTAGATGGAGGGAGAAAAATTTCCTCAGCGAATATTTAAACGAGTTCTGACCACATACATTTGTCTAGACACACATACACGGATAGATCAACGATCGACGTGTTTGAAATACGTTATTTTACGATCGATTCGATAAAGTACTTTACGATATTGTTTATTTCGAGCCAAGCCAGAGTTGGCGAGGAAAAACAACTGGAGACAATGTCAAAGATTCTCTAATTGCGGCATAAAAATCCAATTAATCTCGGATCGAATCGAAAAGTTATTAAAGATCCAATCGATTTAAACCACTTCCCAAATATGGGGATCGATATGGCCGTCGAACGATTGCTGATAGACATCTACCGCCAGACAGATGTCTGCGCAGCGCTCATTAATCTCCTCTCTATCGCTCTTGATCGGTGCCTCCCGCTCCCGCTCTCGCTCTCGGTCTTTGTCTCTTTCGCGAAGCCCACGCGCTTCGAGCCCTCTCCGAGGTCGCTCGGGCTCGCTCGATTCCCATCCGACTTTGTTCCACCATTTGTTCACTCATATTCTGACATTTTCACTTTGACTTTTCCTCTATTTCATTTCATTTTCTCTTTTCCCCTGTGGGTTTAACTGGTTTTGGTTTTAGTTGTTGTTTTTGTTTTTTGTTTCTTCACATAGATGCAGTTTAGAGTTTTATTCAAATTTATTCTGATCTTTTTCTGTCGGTTGCATTTGGACCTTGTTGTTGTTGTTGTTTATGGTATTTTTGTGTGTGGAAAGAAAGTTATTGGAAGCTGTTCGGTCACGGCTCCAGAGCGGAACCTCTGACATGGGTCCACTGGGAGAAACCAGAGGGGTTTTACGAGAAGTAAGCCAATAACAAGGTGGGAAAAACAAATTGACAAAAAACGAGCAAAGCAAATAAATAACAAATATCAACAAGAAAACAATTGAAATAGGAGTAAACGAAAATATTTAAAAATAGCTCGAAAAATCCCCCGATTTAAAGACCCTCGTTCGCTTCTTCGAAACCCCCGGCTCATTCGGGTTCTTAATTTTCACCTCATCCACCTTTCATCATCACCAGTCATGCACCCAGTGATGAGATCACCGGGACCAAAAATGCCAAATTAAGCATCACATCACAGGTTTTAAAAGTGCCTTGGAAAGCTCTCGCTGAGGCCCTCTTGGAAAAGGCTCAAATAGGAAAATAATAATGATCTCAATACATATTTGAAAGACCCCAACTCCCTTTATTATCTGCCACAAAAACTACTTCCCAAAACACTGTAGTTCTCACTCCCTGTCTACCCTCCCTCACTACTCTTTTAGTTTTTGTCAATGTGGAGCAACCTCTGTATTTGGAAGTTATTTTTGTATGGCATAGGAAAAGAATATGAACGTGACTGTTAGTGTGAGAGTGAGAGAAAACCCTGGCTTATCGGAAAGTAAATAAAACTTGAAAAAACTATTCTCTTATCATGCGCCCAGAAGATAAGATAAAAGTTTGAAAATTCTACCACGCTCGGTGCAGCAAAAGCGATTGTTGGGTGGGTTGTTTTTCGTTCTTCTTTATGAGTAGCTAGAGAAATATTTTTCTTTCGAACTCCAGAACGACACGAACAAAAGGTTCATTATATAAATATTTAATTTATATCAGTCTTCGAAATGTTCTTCAAATAATGTTGAATGGATGTTGATTTTCTCTCTTCTTCGCTCTTTTCTTCTCAAGGTAATGTATGCAAAGAAAACCTTACTAAAGATGCTAGTAACGACTAATCTGAGGATATTAGCAAATATTACAAACATCTTAGACAACTGACGAATTTCGGTAAACGATTGCGGGAACTCCTCGTCCACTTGACTCATTGCAGTATCGAACCACGACTCTGTATATAGTAGATATGTATAAATAAATGTAAGTAGAAAGTTTCGACATTCTCCCAAATAGAAGTGATTAGTCGTGGACTCGTTTCGCAGAATTGAGCAAGTTATCAAACCGTTCATTTGTCACCCACATGTCCTTCGTCTACTCGCATATTGCGAATTATATCATCTAGTTATCGGAGTTAGTGGAGCGTGACTAATTAGGATTATCATAGTAATTCTTATTATTATTTTTGTAATTGAATTTTTTTATTATTCATTATTATTATTATATATTGTTATTATTTATTATTATTTGAATATTTGTTTTTATTATCAATTATGCATTTTTATTGTCATTACCAATGTTATTCGAAGAACATGAAATATTTTTGATTGTGAAATTGCATAAATGTATTGTAAATTAAAGAAGAAAAAATACTAAAAGCAATTGATGAAACTGTACTTTCGCAATTATAATAATAAATCAGTCCTCAATGCAAATATCATTTGATTTTCGCTCTTTCCCTTGATTGACTGGGTTTGCAAAAGACGTAGAAAAGTCACGTGTATTCCCATGACAAGATTGAGCGAGTAGAAAAAAAAACTGACAGCCATTTAATGCCGCAATTGACACTCGTCAGAGTTGCCATCATTTTCTCTACTTTTAAAACAACTACATATATAAAAATATACATCTTATTGCAACTTAATCAAAACCACCCAACGTATGGCAATGAGAAATATCTTATTGTTTGTGTTGTTGTTGTTAATGCTCTTGCCAATACATTGAATGGAAATATTGAAGAGTTGATTAAACTCATCAATACTTGCGGATGCACTTGAAAAATAAACACAAGCCAGCGGCTTCTGCTGGCAAGGAAGTGAAATCCAAACAAAACCAACAGCAACAACAAAAATTCGATCGAAGTGTGAGCAAAATATCGCATATTTAATTGAGAATAAAATTCTTGAAATGCATTTTCTAAAAATAAATCCGAGCACGAGCCGAGAGAGAACGAACAAAAACAAAAACATTGCTTTTCAATTAAAACTCGCCATACATTTGGGATTTCAGAAACATGGGGATTTTTCACACACACTCGCGCGCTTCCTTGGCGTGGCAGTAAAGTTATCTGGCATCGCTTGCTGACAACTTTATGGCTCTTCCTGTGGGGAGAACGATCGCAACCCCCCTGGAGCCATGGAGTAAGAACAGAAATCCATGCAAGTCTCTCGGCTTGCCACGATCTATCTTTCCTACTTTGGCTATATTTTCCCCGTCCCTTCAACCGACTGTCTCTGTGTCTGTCTGTCTGGCCACCCGTCCGTCTGTCTGTCCGTCCGTCCGTCCGTCCACTGTCGTCCAGGAATTCGACGTTCGACGCGAGGTGTGCGCCGGTGTTTACATTAAATGTCATTAGGTTGTCATTGCAGTTGTTGTTATTGTTGTTGGTTTTGTTCATCTTGTTGTTTTTGTTGTGGTTCGCGTATTTGTTGTTGTTGTTCTCGTCGCCATATTGGCCCAAGCGCACGCTTATGGGGAGTGCCCCAGAACCACCCCTTGCCACCACCCTCCCGTCCATCTGTCTGTCTATCAAACTGTCTGAGTTTCTTTCTCGCCTGCCATATGAAAAATATATTAAACATTCAAGTGCAACTCTTTTCCATTCCTTCGTTCATTGCTCGCTGAAATTGTGTACAAAAAAAATCCAACGCAACGAAAACGAAACGAATTCTGTAAGCGATCGCGTTGCGTCGAGTTGAATCGAATCGAGTCGAGTCGCCTGAACCGAATACCGTGCAATCATGCAAATGCGGGTCGTAATTGTCGCAATTGCCAACAGATCCCCAGCGATCATCAGCTCCATATCTGTCTCTCTGTCAGTCCGTCTGTTTGTCGTCGGCTCCTCGCTGACAGCGTGGAATGTTTTCGGGAGATTCAATCATAATTTGTCAAAATGTTCCGATGTCACGTGAGGCGACGACGACGATGGCGGCGACGAGACGATGCCGTGACTCGAGGCTGGGCGGCGTCAATTTAACTCATTCGAACGACCGAAGGACGTCGCTCGGCGGCAAATATTGACATTCCATACACACGACGATGGTGTCATCCGCCATCTTCTTCAGCCGACGCACACACACACATCCATTGCACGCACACAGACTCGGGGCACGTGTCAATTGCAAATGCAAACGCTTCTCCATTTTGTCCGCATGCTGTATTTCGCGCATTGATTGTCATCCAACGAGAGGAGACGAACAGAGTGTGGCAAAGAGAGAGAGGGAAAAATGGGAGAGAGTGTATGGGAGGGAAGAATAGGAGTGAGAGGGCGGGAAGTCGGACGTTAGACAAAAAAACAAAAAGCTTCAGTGCGCGTGCGCGACGGTCCGTTGCCGGGGAGCACGAAAGCGTTGCCACATGGTTCCGTGTGTAGGCGTCGCATGCATTCAACGGACGGCTGCATACGCCGCGCAGTGGGAGAGAGACGGAGACAGGGCATGACAAACGGACTGACAAAGACGGAGGGACGGACGGACAGATGGGAATTAAGCCAGACAGATCGCTTGACTCACAATTCCACGGAGCGCTGGAAAAACAGTTGAATGGGCCGCCGGTCGCCGGCCGGCCGGCTGGACAGACAGACAGACAGACAGTCGGAAGCTAATTAGTCGAAGTTCGAGAGAAAATTTCTCTCTGCAAGCGACTTGCAAATGAAACAAATCACAGAAATGTGTACGACAACGAATTCGAGGGAATGAGGCGATGGAAATTTGTTCGAGCTGTCGCAAGTAGTGCACGGAAATCCACTCGGGCAGCGGTCGAACAGACGGACAGATGGACGGACAACCCGACAGACGGATCGATCGCTAGAAAGAAATCGATCGTTACGAAAGACTTCGTGGCATTTCGAAAGCCGCGCCGGGGTTTTCTCGGAAATCTTGTCTGCCATTGAGCTCTTTGTCATCGTCTCGAGCGAGAAGATCAATCGCTCGAAGATTAATCGTTACATTGTCGCCGGAGTAATTGTTCACGGCAAGAGCTATTTGGGTTTCGCTACACTGGCGTCGTATTCGGAGCAAAGGAAATCAGAGAAGCACTTTGTTAGTGTTGTAAATTAAATCAATCGTTACAACTGTGGGAATTCCTTCTCGGGCTTTCCAACTCGGTCGTTACGCGAAATTCGTATCGATAAACATCGATGTGTCGTTTTGACCAAAATATACAAATTTATTTCAAGCACTGAATTCCCTCGCATCTGGTTCTTGTTCGGAACTCACCTTTCTCGAATTGGAGTTAATGAAAGGTTTCTCCTTGTTGCCCAGGCCAACTGAAAAGAGACGAAAATAAAACAATCGATTAATGGAAGTCGCCATGTTTCGTAATCGGTAATAATCGTTTGTCATTCCAGCCGAAAAAACCAACCGGAAACCCGAGTAGAATGACAAAGTGTGGATAAATTATTGATACTTGTTGATACTTGTTGTAATGCGATGACCAGAATTAAAAAGCCTAAATTACATGCAACTAAAATTCCGTAGGCGATTACCTCAAATAAGGCGGTTCGGTTTATCGATGGAGATCACCGAGTGCACATTATGAATATTTCTTAATGATAAGTCCAAAGTTCAATGTTGAACTGACCTTCCGGTGAACGGAATCAACCACGAGCCCAGGTTCATCGAACTGGGAGTTTTTCGTAGTTGCGACGACCTCTTGTAGTTTTTAATTCCATGGCTGTGGTTCTGTGGCCCAATCGTTGATGGTTCAATGAACTGATCTATCATGAAGCCGCGAGAAATACCAAATCTCGGTGATTTGGTGATCTTTACTAATTGTTCTTCGATAAACTTATTGAATGGAAATATTCATCAAAAAATTATCTACTGAAAGAAATGAGTAAAAGATACTCAAATGAAATACATTTGAAATAAAACAAAAATATGGACAGAAAGAAGTTTAAAAAAATTGTTACTGAAAAAAGTGTCCACAAAAAAGGAAAAGATTTAAAATATAATTTTCTAACGACAGCAAATTTATGTATTTGAGAAAAAAATCATCACTGAATACTTGTAGGATAATAACTTATATCGATGAAAATTTCCTAACGACAGCAATTTTATATTTTCCACCAAACGACGTCCACAAATCGCTTTCTTTCCGCGAATTCCATACTCGACAACTCCTCTCCTGATTTAGTCGGAACTATTGACCTTTAAAGGGAACACCACAGCCTTCCATTCATCGCCCAACTGACGGTTTGAGCAACAAATCTCTCTCTCTCTCTCTCTCTGTCCCTCTACCATTTCCTCGGCAATAAATTCCCTGCGGATCCAGACGAGGGTCCGAGGAATGTCCCAGTTTGAGGAGAGACGAGAAGCGAGAAAGAAATGTGTGTGCAGAAAACAGTATGCAAAAAAAGCCGGGCTCGCGCACTCTGGGCCACGGCTTGTGGTGTCGACGGTAGCTATCGACGGGGTCTTCTCAGAAGTGGCCCCCAGCCGCGAGAGCCTCAGACATTATTTATTTTTATTTAATATTTTTGGTTTGTAATGTTGAAAGAAAAGTCACACGAAAGTTCTGAAATCATGGACCATGCTCGAGAGGCGGCTTTAATTCTGGATCTTGCGCTTACATTATTCTGTTGCGTTTTTTTTTCTTATTTATTTACATCCATTTATTAGCATGATCGTGCAAAATCACTTTTATTTCTTCATTTCTCAATTTCATTTGTGATTTCTTAGAGTTATTTTTGTGAAAATCGAAAATAATATGTTAATTTCGTTTGAGTTGGTTTCAAATGAATGGTGATGAAGAGAACAAGATATCATTATTTTTCATGGGATATTACTGAAATATTGTTGCTGTTGTTGTTGTTGGCGGACATGTTTAATGTCGCGGAAACCGAAATCGACTCAGATCAAAGACTTGCCGCGCTACCGGGTGCACGGCTACCGATTTAGAACCGATGTCGAAGCCCGTGGGATCGATCGAGAATTAAATTCTAGAAGAATTTTTAATAACAATCTCGTCGTCAGTGTTGTTATATCACCGTCGTCATCATCACGATCATCTTCAGCAGTGTCGCTCGTGCTTCAATAATAAATTCGAAACATAGGATTCCACTTAGGTGTAGTTGTTGCTTCACCAAACACACAACAACAAAACAAATATCGGCCAAAACAACAATAAATCCATACCAAAATCACAATAACAACAACAACGATAACATTAACAACAAAAACAGTAGTAGCATTAGCAATCACACCAACAACATCGGCGAAATAACGAGATTTGAGTCTGAGTTGAAATGTAAATAAATATTGGTCGAAGGTGAGCCAAGGAAGCTCTCGACAAAAAAATAAATAAAGCCAACCGACAGAGTAACGAATAATTCATAGAGCGGTCGGTTACGGCTCGCGCTCGGCTTTCCTTCGTTTTGCTTCGTCTCGCCCTCCCCCGCACACCCGAGCTTACCTCATTTTAATGGCATTCGCGGAGAAGCGGAGACGGAGACAGAGACGGAGAATCGGAGAATCGGAGACGGAGACCGAGACAGCGACAGAGGCTGAGACGACGAAAGCTCTTCGCGCGAAACTGGTGGAATTTGTTTATTATTTATTTTCGATATATTCTAGTGTAACGAATGAGGTCAGTCGCGGGAGTCTGAGGAGCGAAGAGAGAGAGACTGAGAGAGAGTCTGAGTCTGTCTCAAGATCGTGGCCGGGGCCCGCCGATTGAGCCCCTATACGTTGAATGTCGACGTGCTAATTGATTGGCCGATCGGCGCATTAATTATAATGGAAATAATCTCGAGCGTTTTTCACTTCCGCAGGCGAGGGCGGCTCCCTGCTGGACCCGTTCCCTGCCCCAAGGACGAACGCGACGACGACGCCGAGGTCTCGCGAGTCCTCACAGCTGTCATAACGTGCCAAATTGAGAGATTTCCAGACACAACAAATCCATGGAACGCCGTCAATCACAGTCGGAGTTCTCGCAGGGCTTCCGACACCCGAAATCGCAACTACAAGCCGTCGGCGCACGTGTGAGAGGGAGAGGGGGAGATAATCCATTGCCAAGGTGACTCCGCACGCACCGCGATCGATCGGCCGATCGACCGGTCGGCCGCCGGCGGCGACTCCTCGTCAATCCAACGGTCATTAGACCGCTCTTCGCACGAAGCCCAGCCGAACCGTTGCCGTTGACGAAGCCGTGGTTGACCTTGTTTCGCTCACAAGCGGTCGGCGGAGAGGGGAGGCGAAGGTGGAAGCGGTGCGAGGAGAAGGAGAACGAAGCGAGACAACAATTGAGCGAACGCAACAATGAACAGCATGAACAAAACAGCTGGCAGGCAACACACCCCGATTTGTGGGAGTTTCCGATGAAACCCATTTCCAGAAATTGTCATTCGATTTGCCACGACCATGATCATGACGTCGATGATGATGATGATGATGAAGCCGATCGCTGCCGTGATCTCACCCGTGGATACTCGCGATCTTCTCGCTCTCCCTCGAGTGGCCTCGGGGTCTGCGGCTCGTACCTGGTGGCTGCGATCGATCGATCGCCCAGACGTCGCTGCTCGTCCAGGTATTCGAGAAGAACGTGGAAGTCCGACCGAGGTCCAAGGTTTTCTCCTCACTCGGGGTCCGTCATTCGATACCTTTTCGAAGCCCTTGCCCGACTTATCGACAGCGA
Organism: Coelopa pilipes; assembly: GCA_947389925.1. Classification (NCBI taxonomy): domain Eukaryota; kingdom Metazoa; phylum Arthropoda; class Insecta; order Diptera; family Coelopidae; genus Coelopa; species Coelopa pilipes. The sequence goes on along the minus strand of OX376698.1, from coordinate 41,018,906 downwards.
CAACAGACGACAGAGGACAGCATCAATTAATCGAACGATCGTCGATGTTTGATTGGGGGGCTGGGCAAAGGCTGTGGCTGCAGGGAGGTCTCTCAAGTGTCTTCGACCCCTCCCCGGCCCCTCATCGGGCTCTCATCGCCCTCTTCCGATCATTAGTTGACGACGACACAGGGATTTGATTTCGAATTGCACCAAAGGGCTTGAGCTTTCGCTCGATTAGTCGATGTTTATGGTCATATTCAAAGCAGCGACAGATATCGAGGGGCGACGAGACATCGCGCCCCGCGGAGATCCATCGACATGGTCATCGGAGGCGATGCTTGTTAACGAGTAAACGGCTCTTTACGTCCAGCGATCCATTCATCATGCGTTCGTCCACCACTCGTCGCGATACCGGTCGCTGCTCCAGTCGGCTGCCCTCCGACCGCGGCCGAATCTGAAGCCAGAGATCGGGTGTCGGGTCTCGTGGGGGGCCACGTAGTGGGAGAGGGGAAGGCTTTGTTGGTCCCGAGGGGCTTCCCTTTATCGAGAACATTCGGGAACACTGTCGTAAATTGCCTGACATACGATCGACATCGATCGATCGATCGAAGACGAACGGACGAATGAGTCCCCAGATGATCGGGGCATTTTTTCCGAACACAGATTCACTGCGAGCAGCGACCTCGAAAAGGGAGTTCTAGACAGAAGAGTTTTGTTCAAGAAAGAAGGCAAAATAATGTGGTTTCAGGCAGATGAGTTTTTTGTCTTATGAAATATGGAAGCTGACTAACATCCTGTTCATGTGGAACTACTTCCTTCCTTGTCTTCGGGACCCCCTCATTTTACGCCGATTAATCCGAGCTCTTGTTACCAGGCGACCCTGGTCTTGACCAGAAAAAAGACCGCTCCCCCGCCCCTCTGCGGCGTCGGCAAATTCCAGAAGTCGCTTTAAACTCCCTTTCAAAGACGCTTCTCCACTTCGCCACAGGGTCGATAGCATGAGCGAAAAAGGTTCAGAGTCAAATAAAACACGTCGAAAAGAAACACACGAAAAAAAGGCGACGCAAAATTAAAATTCCGAAAAATCGCATAAAAAGGAGGAACAGAAGAAAAAACATCTTCGAACATGGCCAACAGACATTTGACCACATTTTGCGGCACGTCATGTCTGGGAGACCACGGCTGACCAAGGCACGTATGGCCGACGACAGCTGCAACTTGGCTGGAAATTAGGGTTAGTTGAGTGGAAATAATTCCTTGGGGAGAGAGAGAGAGGGAGACTGAGCCGGACTGAGGCTCCAGCAGGAAGCGGCTTGAGTTTCTGGACCTGGTCCTGACCACGACGACGACGGTTGAAGGTCGAGGGCAGAAGGGAGACCAAAGGTGAATTTCGGCCCATGGACCCACCGCCATTCGAGACAACTTCGGGGAACTGCAAGTGCCCAAAACGAGATATTGCCACGAGTAAGAACTCGTGAGACATTCATTCACTAATGGCTTCACATTAAATCATCGAGAAAGATGCATTAGGGAACATTTCAGAAACTTTACTTGAAATGGAAAGGAATATTAAAACGGTTCCATGGTCGAGGAGCGCTTGTGATGGTATCGGGAGCTCGACCAACGACGATATGGCTAATAGATGGCATCTCGGTAACTCACAATCAGGGGTTAAGACGAGTAATGAGGTTTTTATTATGTTCTCTTTGGCTTGTCTTAATGGCGAACGACGAAGCTTCTGAAGGCGTTTCCACCATCAAGGACCGTCTGTGTGTGGCTGTGGCAAGAAATAATCGCGGCGAGTCGAGCCCGAGCTTTTTAAGACCCATAAAAATATTGACTTTAATACTGTGCCAGCTCAGGGGCTCTCAAGTCTCGAGCCGCACATGGCCAACAGTCGGGGCAATGGACGGAATAACGGTCGGCCTGTTGATCGCTCGCTGGCTGTTTGACTGGCTTGTGGCCTATTGCGACGACGCGAGGCTTATCGTTAAACGATCCCTCCCGGTGATTAATTAGGTTTAAAATTTCAAGTATATTCATAAGTCGCTGCCTGTCTCGCTCCCTGTCGCCCTGTGTGCTCATGTCTGACTGTCTGTCGCCTGTCCATCGTGCGTGTGTGTGCGACGTGACCAGATAAAAACCGCCCCCTCCCGCCCCCAGCCCTTCCAGTGTCGCCTCACTTGGACTCGGGTTCGAATTCGTTTTCGGCTTCGGTTTCGAAATGCAATAAATTTTCCACTCGACACGAAAGGGAAAACCGAGGAGCGACAGAGAAGTCAACAAAAGTGCATTCACGTCGGGCATTAAATTATTTTCTGTTTATCACTGCATTTTTGGAATTATACGTGTGTTTTCAAAATAAAATCCCATACAAGAAATGCACATGATAAACTACGGTTGAATATCGATGATCGAAGAGCTTCAGGTCAAGGGAACGAAAGCCCAGTGGGAAAGATAGTGAAAGCAGGCGATCTGGGGATCGTGGAAGGATTAATAAGGGAAATGAATAAAAATACCAATGGGAATTTCAAAACACAACAAAGTCGTGATCAAAATATCACAACTGCAGCTCGGGAAAGTCCCAAATGAGGAAGGAAAATCCAGGAAGGACAAAAGGTAAACCGATTTAATTCCAGAATTAGACGTTCTTGGCTCCTGCCATGCCTGCTCATTGACCTCTGGTGCTCGAATTGGGCGAAAACACCCTTTAGCGATTTTCACACCAGCGATCGGCGCTTCCACTCGCCACGAAGGCGTCAGGAGACCTGCAGCGAATCAATCGGCTGTCGACGGCAGCTGTGATTGCGATACCTGTCACCCGGAGGGAGGCGGGGGGTCCCCCTATAGATTGGTGACGTCACAACGGCGGAACTGCGAAATTCATGAAATGCCTTTATTGGGGCTTCGAGCTGCCACTCGTCTCAATTGCGGTCGAGATAACTCGCTACGTGCCGAAAAACACTCCACGAGCCACTGCAAATTCTGCCTGATTCTAGTGGCGAGCTTATGTTTTTGTTGTGGTTGTTATGCTCGTTGGCAACGCAAAAAATCATTGGCCAGCGAACGGACGGATTGGCAGCAACAAAGTCTATCGAAACTTCGCGGCTGCATTGAATATTTGTCGGAAAGAGACGGGAAACCAAAACCGGGGAAATATTTCACGGCACCCCAGGGGTCGAAATGAAACAAAGACTTAATTGTCTGCTTTTTGCAAAAATAAGAGAGCAAAAGTCGAACAAAGCCAGACAAGAACAAAGCGTTTACTTCGACTTCGAACAAACACACCTCGGAGACAATGGGAAATTGCGAAACACGATGAAATAGAACACAACGAGTAAGTGCTGAAATGGAAAATATTTAAACAAAGCGAACTGAAGTAAAATCAATATAGATATTTTAATAAATTGTAAAACAAAACATCATAAGAAACAGAGATAAATCAAAATGAAGCGTAGAAAAATTAAGTAGAAAATCAGTAAATAATAAAAATAAAAAAATTAACGATGTATACAACTCATTTAAAACAAAATGAAAAACTAAAATAAAGTGAAGTAATATAAAGTAATGTAAAATATAGTAAAGTAAAATTATGTAAAACGTAAGGTAAGTAAAGTAAAATAAATAAAAGTAAAACGAATGAAAAGAAAATGAAATATCGTAAAATGAAATAATGTAAAGTAGTAAATAAAACGAAAAATAAGGGCCAAATAATGAAATTAACACAATTAAAAGTGAGTAGAGTAGAGTAAGGTGAAGTAATGTAAAGTGAAGAAAAGTGAAGTAAAATGATGTAAAATACAAATAAAATAAAGCAAAATACAATTAAAAGTAAAAATAAGGCGAGGTAGAATAACAACTTAATAAGCTGAGCTAATTTTCCACCTGTCGCCGCCAAGTGTCTGGACTCGTTGTTGATTTATTACAGCCGATCTCCCTCGCTGAGTCACACGCGTGAACATCAGTGTAAAAATAAGAAGCTGAATAATTAATCTGTTAAGCCTTGTTTCCTGTATTGCGTTTTTCACTTCCCAACATTCGCGTCTCGTCACTGTTTTTTTTTCTTTAAGTTTTTGTTTGCGCATTTGCCTGATTCCTAATGAATCGATCATCGCTTAATCGTTGAAATAATTGGGTTCTTCGATTACTCGTTTATGGCGATGGCCGTCATTTGAATACCGGTTTCTCCATTTGTATCTGCAGGTATTTCACGTTTCTCTCAAATGACGACGAGTTTCAGTTGCATGATTTATTTGGCTGGCGAATAGGGAAATAATGTATATCGCTAATGTTGGCTAAATTGCGATAGTGATGGCTTATAATTTCGTAGTTAGTTCCATTTGCTGTCTAATTTTAATTTTTTTATTTATCTTCAATTTTTTAAAAATGTTTTTTCTATTTAAAAAAATGTTTTAACTTCATTTTCCATCATAATTTAGTGTTTTATTTAGGAAAATGTTTGTCGTGTTTTCCGCCCGCCATCGGTTTTCGTGCGTTGCGATTTTTTTTCTTTAGTCTGGTTTTCGTTTTCTTATGGATTTTAATGTCCATGTCGTGATCGTTTATGATCGTGAATTTTTTATTGAATCCGGCGAAAAAATTGTTTCCTCTCGCTGCATGTTGTGGGGTGATTTTTAGTTGTTGTTGTCGCCGTCGTGTTGTGGATGTTGTTGTTGAGAAAATGTGATCTACGATTTCCCCAGAATGGGCTCCGCACACGGATTTCCTCGGATTTGGTTGACATAAATCGGGTTCGAACACGACTCGAGATCGTTCGAAGCTCGCGAAAGTCAGGGTATTTTTTCAAAATGTTTTAAAAAATCTTTTTGAGAACGATTTGAGCAACGTATGAAGTGATGTCAGTCTTTCTGACAACTCAGTCAGTCTCTCTGTCCGTCAGTCCGTCTGCATCTCTGTCGTTTGCACGCCCCGGGCCTCGAGTTCGGAGCCAACCTGCAGTCGCAATAATCGTTAAACGCAACGAGTTATTGTTGAGCAAACATTTGTTTTCGCCTTTATTTGGCCTTAGGGGTTTCTATTATTATCGTCTCTGCTGCTGTCGCTGTTGTTGTTGTCGTTATTGTTGTTGTAGTTTTGCATTTTTTGCAACTCCAACTCCATTCGTCGCTTGGCCTAAAAACGCAGCAGCAACAGCAACAGCAACAGCAACAGACGTGGCGAATTCAGTTAATTCAACTTAACAACGAAAAAACACCCACTCCTCACGTTCGACGACAAGACGAGGTTGTCGGAGGGGGGGGGGGGGGGGGGAGGGGGCACTGGGGGGGGGAGGGGAGGGTGAAGCGGTGTCTGGAGGGAGCTGTGAAGTCACTGCGAAGTCTCGAGTAGAACAAAGACAAAAAAACACCCAACAGCTCGTCGTCAGAAGTCGGGTTTATCAGTCGATTTAATCGAATCATCAGCTGCGTCTTTGTATGCAACTTTTTGTCTAGCGTTTGTGGTTTTTAAATCAGAGTCATCAACTCATTGATGAGTAGGCGTCGCTTGGTAAAATTCGCACGCAATTTTCTAGGGAAGCTGACAAAATCAGTCCATTTGGAGCCCTCCAACAACCTCGCCTCGGATGTCGTCTCGTGAGAAGTTGTCGGCCTTCTCAAGAGGCCTGACCAAAATTTCGCTGCTCCACTTGTGCGACCCCACTTTCTCCAAGGCCCCCCATCATCCATCATCCACCGTCCACCGAGCTTCCAATATAAACACGAATCAAATGGTTTGTTTAAGACCTTTGGCAGCCACCAGAGCAACAACAACAATTGATCGTAAATAACTTTCAATGCAGTGGAAAGGCTCCGATTGTTGTTATTGTTGCTCTTGATGTTGTTGTTGTTATGCTCAATGCACTCGCATTGTTGTAATTTTCATATGTCAACCCACGCTAAGTTAACTTGTCACCGTTGTTGTTGATGATGATGACGATGGGGTGTTTTTTGACTACTAAGCTGCATCGGTGTCACTTTTGTTGCAACAACAAAGGCAGCAACAATCATCGTTACAAATACAACACGCACGCCCGCAAACATGAATGCCTTTTCATTAAAACGTCGCCGTTTGTGCGACGCCGCAGCCCACCAACAACATCACCACGGCAGCAGCACGAACACCTTCACGACAACATCACCAACACCAACACCAAACCCTATGCCATGATCATGACCACCCAAATTCACCACGCTCACCACAGCCGCCGCCGAGCCGTCGCCATCAATGGAGCCACGAAGCTGCGTTGAATACGAAATGAAAAGCCCGACGACGGCGACGACGACGACGACGCCGCATGACGTCAAGGCGCCATTGTTTCGAGGGCCCAGGGCGAGAGCGGTCGAGGAGGACGAGGGGGCGAGATGCCTAGGGTGCGATAGAGATGAGGCGATCGAGGTGAGGAGCTGCGTGCGATCGCACATGCCAGCTGTCAACGCGCTCTCTCGCGAACACGTTGCGTTTCGGACCTACCTTTGTTTTTTCTCTTAATTTTTGATTGGTTTTTCGTTTTTTCTTTAATTTTTTTCATTCCGTTTCCATCGGATTTAACAATTTTAATTCACCTTTTTATCATTTCGGAAATTTTAATTGCCCCGGGCGATCTTGACCAATTTGACCGTCGATCGCGCGACAACTCGAGTTCATTTCGCAATTTTTTAAATAATTTTCGACGTCAACTCCGTCGAGTTTGGTGGATGGACTCGAATTGAGGGCTTTTGGGTTTTGTTCGATCGATGGGGAGCTAAATCCCATATCAATTCGAAGTTGTCACAGATTTTTTGTGCTTTTCTTTTTTAACCAACTTTATGAAATCGCTTTCATCACCAACAGTTTTTCTCCCCCATTTTATTTTTTTTTTATTTATTTATTTTCTTATTTAATCGTTGTATTCTCTCCAACCAGCAACGATTTTCGCTCTCTTATTTTCATTCATACAAACATTTATTTCTCTTTCGTTGTGGTGTTGCCTGACTAAGTTGGCTTTCCACCGTTTCTGCCAACGTTCATAGCGAAGTTTATCAGCATTTTTATCTGCCATCATTACCATATCCACCGAACTGACGCAAGGTGAGCTCATCATCGCACTCATGTCGCCGACAGACAGCGATAGACCGAGCTGCGTGGTGAAATTGATAACTGCAGCGGGCAAAGTGGGTGAGGGGAATCGAGTGATGCCAAAAGGCAGGAGGAAGGGGAGGCGGATGCGGATGAGTAACAGCGAAAACACAGGTCGCAAGGTGTTCGCCCATCGTCCTCCTCATCCTGTCATCCCGTGTCCATCGTGATTGCTTCCGCGTGGAAGTCGATCTCGCTGCAAAAACACCACCGGTCGCCGCTTTATTTGCGTATTTCCTCGTCACTCACTCCCCTGCCTTCCTCGCGCTCTTGTTCTGCCTGCCCCTCTTTCTCCCCTGCTCTCTCACCCTCTCCTCAGTCCCATCCTTTCGCCTCTAGCTTCTGCAGCTGCTCGTTTCCTGGCCAGGGACCGAGTCGAGTTTAATTTAAATTTGCGTCCGCGCCAAAGGGCGAGCTCGTTCTGCCTCCAGACGACGGTGGCCGAGTCCAAACACGGCCTGGCCTGGCCGACCAGCCGAGGAAACCCTCAGCCGCTCCCCGCCTGTGGAGGCCGAACCTGTCCGTCCCCGATCGCGTGGCCGTCGTCAGTTCCGACATCGACTCCGAGTCCGACTCGGATGAAAATGGCTCTGGAATTTCCACGCAGCTTTCCCGAAGCCGGATTTCGTTCGTTCCCCGCCCACGGGATGCCGGATGGAGGGCTCGTGGCTGGAGCCGCTGCGGTGGGGGGTCGCCTCGAGATGGCGGCTCTTTTCAACGCTAATGAATGCTAATTCTCGGCGAGCCGTCGCCGGGCAAACACGGGATGCGGGAAAGAGAAAAGGAGAAGGAAGAAAAGATGTCCGCGGGACGACTGGGAGCAGCGGAGAGCGGTCGACTCCAGTTGAGTTGAGTCGGGTCGCGACGGTTCGGGATGTGGTGCGGGTTCAGAAATGCATTTCATTAGCGACGCCTCCCTCGGTCTCTCCAGCGGCCTCGGGCTTCGACGCGGTGCGTCGTCGCCGTCGTCGTTTGAGCCGGGCCGAGAGCCGTGCCGAGAGTCAGGCCCGGAGTCGGGCCGTCGCGCAGCATTATGGCCATATTTCATGTTGACCAACGCTTCGGCGTAGGAGCCGCTCCTCTGCCCTCGCTCCCGAGTGCGATCGAGTTGAGGCTGCTCGGGTGAATCAGCGTCACTTCAATGTTGTTGTTAACATCGTTTTTATTTTTGTTGTTGTCGTTGTTGTTGTTGTTATTGGGGAAAAGTGTCAACGGCAGCCTGGTCGACGCTCGCGATGCCCTCGGCGTCGCCGTCTTCAACGGCCGCCTTTTGAGCCGAGCAAGCGAACGTGCGACTTGTCGGGCCAACAGAGAGCAAGGAGACAGGGCGGAGGGTGAGGGACGAAGGCAGAGCGAGTCAGAGAGAGAAAGAGAGAGCGACAGATCGGGAAGAGGTAGCGGAGAAAGGTTGGGAAGACACCGGTTGATTGAGGCGACACATGACGAAACCTACTGGCCTCCCATTAGTTTCAGTCGTCACTGAAGAGTGTCTCTTTCTCTCTCTCTCTCTCTCATTCTCTCACTCTCTCCCTTTCTCTTCATCTCTTTAGTGGGTTTCTCTTCCTTTCCCTCATCGTCTTCAAGCGTCTTCATGTGATTCACAATCTCTCGAAGTCTTTGGTCCCCAGTGATCGCTGGCTGACTTGACGAAGATGAACTGGATCTTGGTTGAATTTTCCATGAATTCCATTTAAATGTTACTTCTATATTCATAAAGTGCACACGATTTCAAATCACAACCTTCTCTTCAGAGCCTGAACTCTTTTGGCCAAAGATCAATATCAACAAGAACAAAAACGATGGCATTAAAAATAATAAAAACAGAACAGAAATTGTAAATTACAACAACAACAACAACAATAGTAGCAACAATGTAAATGACACTAACAACAACACCAAGAACAACAATGACAACGACATTGTCGAAGATGGCGCCAGCGCCAGCGACGCCGCCAGATGTCGCGTTCGATTGCTTTTCCCAGGGTGAAGGTAAACGACGTTGGGCGGAGCCGACGAGGCGACGAGCGGTGGAGAGGAGTGGGTGAGGGTTGGAGTGGGGTGCGAGGGGTGCCTGGCATGAAACTGCATTTGGCAAATTTACCGCTCAATTGAGCACCGCACAAGCGATGGCAAATAAAAGTGGAATATAATTAAATAAGAGACAACAACGACAAAAAAAAAAAAAAAAAATCCGAACCCAAGAAGCACAAAAAAATGATGCGAAAATTAATTGATCGCAGGCCATTACGTGAGCTGCATGGTTGGATGGATGGATGGATGGAGTTGATCGATGGAAAGACATTCAGAAGGAAAAATTAATGGAAATTCATTCAGCCTCGGGGGACTGGGGTGAGCACAGGAGTGGAGGAGTCGAGGAGCGACTTCGAGTCGGGAGCGCGATTTGACCCGTGGTCGGCGCATTCGCGGCATTCCAAAGAATCCGAGACACAGACGAGAGAAGCGAAAAGCGGGAGCTGAGAGGAGTCGGGCGAGTTGAAGAGGGGACCAGGTGCGAGGGGCAGGTGCAGAGCGGACGGCTTTCGGGCCGCTGCAGGCCAAGTGTTAATTCGCTTGGCCAAGTTAGCGAAAATGAGTGTGCTTATGACATCATGGCTCGAAGTAGTCGCACTTTGTCATACATACGAACATTGACAGCTATTGTTGTTACTGTGTGTGGTAGTAGATCTTATTGTTGTTGTACTGCTTGTTGTTGCCGTACGTCTCATTGTTGTTGCTGCACTTCTTGATCTCGTTGTCGATGTTTTAAGTGTTTTCTCGAGAAGGTTTCGAAAAAACCATTGTCGCGTCAGGCAAACTTTAATGTTTATACTGTATAACATTTTCCCCAAAACTCTAGAAGCATCGCTGTGTGTATGTGTGTGTGTGTTGCGGCTCTTTGACTACGTTTAATTGCCGATTAACACGTTGCGTGTCGTTAATTCGGTCCGGCTTATTTGTCGACACGACGGACGTATGGACGTTTAGCTGGAAAAATTATGCAAGCCCAAGACGAGGCTGAGTAAGTGTCAGGTCCGGAAAGAACCGGGCCTTGTGTCGAAATTAGGGAAGGTTCGGGGAACTCGAGTGATCGCAGTGGGCTTGCGAGGGCTTCCGAGGAACGAAGGCGTCACCCATGGAAATACAGTCAGAAATCACCAAATCGACGAAGTCGTGCTTGTTTTTCTCTCATGTTTTTAGAAAAAATACCCCAAATTTATTGTCAAATTTTGCCTTCAACAAAGTAGGTGCCTGCACTTTGGTCGCTTCCTCGAACCAAAAACGAAAACAGAAGAAAAAACCGAGAACTCGAACTTATTTTTTATTGAATGCAGTAATAGGTGCGATCAATTAAGGCTCCTGCGATTAGATAGCCAAAGAGGTTGTGGTTGTGGTCGGGGCCGTCGGCGGTTGATCCACATCCACCTCACCTCGTCCCACCTCACCGCATCTCACCTCGTTCCACACGAGGCGATTGCGATCGTTGAAATGATTCGAATTTCAATTGACGACGAACTCGCCGCGGTTCATCGCATTCGTCGAGATTCCGATTCCGCAGCCGTTGTCGATGGCGATGTCGATGTCGATGCCGTGCGTGCATATCTAGATCGAGATACTAAATACGTGACGATTCGACGCCGATATCGGTCGTCGGGCGACGGCTCCGATCGAGCGGTTATCGGTTATGCACTATCGGTTACTGGGTGGTGGGCGCGAGTGTGGTGAAAATCTTTCAATTCTGCATCAACGATGCAGACGATGCACCGAAAAAGGGTTCCAAAAGGGCCGAAAGGAGATTTTTAAATGTTTACCATTTAACCAATTCATCAATTTGCCCAACTGACCATAAGAAAAGTCTCCGACGATCAAAACAAATTATATCAAAAACATATTGAGAGAGAGAGAGAGAGAGAGAGATAAATTGTGTGAGAGGGATAGAGCAAGATCTCAACAACTAGTCAGATGACTTGTGGAAATAAAGTCGCTAAGTGTAAATAACAAACCACGAACGGCAGAAAAACAGAGAACCACAACAACAACAGCAATAACGACAGCATCAGCAACAACAATAAAAATAACAAAACAACAACAACGACGACAACAGCGCCGACACAAGCGATGAAAAATCGATTGAACAGAAATCGAATCAAACTTGAAACAGGAATTAATTTCCATTTAATTAGGGTGAGTTGCAAGTGTGGTGAGTTTCGGTGCTCGCGCTCGCTCGCTCGCTCGCCCGCTCACTCAATGAAATGTGAAGGTGACTATGTGTTTGGTTTCTGCGATCATTCGTTTGTTCGCACGCTGGTTCGTTCAGTCCGTCCGTCCGTCCGTCCATCCGTCCGTCCGTCGGTTCGTTCGCTTCGGCAGGCCGAATGCAATACAGGTTTTGTAACCCGAGACAGTAACAACAACAACAACAACAACGACAACATCGACAGCGACGACAACGACGATGATATTACCAAAACAACAACAACAACAACAGGCAACTACTACTACTACCAGTATCAGCAGCGAACAAGAGAAGACTTAAGCACTTAAGGCTTTCTTAAGATCACCCAATGCACAAATACACACACACACACAAACACACACAAGCCCACATGAACTCACTCGTACATGCATGTGAGGGTTATCTACATTGTTGTTGTTGTTGTTGTATTTTATCGTTTTGCGTAGGTTTTTTACTGTTGTCGTTATTGTTGCTGTTGCTGTTGCTGTTGTTGTTGTGGCCGCAGCTCAACTGACTCGAGGTGAGTTTTTGAGGCAACGCACGAAGAACAGGCTCTACAAACAACAACAACAACAAACTGCGAACAAAAAACAACAACAACAAGAAAAACTCCAATTCCCAACAACAACAAAAAGATGAGACATTTTATGAAATTCTGCATTTTTCGCATTTGTCTCTCGCTGCTCCTGAAGGTTCTCAACGAGTTGCCAACGATTTTTATTTTCGCCCAAATGCATTTGCCAAATTCTCCGCCGATCGATCTTTCGGCCACCTTTTCACCACTACAACCAACACTTGGTAGTGCCACATGTTATTTTTGTTGTTGTTGTTGTCAATTTTACATACTATTGCTTTATTTAAGGAAACGCCACACGTTCGTTCATTTTGTTTTCGTCATTTCCCGCATTTGCGTGCCTCGCGAACCTTCGCCGCTGCACTGGGAGAAATCGGAGCCGGTTGGCCGCGGAGACGAGCCCGAGATAAACGCATGAGGAACTGTGGGAATTTTCTACTTTTATGGGAATCATATCCCGGAAAATCGTCCTCTAATCTTGGAGAATTTTCTATTTATTTATTAAATAAATCCTCAATTTGAATTAAGTAGTGAATACAAATAAATAAATGATGAATGGAAATAACTATATTTTGAATAGAAATGAAAATGATGTATAGAAATAAGTAAATAATCAATGTGAATAAATAAATAAAGAATTTAAATCATTCAATAATGAATACGAATAAATAAATTATGAATTAAAATAAATCTAATTAAAGTAAATACTAGCAAGTAAGTAGTGAATAAAACTTCGAATGAATACAAATAAATAAACAAAGTGTAAAAATAAATTAATAAATCATAATTATAACTAGAAATAAAGAAGATTGTATGCAAATAAAATTATAAATTATAACTAGAAAAAAATGAAAAATGTGTAAAAATAAATAAAATTTGAATAAAAATGAATAAATAATAAAATAAATACTAGACATCGTCTTTTATTTACATTGCCAGAACTCATAAATCACTCGCATAACGATCTTTTCCGGAAATCCTTCGCTCTCTGTGTCTTCCACGTCCCCTCGCGAAACCGATCCTTAACTAGACTTTAATGGTTCTGCATTCCCGGAAGGAAATCTGCGCGGATTTTCCGCCCATAAACCAAACGAGTCCCCGGCGCGAGGAAGTTGAGGGTTTTCCCAAACGGCAGGTAAGGCAAGGGCAGATTTGGAAGACATTCGAAAGAGCGGAAGACGACACTTGAGTTAATTGAGCAAAACCATATTTTGGGCAAATCCTTGCGAGAATTGACGAATTTGAACCCTCAAGGACGAGTATGCAGCGAAATAATATCAGACAGAAAAAAATCAAGGAAGATTTCTGCTGATTTCTGGCAGGATTTTGAAGAATTTGAACGAATTTCGAATTGCATTTTTTTCTTGAATTATTCACGTTATGTCATCGCAATTTCGATATGGATTTTCGCAAAAAATCCAGACAGTATACAGTTACTAAAAGGTAAACATTTCTGTCCTCTATCACTCTACAATAAAAAAAATCCACCTCGACTCCCTAGTGGGAGCCCGTGGCATGTCTCGTGGTGACTTCGCGCCACCCCCGCCCCTCCCGAACCGATCGATCGAAGCCTAATCTCCGGACGATAGCGATCCGAGTCGTCTCCCGATAAGCGCGGAAGGGTTTGGGCCGAAGACAGACGGCGTCGGCGTCGGTAGCGGTGGCGACGGAGCCCCAAACCTGACACAGATTCTGACAGCGGGCTCCAAAGCGGGCGGCGAGGAGGCGACAAATTTTTCGTCAACCCCCGCTCCCATTCTCGCTACCTCGTTCTACCTCTAGCGCGGTGTTCCGACCGATGGCCGACAGACCCGAGATAGCGGCGGAAAACGCACACAGACACGAGGCGGACAGACGGACGGACGGACGAGAGTCGGATACCAAAGCGTTTCTCTCGCCGTCGCTGGTGCTGGTGCTGGGCCCGGGTCTGGTGCACCGGTGGCGGAAGCGGAGGAAGAAAGGAGAGCAAAATTGCGACTTAAATTAATTTTCCATTTCTTTCCACCGTGCGGTGAGGGTCGCCGTGGTGAGAACGCGATCTCTCTGGGCCCGTTCGGCCCGAGGTGGGTCCACGCGGCGACGGCCACGGCTTGAGTCGCGACTTGCGAGGTGAGCGCCACAGGTAGGAGCGAGCGGGACAACCAGCACTCGACCGATTCGCTCGCTCGCTCGCTCGCTCGGAGTTCGGGTCTCGAAGTCGAAGGTTTCCATCGGAGTTTCGAAGTGGTTTTCCCTCGACCGACTCGGGAGCAGATGGGAAATTGAGATTTATTCTTGCGACTACTTACTTAGGGTCCTTGTTGTTGTGTTGCTGTTGTTGTTGCAGCGGCAGGGGCGGGGAATCCTTCCGCTGTGAGATGTTTAATCCAAATGTCGCGCTGGCCGCAGCGAAATTCCTGGAAACGGAAAAGTCACCAACGAATTCACCACGAAAAACACCTTTGCACGAAAACAATTTGGGAAAAATTCGTTTGTTTCTTTTGTTTTTGGTTTTATCCGAAACAATAAACACCGTCAAAGTTCGATGGAATGGCTGTTAGTTGTTAGCGGTGGGGCGGGGAATGTGATGTGGTTTTTTTTGGGTTTTCTGGATTTTTACGGCTCGAAGATCGTCGCAGCGCACGATCGGAGACGTCTTTAACACCTGTTGATGTTGAACGCGACTGAGCTCGGCGGAAAACTTAACTCGATTACCAACCGTCGACGACGGCGAAGCAACGACGACTCTTGGGCTTATCCTCGCTCTCTCGGGCGTGGTGAGTTTCCACGGCGAGCGTCAACACACACAGATACGCTCGCGCTCGCCCTCGCCCAGCTGCTCTGCCCCGCTCTGTCGCACTCGCAAGCCCTCTCCCTCACCCTCGCTAACCCTCCGGCCTGGTCGATTGCACTCGTGCATTGCTCATCGGAAGCCATTGAACGCCCACGAAGCGTGGTGGGCTCGAGAGCGATCGCAGGTAGTTTCGGCCAGTGGGGAATACGGCGGACGGAGAGTGAGAGAGAATTTGTGAGAGAGAATTCGTTTAAGAGAGCGCAGACTCCCTCAAACTGTCCGTCACTGTTAGGCAAGACCTGACTTGTGGCTTCTGGTTGGTTTGGGTCTTGGGTGGTTCGCGCTCGTGGTGGGTTCCGAAGAGGTTGAAGCAGTGACTTCGTTGGAGCCTAGAAACAGGCAACGGTTTTATGTCGCAGAGAACAAGCATGCGAGAAGGAGATGGAAAGAGATAGCAGAGATATTCTCAAAGGAATGATGAGGACGATTAAGAAATTAAATAAAATCTTAAGAAAAAACCAATTTAAGACAAGGTGCGAAAAGAGAAAATAAACATGGTGAAAAAAGCCAATACATAAGTTCCCTAAAATTTGAATATAACCGCAGAACACCCAAAAAAAAAATGAACCACTCAATGGTCCTTGAGAATTCGCGATCGCCGACCATGAAGAGAATCCACTTCAGGAGAGGATCGGCGGTAGCACGACATTGGTGTTTTTGTTGTTGTTCATCTCTTTGTTGTTGGACGGGGAGCGAAAAAACGACCGAGACGAGGAGGACAAAATGAGGAATCGGGGATCGGAATCGCTTTGCGCTGGTTTACGTAACATGGCAGCAGGCAGGCCGCCGAACAACAACAACAACAACAACGACAACAATGAGAGAAGAAGAAGCAAACAAAAGAAACGACGACGACAACAATAACAACAACTGTAGATGTAGATGTACAACAACAACAATGGGGAAATGAATTTCAAGCACACGAAAAGCAAATGGAATTCAGAAATAATTGAAATAGAAACCGAAAGCGGATGAAATGCTTGCAGAATCGCAGCACGCAGATACGGCTACAGATACATCTACAGACACACGACAGCCACACGTATCTGCTGGATCGCATTAGTCGCCGATTGGAACGGACGCGAACGCGGACGCGATCGTGAGTTGACAAAGGTTCAGATCGAAGACGAACGCAGAAATTGTTTTGATAAATTGTGAAAAAGAAAATAATTTTGCCAAGCGCATGTATCTGGCGGATACAAGTGAAATTGCATGAAACGGTTGGATCCAAATCAATGTGATTTTGTGCGTCGAGGATGTGAAAAATGTTATCGATTTTCTATCGATTCGAAGTCTAACTCGGCCATCACACGTTGTTCCCAGCGCATCCCGAAGATACGGGAAAAGCATCTGCGACCACAGCATTCCTGCGGAGTGAGTTCTGGTGATTTGTTGTGAGTTCTTTTTTTTGTTTTTTCACTTCGGCTCGCCTCGCGTGCAGCGAAGCGATAAAAACTAAGTATCTCACAGTTACATTTGAAGCAACACATGTTCGACCGAAACCAACATCTCGCGCCATCCCGGCAGCCAACGGACGGCAAAAACCCACAAAATTGAGAATCTAAAAAGAAGAAGAGAGACGGGAGGGACAAATCGCTAAAACGCAATTCCTGTTCCTTTCGGACGTCGATGTCAAACTCTGGTGATGGGGAGAGACGGAGGCGACGGCGGCGAATTTGAAACTGTTGACCGGGAACCAGTTTTTCGGGTTCAAGGCTTCGCGCCGCCGGCTCCCGAGGCGACTCCGACATCGTCGTCTGCGTCCCCATCGTCGCCGTGGCCTCGTCCCCTGGGCGACCACATGCGGCAGGCTCGAGGGCCGAGGAAGCGCCGAGATGCCGAAAATCAAACGCGAAACCGCCCAAACCCGAGCTCAAGACAAGACCAGACCAGACAAGACAATCGATTGCATTGTCATCGATCGCGGCACGAGAACGGGGGCGGCGGCCACGCCCTCCACGCCCTCCACCTCCTCCATCCACCCGCCGTCGTCCTCTGTCGTTGGGCGTCTGCCGTTTGAGTGGCTTCCAGGGAATCCATCGGGTCTGCCTCGGCCTCAAGTGCATCGGGCACTTGAAGCAATCGCAGCGACACTGAGCGAAAATCGGAACATCGAGAACATTTCGCTCTACACTGAGAGAAATCCAATCCCCTTGTTTCAATTCCATTGGCTGCTGGCGCTCGGACCTTGGGCTGCCGAAACCGGCGACGGCTGCGACGTGCGACGAGTTTATCGTCATGCTCTTGTTGTTGTTGTTGTTCTTGTTATTGACACCGGGGGTTCTAGTCAACGGTGTGTTGTTGTTGTTGTTGTTGTTGTGACCAATAAGGCGCGCACTGCCAAAAATTCCAATCACCGAACTAGTCACCGATTCCCCGAAGATAATCATGTCAACAAGAGAAAAATACAAGAAAAAAATAAAAAAAAGAAGTTAAAAAAAAAATGTTTAAAAAAATATATAATAGTGAGTCGATTCAGAAGTCGAAATAGATGGCATCATTCGGCCGTGCGATTAGCAAACAATGCGAAGGCATTGAAACGATCGATTGAAGAGAAAAATCGTGATTATTCAGTGAAGAAAATCGTTGATTAGAATAGAAAGAGGCGATAATTGGAAAAGTATAATGGAAACAATTTCAAAAGAAATTGCAATTGTTAGAAACATGATGATCGACCTAATAGAGAAAGGCGTCTCCGTCCTCCGTGGCGAAATAGCATTTAAATTTTCTTTTTTCCTACACTGAGAAACTCATTACTGGAGCTGATGGAAATGAAGACGGCAACAGAAGAAAACAACAACTACAGCAAATTGAAATAACAACAAGATATTCCAACAACAAAAGCAACAAATTGCAACGCCACAAATAAAGCAATAAAAATCACTTTCATCGCGAAAATGCCGAAGTCGTCGATGGCGAAGACTCGAGACCCATCAACGACTGACAACGGCAACAACAACACGGCCAGCCCCCCTCCACCCATTATTCGGTCCGTCCATCCATCCATCCATCTATCCATCTCTCTGTCCGTCCGCCGACTCGCCGTCGACTCGCCGTGATCGACCGATCATCAGCAGATCCAATAAAAGAGAAACATGTCATAATCGTAAATAATGGAAGCGATGAAAGTAACAGTAACAACCACAATAAAAACAATAACAACGAAAACAACTGCAACAATAACAAGTAACAAACAACAACGATGACAACAGCAATAGCGAATTCCACTGGCCACATCAAACACAAACAAACACGGCTCAAAACGATTCCATTGAGACGATCGGACGACCGGACGACGGGAGCAAAAAAATAAATGAGCCGATTCAAGCGATCGTGGTGCGAATGTGGGAAGGGGAAAATGCAGATTATGGGGACGACCACAGGGACCCAGGAAGCAGGCGACCCGTGGCTCCAGGAAGGGAGCAGAGGAAGACAAGGAATGAGAAGAGTTTGAGAGTCCATCGCATCCATCGACGGTGATCTTGAGGTGTCTCGAGGTGGCAGAGCACGCCAGGATTATCTCTAATTTCCTCCTCCTCGGCACGGAAGGGTGCACGGGAGCATTTGAAGAACTCGAAGGTGGGCGATGGTGAGGAAAGAACTGCAGTGGCTTCAGATGCAGCTTCAGATTAGTGGTCGTAAACATCGATATCGATCGCACTGGAAAATTCCAAGAGGTCGCCGCTCCGACGTCTGGACAACGATTGATCGATTGGGGAGGAGCCGATCGACAATGGGCGACGATCAGGGCAGATGAATAGAGTGTCGGGGACATCGGGCAGATCATCTCGACCTCCCCACGATCACCTCCTTCTCCACCTCCTCCTTGGCCTCCTCCGCCCATCTCCCCCAAGAGAAGTGGACGAGGCAAAATAAATGAAAGTAAATCGCCGAAAATGGAAGCCTGTCCACGCAACCGGCGGAATTTCGTCGTGTTCAACGTCAGCGCCGAGAAGCGTCAATCGAGATGTCTTCTCTCCCTCTCTCTCACGCACCTCGCTCATCGTCTGCGATTTTCCTGGGCTTAGACGAGGCATCGTGCGGTGCTGCCAAATTTGGCTAAATTATTTACTTGTCACCGCGCCGAGGCTCCCCCATGACTCATTTCGATCGATCGATCGATCGATCGTTCAATCGATGGCTGGATGGCTCGACCGATGGACCGTCGAGAGCGAGTGATCAATCAATAATTTATGAGCCTCGTCGGCGCTGCGGGCTGGGCTGGCCGCGATGGGGCGTCAGGCGGTGGGCAGGACTCGATGGGGGCCGGCGACCGAAGTGCGATTGTGATGAATGACAACGGGCCGATGGAAACAGCGGGAGTTTTTCCCAGGACTCGCCCCGCTTCGCCGCCGATCGATGGCTGGAGATTCCTCGACTCGACCTCGCCGACCCCTGACCCCGATCGCGATCGCTAAACAACTCCGGCGAGTCGGGTGGGGAGAGGGACGGAGCCGTGATCAATGGTCGAGCCTTCGGCAAACGGGTTCCGACAATTGCGAGTCCGAGGTCGGAGTCCCAGAGATTTGCGTGGCTTCGTCGCGGCTGCAGCGATCTCCAACTGCCGTCATTTGCCGGCCATTTAAGTGTGCATTTTGTAACTGTTTCCCTCTCCCTCGTCGTCTCGCGTCAGTCGCCAGGCCGTCCGTCCGTCCATCTCGAACTCCTTCAGTAGCTCCACTGGTTGGCGACGCCGCCCGGCCTCACCTTCGCGGACAGATGGAGATGGAGAAATGCAAATCATGGGATCGCCGGCTGGTCGAGTCCATTTGCTGGTGTCCACTTGATCGAGTCCACTTGATCGACCCCACCATATCGAGTCCGACAGGAGGAGGGCGGCAGGGACGTGGTTTATTATCGGGAATTCGATTGGAATCGCCCAGGCTGCGATTGGACCGGCGAGTAATTGCGGACTCCGGACCGCGTCTCCAGACCCCGGACGATCTGCCGATTATCGCCATGGCCTGAGACGTCGTCGTCGCAAGCGATCACCGGAGGAAGGAAGGATCGACTTTGTTGGACCCAACCCGCCCATGTCGTTGACAGCAGCCGCAGCAGCGACGGCCAGTGGAATTGCCATTGTTGTCTTTGTTGTTGTCGCTTCCGTGGACCCCCCTCGATCGATCCGCATCGGTCGTTCTTCGCACTCTGCGATGCCCGATCCCCAATCGTGCGATTTGCATACTTGTCACTGATGCAAACCAGCAGCTGCTGCTGCTGAGGATGACGAAGTTGTTGTTGCTGTTGCTCGCGGCCCCCTGGCGTTGGTCTCGCTCATCGTCCGCCGCAACAGCAACAACATTTCCGCAGACGTCATGCCAAGTGCACTGCGAAGGGCTGCGAAGGAGCGCCGTCGACCACGCCTGGGGCGACGGACAGAGGGAGGGGGGGTGTAGGGATGGGTGAAGGGCCTGGTGGACCGACGAGCGGACGGGCGGACGGTCGAACGGAGGGAAGAGCGGAAGGCATGACTCGGCGGAGTTGCCAACTAATTGCGATTGGGAGATAAACTCATCAAAGCAGAGAAGGGAAGGAGGTCGAGGTGGGGGCGGACGAGCAGGAGAAGGAGGATCGGGTGGATCAGGAGGATCGGGTGGTTCGAGAGGATCGAGAGGAGGAGGAGGAGAATCGAGAGACGCAGGACCGGGAGGATCGAGAGAAGGATCGAGAGAAGGACCATTGGCAATGGGAGGAACCCGACAATGAGTTGGAGCCGGATGAAGAGGAGTTGGAGTGAGTCAGAAGGAGGCCGAGGTGAGGTGAGAATGAGCAAGAGAAAGAGAGAGAGACAGAGACGGAAAGAGTGACGGAGACGGCTAATTGCAGTTTGTTTGGCCGGCGATAAAATCTCGCCCGATGCCCGGCCCGAATCGAATGGAAATCTTCTGAATGCCTGCAGGACGCCCACTGAGTTTTCCGCAGAGATGGCAAAACAGATAGAGAGCGGAGAATGAGAGAGAGGGAAGGAGGAGGGAGAGAACGAGAGGAGAGGGAGAGAGAGAGGGGGGGGGAGGTTGCAACCCACTTTCTGCTGTCCTCGGCCGTGGCTGCCGACGATGCAGACATTGAAATACAATGCAAACAACAAAAATGACCAAACAGAGTGGAAGAAACAGACGAGGAGAGAGGCAGAGGGAGGGAGAAGGAGACAGCCGCCGACGGCAGCGACATCGGCGACAATCGCCTGTCTTGACCTTGCCTCAACGGCAACAACAACAACAACAACAAAAACAACTACAACACCAAGGACAGCGAACACAGACGACGGTGACGTTCGTTGACAACGAGCAGAGAAAACCGTGGCGACAGCGATAGCGACGACGACGGTGGCGATGGCGATGAAACGGTAAATTCTGGTTCCGAATGAGTCCGAGGATCGGACGTCGTCTCCCTACCCTCCCCTCCCCTCCCCTCCACCCACCGCCCGCCGTCCGCCCGCGACCCGGCACACTTTGCATATTTCTTTCGTGGAACTCCTTGTTCACTGTTAATAATTCCGGCCTCCCAGACGACGACGGCGAAAACAACAACGATGACATCGACAACAATGATGACAACAACTACAACAACCACACCAACGACGACGCCGTCCCACTGAAGACGACCGAGTGGACCTGGACACGAGTCCGTCCCGCAGTTCGGCCATTGGTCGGGGCCCCAACTTGGCCACAGATGATTGTGTCTGGCCGTGCGTTCGACTGGACGGCCGTCTTTCCCGCTCCAACTCTGCACCGCTCTCTGTCCCTCTGTCTCTCTTCCACCGGCCTCTCCATCTCCCTGCTTTCTTGATCCGACCCTCTGCACGCCTCCAGTTCTCTTCGCCTGACCCTGTCCGTCCGAGCGACCGCCACCTGGACGTCTGCGCCGCGACTCGGAGTCGGATTCGGATTCGGCTTCGGTTTGTCCGCTGAGAGCTGATGTCTTACTGCCTGTCTGTCTGTCGCCAGCCTGTGTCTGTCTCGAGCGCTTCTGTCTCTACTCCTGCTTTTCTGGCTCTCCTCCTGCCAGCCTGCCTGCCTGTCTGTCTGTCTGTGCGTCTATTTGTCTGTCTCGGCCTCCTGCCGGGACGTCTGACTGTCTGTCTGTCTGTCTCCGCCCGGTGCAGTCCTCGGCCATGTCTGGCTCGAGCGGCGAGACCACCTGCACATAATTTTCCCCCATTTTCCATCTCTTTCTCCTGGATTTTGTGCAATTTTTTCTCTTTTTTCTTTTTACCTCTTTTATCAGCATTGTTCTTTTCAGTTTTATGTATTTATTTTTTATTTATATTTTTTATTTATATTATTTTTATTTATTACTTTTTTAGTATTATATATTTTTACTTTTTAGTTTTATTTCTATATTATTTGTTATTAATTTTTCTCCTCTTCAATAGTTCTTTTTAATTTATTTACTTCTGTTGTTTATTATAATTTTTTCTCTTTGTCTCACTTATTCTCTTATTTTCCCTCTTTGTCTCACTTCTTTACTCCCAAGTTTCTACCTTTTGTTTGGCATTTTTCTTCTATATTTTCTCTTTTCTTAAACTTGCGAACTGGCTTCAACTACAAACTTTTCTTTTCTCTCTTTGTGCAACTTCTTTATGCCTTATTTTTCCTATCTTTTAATTTTTTCGTCGCCTTTTTTCACATTTCTCCTGGGTCTGTTTCAGTTTTTCACTCGGTCGTTGTTGTTGGGTGCGTTTTTATTTATGAGTTTCGGCATAAATCTTCTTTAGTGCGGACTTCGCGGCCGGCGGGGGCGGCCGGTGGGGATCGGGCGGAGCCAGGCGAGGGAGGGCGAGAGGAGGGCGGATCTCGGCCCGATAAGGCTGGCCACAATCATCGTCGGCCCCACAAGTGCGGCTGATTTCCATCCGATCGGGAGCCGGCGGGTGAGGCGCGCGAGGGCCGGATTCGAAATATACGACATGGGTCTACACGCGGTCCTCGATAGGGAACCGGTGTAAAGGACGGAGCTCGGGTCGGCGATGATGTGTGGCTGATGATAATGGAGAGGATGATGTTGGTGGTGATAATGAAGTTGATAATATTAATGATGGCGGTGTTGATGATGATGTTGATCAACATGATGGTGATTTTGATGCATCGCGGCGTGCGATTATTGAAGTGGGCAGATTTGAACCGACTCAGCCGCGCTAGAAGTGAGATATGGTTAGGGTAGGGAGCGATCGGGATCGGCCTCAAATCGTAGGGAGCAGTGGAATTGTGGAAAGCAGTGAATTGTGGAAGTTAAAAAAATATTTTCATATAATGTCGTGCGATGAAAAATAAAACAAAAATTCCAAAATTGTTACTTGTCTTAAAAAAAAATTAAAACTTGTCCGCCACTGATCTTTGTCTTATAAAACTAAAAGTTAATGATTCCAAAACCAATTTCAAAACTGTCCTTGTCCTAAAAAAACAATGAAAAAACTTCCAATATTTTTTACAGAGAACTCTTTTGGAGAAACCTCTCTATGTGCAACAGAATTAGAATTATTTTAGAAGTTTTCGTTAGAAATATGGAGTATTCATCACACCGATCGGATGGCAGATCGGTGTGATGAATGCCGATCACCAATGCCCACCCATCCTCATCTACCTGAGGCATCGCCTCTCGATCCCGTCCTCGACCCGATCCCGATCCCGCTCCCTGTCTCGTCAGTGCGAGCGATTGACGTGACGTGCGAGCGCTGTAATGAATCACTTGGGGTCCGGTCGACGGCGGCGTGCGTGCGTCGTGACGGCGTCGATGGCGACGAGTGCGTGGCTGGGCGTCTGGGCGGGGCGCGTGGGGGTCGCTCGCGATGGCGCCGCTCGTTTGTCATAAATTACAAATTACAAGTGGCCAGCGACGGAGTCGAGTCGCATCTGCCGTCGTGGGAGGGAGGGGGAAGGAGTGACGGCGACTGGCCAAGAAGCAGTGGATGAAGAATGAGAAGGGGAGTCGACGATCATTTGGGAAGTTTTGATTAAAACGCGAGTGCGAGATCACGCAATCAAGCAACGAGGCGAGCGGACAAATTTCAGAAAACGAGGAAGTGCAATAAAAAAGTCACAGATCGCAGATACGCAGATAAGCAGATGCATTCGCTGATCTGGCGACAAATTCGCAGATCTGCCGATTCATTCCTTGATATCCAGATGCAGCTGCTCCATCCATGGGATGCGACCACGAGGCCTCCTGAATGACGGCTCGGCGCAATCGCAACGACGTCGGCGATAAGATCGACATGCGATCGGCTAAATTTCATTAATGAGCGAGTTTCAACCCGTTTAGGCACGGGACAAGGCGTAGCCGCTGACCGGACTCCCCAACAGTCCGTCTGTCCATCAGACCGTCTTTGAGTCCGTCCCTCAGTCTGTCTCCCAGTCTGTCTCCCAGTCTGTCCTCCGTCCGCCTGCCCGTCGTCGTCTGCGCTCGGTTGCGATCGGCGCGATCCTCATCGCGATGTGGATCTTAATCACGAGCCTCGCAGAGCGATCGAGCCAGACAAATCAGCGCCGATGGCTCGGATCGTGGGGGTGGGGGCGAAGAGGGGGCGGCGGAATCGGGGGCCTCGTCAGTGGATCGAATCGTGGTGGGTGTTGCTGGCTTTCGACGGCCGGCCGAGTCGGTCGGTCGTACGTCTGGTTAATAGGAATTTTATTGAAATTAATGGTCGCCACATTTCCCCACCCCTGGTCGCCCCATCTCCCCGAAGCCGCCCCTCGCGTCTTCCTATTTCTCCCCATCCTCCCTCTCCTCCTCTCTCTCTCTCTCTATTGCCTAATCAACGATCTCTTTTCCGCTGCGATCGCGGCTGATCCGCTTCATTGAAATTGATTTACGACGACTTTCCTTTTGAAATCGGCCCCCGGTCCTACGCCCCTGGCCATCTCGCTATCTCTCTTCCTCTATTGCTGTCCCTCTCTCCCCCTATTTCCCCCACCACCACATCGTGCGATCGGGCGGTTCCCGAGTTCCCTCGGACACGAGTTTTCACACCCGCCGTCGCCGGATTTTAATTGAATTCGAACTCGAGTGCGATCGCATGTTGAAAGGGTTTCGCGTGCGACGATCCGACGATTCGACGATCGGACGATTGGACGAAAGGTCGAGAGTCGGGGAGGAGGCGAAAGAGTGGTGGAAGGGAGGGGGAGACGGAGGAGGTCAAGCCAAGGTCTCGCTGGAACAACAGACGAACGCCGACAAAAGATGCGGAGGCGTCCACGAACTCCCATCGAAGCGATTGAATTGAAACCTGCCGAGAAGATCCGAGGGAAGAACTCGATTAGAGGGAAGAGAAGAAAAAAGAGCAAGCGAAAAGCCGCTGGAAAAGAACGAAAGGAAACGCGACGCCACGACCCGACCCGACAGACTCCAGCCTCCCGACGAACTCCGCGCCCTCCGTCAGGCCAGACAAATTGGCGTCGTCTCTTAATGGGCCGTCGAAGTTAATTAAATCCGCGGTACGAAGCCAGGCGGCCAATGGAAATTACAAATTTAATTCGTCCGCCTTGCGAAACGGTCGTGGCTCGATCGTCGTCGTCGTCTCGTGGGAAGGGGGAAATTGCGAAAAAGTGGGACAGTCGGGGAAATTAAGTAATTATTTCTCGGTGCGGTGGAAGACAGCGATGGAGTTTTTTTCTCAAAGATTATACAAGAATTTTAAATGCCATATTGACTTGAGGTAATGAGGGTGGAAGGCGCGTTGCCATGGCAATAATCATATTAAAAATTTTTCTTAATTCGAATTACTTGTTGCGCCATCGGAGGCTCCACCAAAGCAATCGGTGCCTTCCAGCGATTCCCGCTCAGGTGACAATCGGCCAGTTGTCACCGACGAGGGGTCGACAAAATTCGTTCGGTCAACAAATAACGATCGATCGAACATTTGGTTTTAATTTGCAATGGAAAAATCCTCGATGTGATCGCTGAAATCAAATTAAATCAAGCTTCGTTAGCATTGTCGTAACGAGCGAATGGAAGCGAGCCGGGGTAGAGAGGGACGGCTGCCTTTGGTGACATTAGAAATTCGCATGTTTTCAGTGAAGTCGCCGAGTTTTCGGGTTTTTGATCTCGATTGCCCGGATCCACTGACGTCATTCACTCGATCACCCAGGCAGATCGGATCGGATCGGATCAGCTGAGTCCACAGCCGTGTCATTTGATCCATCTCAGTGTCAATGCGATGCCTCTGAGATTTCCGTCCCCCACCAAGTGCTTCCGTCCCATCGCATCTGCTCCCCATCCCCAAGCACCGCCGTCTCGTTCTCAACTCGCTTTAATTTAAGGCATGAACTCATGTTTGTGTCAACAATAAATTCTGATCAACATTTGCTCGGATTTCTCGCTCTCGTTGACATTCGCCTCATTCGCACGCCGCCGGTCGCTCGGCAAGATCCACAAAAGACATCTCATTGTCTGCCGAATGATGCAATCCTCTTCCCATGGAAGCCCCAAACTCGCTTCTTCCGTACTTCTTGGACATCCGACTTGGCTCCGAGGGACGAAAACTTGGCTTGGGGCGAGAAAATCCCATCCCGGAAGCGATTTTCTCCACGGACGATAAACAGAAGGAACGATCAAATAAAAGTTCACTTTCTATGATTTAAATGGAGTCATTTGGGTGGATGATGACAACGATTACAACAACTACAAAGGGTAACGAGGTATCCAATTAACCTAATTTCGATCGACTCTTGCCACACGCACTCCCCTCATTGTCGTTGTCGCTGTCGTTGTTGTTGTTGTGACTCCCAACTCCATAAAAACTCGAGTCAATAAATAATTGACGAAGCATTCACGGGCTTCTCCTCCACCGATGAAAGGTGCAACCGCCACGAGCTCCGACCGACCCCGATCGACCCCCCTTGGGGACCCCACACTCGGTAGCTCGAACTATTGAACCGGAAACTCGGAAGCAATTCGAAGTCAGATCATGCATAGAAACATCCGGTGGCCCTCGATAAATAAACTATTAATCGTAATGGAAGTAACAAAAACCACGCCAACTAATAGTTATAGTAAAACAACATTTGCCTACAACAATTACAATTACAACAAGAACTCCGGGCATAGGAAAAAGCAACGAAAGTGAAGTTAGTTCAGTTTATGGAAAACGATCGAGCTCGTCAAGCTCCATTTTCCGCCTGGGCTCGAAGCGGTTCAACGTTCAAATCTGGGCAATGCTTCACACCGAGGTGAACCGGTGACGAAAATGGCCTGCCCCAGCCCACTGGTGTTGGCTCCACCCCCTGCACCCTCGAGTGCACCCGGTATCGGTTCGGTCGGATCCTCTCAACAACTCATCGACTGACTAATGGTCGAAAAATTCTCCACACTCCAGGCGTTCAAATATTCTATCAAACAACAACGATCTACTACTAGATATGAAATCAATGAAATATTGTTGGCCAGACGGGATCTGGCTGGAATTTTGTCAACACTCACGGCTGTCTGTCGGTCTCTCGATCGGGCCCACTGATGTCTGATGTCCGCTGTCTGTGATGCGACATCCGTTGTTTACGGTCAGTACGTGTTACGATTTGTATCGGCTTCTCATGCCCAACTATTTGGGGGATGGAGGTGAAGGGTTTATGAAATTATGATCGCTCGATGGCGATCACGTGCATACTAATCGCGACCTATATCGATCGTAGGTTTCACCGACTTCCAGGAAGACCCCGCGTTGTAATTGTCTAATGTTCATTGTATTGTTAATTATTATTTTTTATTTCGTTATGACATGGAGTTCGGGTGTGTTTTAGTGCCAGGTTTAATTGGAGAATAATGAAAATCAAACACGATGATGCACAATGATGACGATGATGACGCGTTGAGCCCTGTTGCCAGGGTCGATAAGTCTAATAAACTTAATTGATCGAAGTTTCGGAAATTCTGCGACATGTCGTGTTTACCCAGTCACTTAGTCGCAGAACACTGAGGTGTAGTTTGGGCAAATATTTGCCAACGGCATGCTAAAATTGAGACAGTAACCTTGATGCGAAGTCAGAGCCCAGCCGCGTTCACATGAGTGGCCTCGTCCGCCGTCCGCCGTCCGCCGTCCGCCACCCCAGCCAGAGTCATGGGGTCTCTCCGATAGTGCGAATGGAGGCTTAAAAATGTCATGCGATAAAAATGTCACCGCCGACTACGACTACAGGGAAGTCGATGGAATCGCGATAACAGCGATTTCTACGACTCGGGCCCATGAAAAAATCCCATCTGCACCGGGGGAGCCTCGTGAGCAACTCAAGTGTGTGGTGTGGGCTCGGAAAACACGCGACGTGTGCGTCGACCACACAGTCCGACTGTTGTCCGATCGTTTGTTAACAACTTGTTGTGCACTTTGTCGTAAGGCGGACGTGTGGGGCTCTGGCTTTGGTTCTCGTTCTGGCCGAAGCCAACCGTTAAGGCAAAAACGTCGATCGTCACCGATGGTCGATGGTTGTTGGTCGCTGGCGCTGGTCGGGAATTTCAATGTCTTCGCCACAATTATGAATTTTAATGTCGAGTCCTCTCGCTTTGAGGGCGCCGTCGTCTGTCTGTCTGTCTGTCTGTCTACGGCGATGTGAGAACAGCCGAATTATCTGTTCAAAGCGATTAGAAGCAGTCGATTTCTCGTAATGAAGTCGTCGGAATTCCGATCCGATCGTGATGGGCGTCGGATCGTCGGGTCGTCGATTGAGACTTGGGTCGATCACTTCAATAGCCGTTTGTCCTAATCCAGTCTCAATTGGTTTCCCGTCCCTCGAGACGATCCGCTTATCGTTGCCAACGATCGTGATTTCATCATCATTCCCAAGCTCCAGGCCATTCCATAAATGCGACAATAAAACCTCAAGTGTTTGTGTTCGAGGTTCATCGAGGACTCAATTGCTGAGGGCTTTTCTCTGAGATAGTCGTAAAGTTCTATGTGTGATGAAATGGAGAGATCGAACACTTGACAACCAGCCTGGCTGTTGTTGGCAATAACAAAGTAAAGTTGTCGCAATAACAGCGAACCATCGCTGACACAACAACCCAATCACCAAACAGTCGATATTGTCAACAAGCACTTGGGCAAACAGCGACCAGCGAACTTCAGAAATAGAGCTCCAGTCGGTCAGAAATGGAATATATGTGGGTTGGAGAATATTTTTGTGCAAAATCGATCTTCCCCGAGATATTCTCGATCGGTTTCGATAGATTTCGTTCACGTTTCGTCCAAATTTCGCTCGCTTTTCGTCAGATTTTCGGCTTCTCTTCAGGACCTGGAGTTCATGTCCAGAATCTCCGACGCTTCGTCGAACTTTCGCTCCTTGATCGATGCCAAGTGTTTTTTCGAAGGCGATTTTTTTTAGTTTCGATTTAATTTTCGTTCTCAGTTCCCACTCCCTCTGGTCAGGTCCCCGCCGTCCTCCTCGGAGACAGTTCGAGACCCACTTCGACCGCACGGAGCTGCCGCGTTTGGTCATCGGAAAGAAAGTCTCGGTCAAGCGGCCGCCCGTCCCCGATCAACAGCGGCTCCAAGTTTTACTGAGGGCTTCGAAAAATACGAAAGAAATTCGGGAATGGGCCGGGGTCAGGGGGAAGGGGGGGTTGATCCGTCCGAGAGCTCCAAACGTAACCGCTGCATTTCCGGCGCACTCGGTCGTTCTGGGGTTTTGATAAAAATTCTCATTACCATACTTTGTTGATGTCGTTTGTCGATGTTGTTTTTGTTTGTGCGATTTTATTGTTCGACGTTTTTCGGCGTGTGGTTGCCGTGCCGTTGCCGTTGCCGTTGTTGTTGCTTTGGCTTTGTTGGCTTTGGATTTGGGTTTCGTGGAGTTGTTGCAAGTGTGTTTTAATTTCAACTCGTCCACCATTTGGGGCGAACCGAGGTTGTTGTCGTGGCGTGGCGTGTCGTGTGTTGCGTGCGCCGTCTCGTTGCAACATGTTGACCGCAGTACGGCAATCGACAGCAACAACAACAACATCGAAAATAGCAGCTACAAAGTCGGGTCGTAACATTGTGGTCAGGTCTGGGACGAAAGGTCCAGTTGAATCGTTTTCTTTGTCTCGCGCTTTTCTGTTGAGAAATTGAAATGACTTCACTTGCTCCGAGATAAGGTTCATGATTTTGTTTTGGTTTTTATATGGCGAAAGTAAATAAAAAACGAGTATGCAATTATAAAATCAACCAAGCCAAATATTGAACATTGACATCAAAATTTGACAATATATAAAAACTAAAAAAATATAAAAAACATTTGTATATTGAATGATGAAACATAATTCAGAAATATAAATGACTATTATCATCATTTCCTCATATAAAATTAGAACCCAACAATTGTATAATCATATTTTTTCTTTAATTCTAATCTTAATTATCCGATTTCTTCTTAGTCAAGATATATACTTCTTGGTTCTTATAATTGTTGTATGTTTTTGTCCATCCCATAAAATGTTGAGAATATTGAATATGAAATACTAAAACTTTGGCATCTCATTTAATTTTCCATCAACCTTCCTTTTAACTTCCGCCATTTCACGATTCTATTTTCGTCGCCAAGGTCGAGCTGGCCAAACGAAAGCCGATCGATTACTGGTCGATATCTCTATAGCGGCCTAGACCACGACATCCGTCCGGCCTCGAACTCCTCAATGGAGCACGGGGGGCCTGCGATAAAAAGCCGCCCGGGAATTTGGGAAAATTCATTGATTGAGCCTTCGAGTGGGGACCGGGTGGGGTTCGCGAGAGGTCCGGGGTGTCGCGTGGGGTCCGCTTGGCCGGCGTCCTGGCTTCCGGCCGCCGACCGCCGGTGCTGACGTACTTTCTGTACTCGGTCAAGACGATCGTCGGGCGTCGATCGAATTGAAATAGAAAATAAATAAAGCCAGTGATTCCGATATTTACCTCCGCGTCCCAGCGACCGGCGACCGGCGACCAGCGACAACGCCAGTGTTTATCTAGCGAATTATTTTTATTTTCTGAAAGACAAATAGTATCGGGTTTTGTCTACCGAGTATTATTTTTTGTGTATTTTCTTTTCACTCCATGCATAATCGTATATTCGCAGAGCAAACAGAAGCAACACGATAGGTGGAGTGGGGCCGAGGTGGCCAGTGGAGGAGGCGAGAGGGAGAAAAAGAGAGGGGGAAAAGATAGGGAAGAAGATAGAGTTTGGAGCAGGCACGTGACGAGCTCTGGGGAAATCGCGGCGATAAGAGAGCTTTTTCGTCAAGTAGCCTGACTAGATCGCAAATCACTGGAGGCCTCCGAGGGAGGGGGAGAAACGACCTTATATATTCATATAAACCACCTATATATCGACCGATTTGGGGTTATTTCGGTTCGCGCCGACTCGCGATAAATCCGTCTGAATTCGCAATTTGCACGGCACTCGCTGCGGCCGACGGCGTTGTTGCCGCGTCGCGAAATCAGACACCTCGCAGCCGGCCCAGCCCGAATTGGAAGTAAATGGGAATAAATTGAAATCACTGGCCATTGACTTCTCGATAACCATCGAGCGAGTCGAGTCGAGTCGGCCGCGCCGCGTACGCAAGACGCGAAGCACCGAAGCCACCGAAAACATCACTTAATCGAAGAGAGCGGCGGCTGGGTTGGGGCGACTGGGAGGAATTAAAATTCGCTGCGAGGGACAAATATTTATTGAGTTCACTTGGCGAGCGTTTTCGCCAACTCCGACGATTTTTCCCTCCCAACAAAAAACAAAAAAAAAAAAAATCGCCTCCCCTTTGCACCGATCATCATACGAAATCGACCACGACCATGTCGTAAAAATATTTGCCGATTTCTTCCCAATATATTTACGAAGATTCGAGGAATTTCATTTCTCGTCCGGCTTCGTTCTGGCCACCGAAGTTCGCTTTTATCTCGATATTATCTGCGGTTGGCGGCGGCGGCAGCTCGAGAGCCCGATAAGATAAAATCGAGAGCAAACATTTATTTGTAAAATTAGCAAATTGCTGCTTGTTGAGTCAACGAGCGGCAGCGACGACGACGACAGTCGTGGGAGGGGCCGAGGGAGGGCTGAGGGAGTGGTCGAGGAGGGACGAGGGAGGGCCTGAGGGACGCCGGGCAAATAATTAAATTGCGCCCAGGCGGGCTCGGCCGCGAATTGCGTTCCGGGAAACGGAAAAGCGACAGGGCGAAGCGAACGGAAGCGCGGCCAGGACGAGGCAGGAAGACGCAACTTACGGAGATACAAAAAACTGGAAGAAGTGCGGAGTCAGCCCGGAATTTGGTGGATTTTTCTATTTACTTGGGGAAATGCTTCCGCGATTTTCATAATCTTTTCTACTGAAGAAAGTTCTACGTAATTTAGACTAGATTTCTGCACTTGTATGGAAGGAAATTCTGGGTGACTTTTCTCCAAGTCGGCCCACTGTAGGAGGCGCCAGCAGAAGGCATGAGAATTTCGTGGATTCATCCGGAAAACGCATCTCATTCAAGGCGGCTCGCGATCGACTCCAAGCGTTCGCCGATAACGATCTCGAGCAATCATCAGGTAGCGAGACGAGCTCGACCCCGACCTCGAAACCGATCCCGGTCCCGACCCCGACCCCAACTCGATCCCGGTCCCGAGCTCAAGCCTAATTAACTCGGCGCCCTGGACGTGGAGAACTCGGTCGATCGAATGAAGCGGTTCACGGGGCTCCCCTCGTTCTGCCTTCTCCTCTCTCCCCATATCTCTATCTCTATGCCTCCCTCTCCATCAGCTCTCCATCTTCCTCTCCACCCCCTCCGCTCCCTTGACCTCTCTCTCCCTCTCTCTCTCCCTGGCATCCCTCGACCGCAACGAGCTTGCGACACGTGAGCCGATGTTGTTGTGGCTCTTGCTGTTGTTGTGTTGTTGGGTTTCTTGGTTGAAACGTCGTGGCAGCCCAAAATCGGCAACAACAAAATCAACAGCGCCTCCGACCAGAGTAAACAAAGCAACCGCGGAGTCAACGGAGGGCGTCAACGGAGGGTGGTGGGTGGAAGGGGGCTGGGCGAAGTGGGTTGGAGGTGGTTCCAGGTGCAATGGGCGAAGGTTGAGGCGAGATGCGGGTTCGGGCTCGGGTGCGGGCTACGAAAAGTTCGCCTTCAGCTGTTTCGCTTTCAGTCGTCGGCGTCCAATTGCACTGAGCGACAAACAACGAGAGGGAGACAGACAGATCAATGCGCCGTCGCCCTCCACCGGCATCGCGTGCCCGCGACGTCCCTCGTTCCTCGCCTCTGCTTCCACGCCTCTCGTCGTCTCTCGTCGACGTCTCTCGTTCCTGGCCACTCGTTCCTGGCCACTCGTTCCTCGCCTCTCGTTCAGATCCTCGTCGCTCGTCCCCCGTCCCTCATCGCCTGATCATTGTGTTCGCCCTCCAATTAAAAGTCGCCTCCGAGTGACCGGGAGTCGGCGAGAAAGAGCGACTGACCGAGGGAACCGACGCGAGAATGTGGGAGAGAGAGAGCCAGAGTCGTTGCGTGGGAAACGCGGCGTTGCGTGTTGTTGCTTTTCTGGGTCAAACCGTCGTTCGACGCTCTCGGTCCCTGGTCGCCGGTCGCCGGTCACCGGCGCCTGGCGTCTGTCATCGGCCATCTGTGGTGTTCGAACGGCGGAACCTCGGCTCGGCGGCTAATTTGAGGCGATCGAGGGGGTCTCGAACCCCACCCCCATCCTCGGTCAAAATTCGATCCCGATCGGGCAACGAATCGAGCTTGATTTTCTGTTCTGGGGCTTCCAAAGGTCATGTCGTGGGCCCCCGAGGGAGTTTGCGTAATGGAAACGAGTGGCGCAGAAACCGCCGATAAGATAAAGGCCAAGAGTGCTCAAACACACACACACACACACTCAAACACGCTCAGATCGTTTTATTGGGGAAATAAAAATGAATTGGACTGCGAGCCGGGAAATGGAAATAAAACTTTCCTCGGGACTTTCATTCATGAATTGAGGAGGAGAGAAGAAAAATATCAATAAAATTCACACTCCCATTGACAAGTTTCGACGCTGGCTCGTTACCGAAGATTTATTTCTGATCCGCCCCGGGATTTGGGGAAAAATACAGAAAAAAAAACACTTCGAATTCCGATCGCGGGATTCTCTTTTTCTCCCTCTCTCTTTCTCTTCCACCCCAGCACGACCTCGATCGTCGTAGGCCGATCGCAGGAGTTGTTGTTTTTATTGCCGTGATTTTCATTGGAGAGTCGGTTCGGAGACTCGGAGGCGGCCTCTGGAGAGATTCTGGAGGCCGACCGGGACGACGGGATTCCGGGAAATTGACAGACACGAAAACGATTTCAAGCAACTTGGGGAATTCGGTGATAAATAGAGCAGGCGACGGATGGATTTATGGATCGAGGATGTATAAATAGATCGCGGAGAAGGGGGAGGGAGTTCGAAGGAGTCCGTTCGGAGTCGGGGGGACCGATGTCGATTTACTCGGACCCGAGCAGTGGGGCGGACGATGTTTAACGACGAATATTTATACACGGACAGATATGAATGTGACGAAGTCGAGGATGTTTCGAGATAGATGAGCTCGGAAAAATGCCTGGCATGCCAGAGGGAGAGGCAAACGAGATTCGGGAACCTCGGAAAACCGACTCCAAAACATTTCCATCGCTGACGGCAAACAAGAACGCTTCACTCCGATTAGACGTAAATGGAACGAGGAACTCCTTATCAGCCCTGTGCTAAAATACATCTCACACACACACACACACACACACACACTCCCACCGGGCGGACGCCGCTGATAACACAGTAATCAGTTGATAATGGAGATCAGCGCCGAGGGAGCCAGCGAGAGCGGGAGAACCACAGAACGAGAGAGTTAATTGAAATTGGCACTCTCACCAGGTGGTGGAGACTTTGCGGAAACCGCTCTCCTGTGCGCGCTCTCTGCTGACGTGCGTGAGCCATACTCAGCCTCTCTCCCTTTCTTCGCTCTCTCGCTGTTTTCCGCTGCTTGGATCGAGAGCGCTTCGTCGAGAGCCGTCGCCTGATTTATGGCGGCAGCTGAGCGGACGGTCGGGTGGTTGGATGGAGTCGACAGCAACAGCTGTTCTCCCAACGAAGCTCTCGCCGCTGAGTCGGGTTTTCGCCAATGCTGTCTCGCTGCCTCTCGCTCGCTCCTGCGCTTGGGCTCACCTTGTGTTGCCCTCCCTCCCCGAGGGACGTCATCGCCGGCTCAGGGCGATCTCTGAGAGCATCGGAGCGACTCGTGTGTGCCCGGCCTCCCCCCGACGACACCCCCTCTCACGATCTTCTGTCCTCCTCTGCCCAGCCGATCCCATTCGTCGCCCCGCTCGCTCCGATTCCACTACGAGATCGCGCTGTAGAGTTGTGCGTATTTTTTTCTCCACTCGCTCCGTCGTCTCTGTTTGGGAGTGATTTTCATGTTTTTTAATTTTTCATTATGTTGTTGTTGTTTTTTTCGGTCGGTTCGCATTCGGCTTTTTCTTCTACATTTGGTAGACAGCGATGACGACGGCGGCAGCGGCGGCGGCAGCAGCGGCGACTGCGACGACGACGACGACGACGGCAATGATTGTGTGTTTTTGTTGTGGTTG
This sequence comes from Coelopa pilipes, assembly GCA_947389925.1. Classification (NCBI taxonomy): domain Eukaryota; kingdom Metazoa; phylum Arthropoda; class Insecta; order Diptera; family Coelopidae; genus Coelopa; species Coelopa pilipes. The sequence goes on along the minus strand of OX376698.1, from coordinate 40,983,658 downwards.
TGGCTGGATGTGGTTGTTGTTGTTGCTGTTGTTGCTCGATTCAAAGGTTTTTAACACTTGGCGGCTACGCTGAGGTTATTTGACGAAAAGCTTTCGTGCCGAGCGGTTGGTCGGTCTCGCGCTGCGTTCGTTCGCGTTTTCGAGTTGATTCAATTGGGTTTTTGCCTGTCGCGCAGAGGAGCGTGTGCGAGTTCTATTGAGCTGTTCAGACACACACGCCCGCACACTCACACACACACACCAACACACCTACATACACTCGCACCGATATTCGGTGATCGTGGCTCGAGTTCTAGGTAAAAATTGAAAGCTCCAAAAATAAAAACATGAAGAATTAATATCGATAATGAATTGATATATAAAATTGAGGAAAAAATTGAAAATCAAATTTTAATAAAAAAACGTAATAAAAATAAAAATATCAATAAAAAAATTGAACTAAAATATTTTAATAGAGAAATGTAGCAAACAAATTTAATGAAAATTTGAATACAAAATCTGAACAAAAATTCAAAATGAAGAAATTGTAAGAAGTTCAAATCAACTAAAAATAAACGCCAAATAAATGAACGAAAAATATTTTTTAATTCACATCGAAATGTGTGCATGAAAAAATGCAAAACATTCAACAAGACAATTTGAAAAAATCTCATGACAAATAAATTAACCAGAAAATACTTGAGAAATTCGGGAAATTAAAAAAGTATAATTTGTGTGGCGAACAGCTGGTGTTGTTTTTGTTCTTGTTGGGGTGTTCGATTTGCCCCACTGTGCTGCCGACTCGGTTGTCGCCCAATTGTTGCCGCTGAATGGTTGTCGTCGTCGGGTTGTTGTTGTTGTTGTTGTGTTTTTCGTATTGTGCTCTTGTTATTGTTGTTGTTATTATTATTGTAGTTGTTGTTGTTGTTGCCGTCGCTCAGCTCTTTGGGGAAAATTGCAAACGATCGTTTTGCGAAAACGTACGAGTGTCAAGAGCCGAGGAAGAAGAGGAAGAAGAAGAACAAATAAAAAGACCTATACATATATATTAGGAATTCGTCGCCCGATCTCGTTCTCCCATTGTTGTTGTCGCTGTCGTTTTGGCTGCCAATTGAAAGGTGCCGCCTGTCGCCGCCTCTCAGTCGGTCGCCGATTCCTCAGCGTGCGCAGTCGGCTCTTGGGCGAACCCGGAGGCCTCGAGAAACAAGTGAAGCATCTGACAGCTTCTGCAGACAGTCGAGAAAACGGTTCGAGTGCGATCGGTGTCGAAAGTGAAAAAAACTCGGCAGAAGGTCCCTAAAAAGTCGGAAAAATTCTCAAAAAAACAGTCACGAAACGTTAAGAAATGTAAAGGTTGTGAGTGGAAAACCAATTGATTTTTTCAAAAGTGGACACAGGACGTGATTTTCATAAAGGTGGTTTTCCAAAAAATAAAGACAATTCCTTTCGTCCCACAAGATTTTTATATACATGCATGTAGATTTGCTGAGAAAATAATTGTGGATTTTCATAAAAGTGAAAAATTGCGTATACAAAAATTTGACTGTCATAAAAGCGAAGACTTTCTCAAAGAGCAGCAACTTGGGTTTTGCAAATTCCTGTGTTTTTCTTGAAGTCCTTTTTGGATTTCATTTCGCCAGGAATAAAAAAATTCTCTCCGAACACCAGAAATCTCGATTCTCCTCATCGACCCTCGACCAACAGTAAGTTTCAAGTTTGATTTGATAAAAAGCAATTGCAAACTGGCCAAAATCCCGAAATGTGCGGACGCGATTTTTCGCCTTCGAGATTTTCACGGCCCAAACATTGGCCTGCAGATCAGCTGCCACAGCAACAACAACAACGACAAGCGACTGTGGCAACAACAACTATAGCAACAGCAATAAAACGACAACAAAACCAACAACAACAACGAACAGCGAGACGAACGCGACGAATGCACCAACAACAACTTTGAACCTTACGCAAACTTGACCGCCTTTCGACGAATGCAACAAGTTGCCAAAAAGAAATTAAAGGAAACAACAATAACAACAACAACAACAAAACCGAAACCGAAACCAACAACCAGCAAACACAAAAACAAGCCAATGAAAATGAAAGGAAAAAATGTGAAATAAAACAATTTGAAAAAAGTGAAAACAGTGTGAAAGAGAGAAACATAATAAAAAACTCATTAAATTACTTAACTTTACATCGAAAAAACGATAAAAGCAAACATTAAATGAAATTTTGTAACAACACTTTAAGCACAGAAACAGAAAAAACCGCAATAATTTTAATTAAAAAACACGTCGAAGAAAATTATGAGAAATGAGAAGTGTGAAGAAATTACGAAAAATACGATAAAAAAAATAATATTTAAATAAACATGATAAATATATATATATTAAATGGCATCTATATTCATATTAAATGAATGAACAATTTATATGAAAATCATGTGTTGGAAATATTTATTAAAAACAACAAATTTATTGAAACATATATTAAAAATATATATTTTAAATAGCGCTTAAAGGTCCATTAGGGAAATTTTGCTTTCGAATTTTAGACGCTTGTTTTTCCATTTTTTGTTGAATTTTTTTCTTTGGAAATCCCTGGTGTGGTTTCGCAATTTCTCCACTTGACGATGTTTATTTCGAGACTATTGATTGCTTCGCACCGAAGACCCGCGGACTCGAATAAATCAAGTTCAAGTTCTGTTTATGTTTACATTGAGATTTCCACCGAACGATCGGAGGTCTGAGGCAAACACGAGGGCTCGCATTGGCCCGATTTGGTTCGGTCTGGTCCGAATCACCGACCGCCAGGAGGAGGCGGGGTCAGGGTCAGGGCTGCTTCCGTGCCGATCTGCCAAGTGCAGCAGCGATCGACCCAAATCGATTTCGTCCCCGCCCCCAGTGGGCGCCTTTTCCGAGTTGCGGGTTTCCGCGAATTTCGTTATAATACAAATGCGCCTTCCCTCGATCGGCGATCGATCCCCTCACTTTCGATTCTGAGAAAACAACAGCAGTCATTCATCGACTTTGTTGTCGCCGACTTCGATTTGCTTTGGCTGGATCGACTTGGATTGCTTTGATTTGCTGTGGTTTGATTTGGTTTGGCTGGAGGCCCCCGATCCCTGGAAGCTCCTCGACTTAATGGGCTCCCTGATTTATCAATTGCTTCCGTTCAGCCATTGCCGCAAACTTGGCCGAAACGTGTGCTTAATTCCGATCGTGCGAAAAAAACTAAAAGGAAACTCCGTAATCATGTCAAAGGTTTTGAAAAAAATGATTTCAATTCTCTTTGCTCCATTTGTTTTTGTTTTTGACACGAACATTCATCAACTCAACAAGTAATTTTGAGTGTTGAAAACAGTTTGAAAACAATGAAAATATGTATCGAAGACTTCAAAGAATGATATAAAGAAACCATAAAAAATTGATTGCATAAAACACGTAACCCGAAATTAAAATCCACTGCAGTAAACAAGAAAATATATACAATATAAAAAAATATATAATATATAAATAATTACATACAATAAAAGTAAACACATGCAATAAAAATAAATATATATTGCAAAATATATAGATATAAAATAAAAGTCAATAAATCAATTGAAAATACATGCATAAAATAAATATATATAAAATCAAATCAAGTCAAATGAAATAAAGGCAATAACGAAAAATTCGTCATTCACAGTTCGTTGGGAAGTTGATGAGGTGTTACGGACTACAACAGTAACAACAACAACAAACATCGTTGGTGGCAGCTACAACTACAGTAACAACAACTGCAACAGCACTCGGTTAGAGGTGAGTTGGCTGGCTAAAAGAAAAGAAAAGACACAAGACACAGACACAAGGCACAAAAATACGTCATCAAAGTTTTCATCATTTTTTCCCCACCTCGGTTTAGTGTTAATTTTCGCTGTTTTTTGACTTTTTTTAACTATTATGTGCAGACGTCTGTGTGTACATATGTGAGAGATATATACAACAGAAAAAATAGCACCAGCAACAACAACAACAACAACACGAAGGAAAGCCACAGGCACAACAGAACCAAGCGATAAGTTTTATCTGCGAGTTACGTGTTAATTTGTTGCTCGTAACTCACGAGTCATCGGAGTTCGCACTTTGGTACGACTTCCCCCCACTTCCCCCCCGACTTCCCCCCACTCCCCGCCTTTCCTTCCTTCGACCCACTGTGTTAACCTTCTATTTTTAGACGATTTTTTCGGTTAAAGTTTATTTTGTTTTTCCTTTTCTTCCGTTCTCTCCTGCACGGTGTTTTCTTTCTCTCACTTTTGATTCCAGCGAGAAACCAAAATCGCATTCCGTGATTGGCGAATTATTCACCGCACAGTAACAACAACAACAACAACAATTACAACAACCACAATACCAACAGGTTGTATCCACAGTTACAACGAAGTCCGATAAATTCATTAAAGCAATCGCATGTTTCGAATTCGCCTCGAACATCATTAGATGTTATTAACGTTGTTGCAATAGCACGCGTTGCTATTGTTGTTGTTGTTGTTGTTGTTGTTGTTGCAATTGCACTTATCACTTCTGTTGTTGTTGTTGGTATTTTTGTTGTTGTTGTTGCCCCGACAGCTCTTTAAGTACATTTGCGTTTTCGCAATAAAACAAAATTTCTATTTCTCCGGAAAAGCGGCTTCTTCTATTCATGTTGTAGTAGTTATTGTTGTTGTTGTTATGATATTTGTTGTTGCTTTTGGTGCTGTTGTTGCTGTTCACAAACCCTCTTTTGTAATGCGTCAAACAGAGACCGCTGTTATCGGGCCAAGTTGTTGCTGTGGACCGATAAGAGCCGCAATTTCGAAAACACTTCGTTCCCTTTTGACTGCGTCTCCCTTTGACTTTTGATGAAGGCGAAGAAGGAGAAAATCGGATGTCGCAATCTGCACTCGGCACTCGGCACTCGGAAAATGCGCACAGTGGGCAGAGGCTATCGCAGGACACCCACGCTTGAGCGCCTGCGACTTCTAAAGCCATTCATTCATTCATGATTCACTCGAACCAACTGCTTCTGCTTCTGCTTCTAATTCTACTTCTTCGGCGGTGCCGCCCACTCACCGGCTCCGACTTTGAAACAGTGGCGAAGGCTGGAGTCGAGGGGGAAAAGGAGGGAACGACGGGCAACCAAATCCAACCAAAAGTCGCCGAATCCATGAAGTCATCGGTGTCGCGGCTCCGGCTCCGGCTCCGGCTCCGGCTTTTTCGGACTCAATTACGGGGCTCGCGAATCGAAACCAGTTCTGACCTCATCACTTGTTGTCGGTTTTGGCTGTTGGTTGTTGCTCCCCTTGTTGTTGTTGCTTCGATAACCGACGACATGATGCCGACAACAACTTTGCTCCACTCACGTGTGCATTAGCGAAACTCATCGATGACATAATTTTCGAAATTAACCGATTATTAAAAGAGAAATACAAATTTGGAAGACATAAAAAAATGAACAAGGCAACATTGGGCGAGAGTAAAAGTGTTGATTTAAGTATCTGGCCCACTGTTCGCCGACATGAATGAGGATGATGGCGATCATGATCATGATGATGGAAGCGTGTTCGGAGATTCGTTCTCTACATTTTTATCGCTTTTCTCTGATTTCTCTGCAATGTAAACCGAGGAATGTCAGGTGGAGGGATGTAAAAGAAGAATAATAATAAAAAACCGATCCGTAAACAAATTGTATGCGAATTCCAGCGTTTTCTTAAATTCCCTAATTCTATTTTAAGTACCTCGAATTAGTTTGCACGAAAAATTCGGTAGTCAGGTGTCTGCAATTTTTGAAAATACATCAATTAATTTCAGTTATTGAGTAAAGTTCTAACAGAATTTCCTCCAATTAATTTCACATTTAAATGTCGAGTTTAATATCACACTTTTTGTTGAACCTTCCTTCGCATCACCGCAATCGACTTCTTGCCGTAAATTAAAATGACAATTAAATTCTAATTCTTTTATATATTTCCCTGTCATGCCAGCGTAATTCTTGGAGATAAAATTGCAGTTCTTCAACTATTTTCTTGAACTTAAAATACAGTAGAACAAAAAATAGAAAAACACTTTCGACCACTGGCGTTGACGTCATTTTTCAACAATCCCTCGCTTATCATATCGGCAATCATATATCTATCGTTCGATTTTGAAATACGGCCGTTGCGTCAGGTGGCAACGCGGGGCGGCAACACGACGTGGTTGCGCAAGTGGAAACCAAAAACAGTTCAATGCGAAGGAAATGAAGACGAGAACCCGAGAAGCCGCCGTCGTCGTCCCTTGAAGCACGTCAGGCCGGGGGTCGAAGGGCGGGCAGCACGTGGTCCGTGTTGCCGTGACGCAGACAGAGGTCTTCCCTCCCTTTCCCACTCTCTTTTCCTCACTCCGTCGCACGCTCTTTTATTTAGTCTCTTCTACTCAAACTCTCTTGACGCAAGCTCGACTGCGGAGATACCGCGAGCTTTCTCGAGCACCCGGAAGGGAGCGAACTTTCCAGAGAAGGAGCCGACTTCGCACATCGATGTTTATCTCTCGTCAAGGTTCGATGTCTCTTGCCGTCCCTCTCGCACTCACGCACTCGCCCCGGGGCGACGGAGCCAGGTTTTTATCAAATCGCGACGTCGTGAAATCGACGAGAGCCGCCTGTCGTGTCGATCGTGTCGTCTCGTGTCGTGCTGAGAACTTTCGCGCGAACCCCGAACTGATAACAACTGATCACACACACGCACACACACACACACACACCGATCCACGACGTGCCCATGTGTGTGTGACCACAGAGACGAACAACAACAACGGTTCATTGACGGCCGCGATCGTCGAAAATATGTGAATTTAGTTTACAATTGTAATAAACTTTAATGGGCTCCACGCTCCACGCTCCACGCTCCGACCCGTCCCTGGCTCCAGCTGCGGAGGGTCCCAAGGGCCGACCTTTGCCGATTCCGATTCCGATTCCGCGAGAAGTCGTCTTGGCAACTGGGCGCCTCTTCTTTCATTTCAATTCGATTTTGAGCCCACGAAATGCTATGAAACAGCGCGAGAACGACAAAGAGTAAACGTTTTTTTATGATTGTTTTTCTGTATTTAATGCTTATTTTTATTTAATATGGATTTCGCGGTTTTCACTTGTCGCCGCCGTCACCGCCGCCAACGTGGGCCGGGTCGATTCACTGGGTCAAGAACGGGCAGGCGACGGGAAAACGGGTTTGCGAAAAACAATCGTCGACGACGATTTTCCACGACTACAGATCATTGGAATGAATTTGACGTAGGCAAATGATCTTGCTTTCGACTTCTTAATACATTAGATGCTAATTAAAACCGTCGCTTTGATAAATTATTAATGACTAATGAAATACAAATTTTACGTACTACTTTAAAAGTTACCAAAAATAATCTATATTCTATAATCTATATTTTTTTCTAAACAATTTTAAATTCTTAGAAGCCAAACCGCGCCCATTTTTTCCAAGTTGTCGCTCGAAATTATCAAGAATCATTCTGAAGTCACACCAATTTTCACTGTACATGATTTCATGTACTTTTTCCAAATTTCTTTAATCTCATTTTTTATTGAATATTCTGTTGTTGTTGTTGCCGCTGTTGTTGTGTGTTTATTGCTTATATTATCTCAAGGTCTCGGCCACGATCGCTTCGATTCCCCTCTCCCCCTCTCTCTGTCTCCGTTTCTCCGACCGAGTCTCGCCTTCGTTCTCGCCAATAATTCATTACTACTTATTATTTAATCATACGTTTCTGTATATTCAAGCGTTGTTGCTTTTCACGAATTTTTCCCATGTTAGCTTTGCGTTTATTTTATTTATTTATTTATTTTTTTTTTTTGCAATTGTTTTTGTTTGCATTTTTTTTCGTTGGAAACACGATTTCGAGCTCATCGATAAGCTTCTATTTCTGGTTACGTTGTCGACGGAAGGTTTCGCTGATCGTTCTGTTAGTAGGCGTTGTTGTTGTTGTTGTTGTTGTTGTTGTGGTTGTCGAACAACAAACAGTAACCAGAAGCCGACGAGTCGAGTCCAGACCAGACCATCATGGGCTTTTCATGCATTGTCTTCGTATAATTTTTTTGTAATTTATTTCGATTTATTTAATTTTTTCGTTAATTTTTTGCATGTTTTTGAATAATTTTTTTGTATGATTTTTTATGTAGAATTTTTATTTAACATCTCGGTTTTGTTGTGAATGTATTCCGTATTTAAATTTGATATATTTTATTTTTGTATTTAATTTCTAAAGCTTATACATTTTTCACAACAATTTGTTTTTCATTTTCCATCACGATCTTTTGCGAATTTTTAAAAAAATTTTTTGTCACGATTATAATCATGACTGTTGCCAACCGCCGTCGATCACAATCGTGAGGCTCTGTCGAGAGGGTTAAAAAATTGTTGTTTCGTTTGTTCTGGTTCGACCGATCGGTCTCCTAATCTCGAATGCGATCCCTTCGAAAGGTTTTCGGAAGCTCGAACTCAATTTAGCTAACCTTGTGCCAGATTACGATTGATCGATTTCGACTCCACACCAAACACTTGCGGTATCGAGGAGAATAAAAGAACATGAACCAATCAAAGTGGATGTTGTTGATTCAGAGGTGGTTTTGGATGTTGTTGTTGTTGATATAGAGGTGGCTTTAGAAGTTGTTCTTGTTGTTGTTGTCCTGCTTGGTTGACGTTGGATTTTTCACGCCCTCCGCTCGCGTGGTCGTTGTTTGAATCTTTGTGTCAGAGTAACGACAACAACAGCAACAGCAACAGCAACAATAACAACAACAACTGAATTACATCACAACAACAACAATACATCGTAAAATATATACTCTTCCCAAGAACAACAACACAAAGGCGAGTGATAAAAACATAAATAACAAAAATATGGGGAGACGAGTCAATGACAAAGGGGAACAATACCAGCCATTACAACAACAATATCAACCATTACAATAACAAAAAATATGGGGCACAACAACACTAATATAGGGCACAACAGCAATTAGTATGGCCTTTGCAACAACAATGCCATTAACACAATACTATAAAAAGAAGAAAGGAAAACACACAAAACAAAAAACACTCCCCTTGCACAAATGAACAAAATAAAAATACGACTGAAATAACAACAACAATAACGCCCTTAGATCGACTGCGACTCCCCCACGGTCTGGCGAGAGCGAGAGAGAGAGAGAGAGAGAGCGAATGCTTCCGACAAGCGACAGCAGCGAAATCCGGCTAAGCCGCAGATGTCAAAGACTTAACTCCCGCCATCTGTCCTCCGCTCTCTCTCACTCTCAGCCACTCTGACTCTCCCTCTCTCTCCACCTGCCGCCCACTCTGTCCCTCCCATTGACACACATTGAATTATAATTGGAGAAATATAATTAGCAAATGTTGAGTTTGCAGCGGCTGCGATAAGATAAAAGAACAAAAGGAGAGGAGAACAAATATTGCTTGTCTCCCTCTTGCTTTCGTTTATCTATATTTTGGCTTTATTGTCGCTATTGTGTAGTTGTAGTTGTTGTTGTTGTTCTGGGTCGCTGCAACGCAGCCAGGCATAAATCTTCCAAATCTCTTAATTCTGCCCACTTCTTCCTCCACTTTGTTGAATTCTTATTTAAATTTTTCCTTTTTGTTTTGCACTAAAATTTCTCTCTTGAAAGGCGAAGAGAAAATGTGAAAATTTAATAAAATATTATATTCAGGTGTTCTAAAATTATCAGCTTCTCGACCGGTGGAATTTTTCACTTTTATTCTGTTTTGCTCTTGCATATAATATGTAGTTTTTTTCTCCACTTTAATTCCGTATTTTATTGCATTGTTTTTTGTTATGATTATTTATTTTTTTTTTGTGCAAATTGCGTCAACGCCGTTTTTATGTAGTTGACGCTCGAAGGCCTTTGGTATTTTATCACCGCTCTTAAGGCCTTCCCTGATAAGCCGCTATCGCCGAGTGTTCTCTAGTGCAGTTGGAGGAAATGTGGCTGTCATGCCATGGTGGAGTGGATTTTATTTTCACATTTCATTTCAAATGAAAACCGATTTCTGCGGAAAATTCCCCTATCTAGAAGTCTATATTTAGCGGCATTTGGCATGCTATTCTTCCGCGAAAACCTTGAGTCAATAAAACAAAGCTGTGGATTTCCTTCGTCATTTCATACCTCTGTCTCCCTCCCTCACTTCCTCACTCCCATGCGATTTGTTTTAGTCGATGATTAAGTGGTTTCTAGTATGCGATAACGGAAAATCACAACGCAGTCGCTTGTTGTCATTTCCCATTATCGCATGCGATTCCGCGACAATGGGAAAAACTCGCATGCTCTCGACTCGCCGCGACTCGACTCGATTCTGTTCGACTGAGTCAAAGTTATTTCCATCGCTCGACTGTTGTCAACAACCTGACCGCAGACGATTCGAGCCCTACTCGAATTACTAGGAAAATAAGTCAGAGGTCTGTATTTAAGAGCACAACAACAACTTTATTGCTGCTCTAATACAATCGCCGGCAAAATAATTAAAAGTCAATCCATCGCAATCACAATCGCAGCAGAATTTAATACGCAGAATTTAAATTAATAGAAATGAATAAATAAAGCAATAAAAATTTACAAATAAAATGTATAAAAATGAGTAAATATAATTAAGAAAAATAATAAATAAAATCAATAAAAATAATTATATGAATAAAAGCAATGAAAATCGGAGGCGTCTCACGGAAGGCGATCTCGAGGAAATTCAATCGGAATCGACGGCATCGAGGGGTGAGAGGCGAAAAAGCAAATAAGGTGAAAAAGACGGAGCCAGGGGATTTTTAATTATCCGAAGCCGAGGTGCGGAGAGAGAGAGACGGGAGCGGAAAAGCAAAGCAAAGGCAATTAGTGCGAGCAGCGCATGCGCGGCCATTTAGCATCGGCAGCCGCGGTGGCAACAACAACAAGAAACAACAACAACAACAACAACAACAAGCGGTGTCGAAATCGAAAATGCAACTCTCTGGCAACGCTCGCCGCACCTCGACCGCGGATGCTGCAACGCAATTGAAACGTCTTCGCCTTGACAGCGGCAGCAACAACAACTCGACAATTACAACAACAACAACAACGACGGCAACATCAACCAAGCAACAACATGAACAAGAAAAACACATCAAAGAAGAACAACAACAACAATGACACAGCAATTAGCGCGCCTAAAACGGGAGCAAGTGAAACAACACGAGCCAGAAAGAGGAAAAAATGAAACCATTTTTCGAGTCTTCGCGCTGATTTTTCTCTTGCGAAAAGCGATGTTGCAATGTCGACTTGGTTTCAAAACGAAACGATTAAACTTCGATCACATAAACCAGAGGAAGTCTTTTATATCGGGGCATTAAGGGAAAATATCGCATGAGAGAAATTCTCATGAGATCCAAAAAATCAGTTCAAAAATTAAGAAACGCAAATATAACAAAAGTATAAAATTATAATTCCAAAGAATTCAAATGCAATCAGTTCAAAATATGAAAAATAAATTGCTAAATTGTGTTCCCTTTTGCGATTAAAATCCACTTCAGTTGTCTGTGGAATCGACTTTCTTGGCATTTTCTCACCCGATTTTTCTCGACCACTGAGACGGAAAACCAATTCGTCCCTCCGGGCGCTTTCGAACCGCGTTGGCTGGCCTTCGAGCAAAAACCCTCGACCGCAAGATAAATGACTTTCTCGTCGCATGCCAGTGGAGATCAATTAAAATCCCATGAAACAGTTCGCACTTGACAGAGGAAAAGCGGTGTCGAGGCAGTGAACGATTTCGTTGTTGTTGTTGTTACTGTCGTTTTGTTGTTATGGCTGCTGTTGTTGCTGTTGCTGAGGCTGCCGCGGCTGCCGCTCGATCATCGCCATAAATCAAGTGTGAAAAGCCGGGAGCACGCGCGAACTGGGCGTCACTGACCTGTACTTGGGATCACCTCAGATCGCGTCCCTGCACCCCCTCCTCCCTCCGCCTCCCTAATCGCGCTCACGTCACCCCACCTCACATTCGTGCGATTTCGTCCACTTCGATTTCTATTTTCAATTGTCTTCCACTCCAATGGCTCGTTCGCTCGCGAACTTTCACATCGCGTCCAGCCGCGATCGCATGCGATAAAAACTCGCTACCTCGCAAGGTAGCGAGGGGGGCGTGGCCGAACCGCCCCCCCTTCGTTTGACTTATTCTTCCTCGTCGCCCCCATTCATATCGAGAAACTATCACAATTTTGACATTTCCTTTCTGTTTCTTCTCTTTGCAGCCGAGGGCCTTTAATTGATCGTGCGGAGATCAGGACATATTGACCAGTTCGGATATATGTTTTCCAAAAGGTAATTAACTTCGACTTCGATTCACATTCTCTCTCTCTCTCTCTCTCTCTTTAATTTCGTCGTCTCCTCTCTCGCTCGCAAACTGACTGGGACTCGAGCCGGGGTTCAAAGTCATGCAAATGTCATTTTCAAGATCAGACGCACGATCGGCGGCGGCGGCAACAGAAGCCGACTCCGAAACACGTTGGAGATTAGTGGGAGAGGGAGAGGGGAAGAAAGGGAGGGAGACGGCAAACCAGTTGTTGCCGGCCGGCACTTTTGCCCAAAACCCGATCCCGAACGCCGGATCGAGGCGGCGAACGATCGCATGTGGCTGGCGATATTTCTGCGGGCGCCACGGCAGCTCTTGTTGTTATTGTCGATTGTTGTTGTTGTTCCTTTTGTTGCTGCACCCATTACCGATCTGCCGTCCGAGAGAAAAGAAAGAAATATGAGAGCCGATCGGCCGACCGACCGACCGACCGACGTCCGCTCATTAAAGGCTGGCAGCGGTGGCAGCTCGTAAGAAGCAGAAACGCAAACAGAGGCAGCGTGAAAGGGAACCGCCCGAACGATCGGACGATCGGAGACCGGTCGATGGGCGGGACGAGTGGAAGCGGAGGAGGAGGAGGAGGAGGAGACACTTGAAGTAGCCGTTAAATGATTCCGAGCCGATCTTCAATTCGAGACTGGGCTCGACTGGGCTCGACTTGACTCGTCTTGACTCGATTCGATTGGACTCGTTCATGCGCCGACTTGACCCGCGGCTAATTTCTTGTTAATCGTTCTGACTTGACTCTTGGGTCTCGCACCAAGTGTGTGTTTGTGCGCCTCGGGCCACGATCGGATCATGCTTCAAAGCGGACGCTCGTCCGAGGGTCAAGTGGAGTCAGGTTGGGCCGGAGTCGGCCGCACGAGGAGCTCGAGAGGGCTCGTCGGGAGCTCATCTGGGAACCTCTTGGCCTCCTCTCCCTCGCTCTCTCTCTCTCTCACAGTGTTTCATGGTGACTCCCGGTTGTCCCCGTCCCGTCTTCCATCGGCTTCGCTCTTTCCATCCATCCGTCCGTCCGGCTGTCTGTTAATCTGTCGGCCGCTTGACAGAGACATCGGCGACACGTGTTCGTCGCGCAGCTGCCTGTAATTTTCGCTGTCACCTCCTGGAGTCGCTTCTGCGGTCTGGCAACGCCAGGACTTCCCACATTCTCCTCATACTCATCGTCGTCCTCCCTTCCCGCTGCTGCTGTTGTGTCCGATGCTCCTGTTGTTTTGTTGTTGCTGCAACATTTTGTTGCTTGTCTTCGCACGTCGCTAAATTGCGGCAAATCGTGGTAGCTGTTGTTGTTGCTGTTGTTGTTCCTGCTGTTGTTGCTTTTCTTGTCGCTGCTCCTGTCGCTGTTGATGCAGCTGACTAAAAGTGTTGTAAAGTATTTCCTTAATTGAACCGGCAACAACGACAACAACCAGCCGTGGAATTCAGCGTTGACATTGACAACAACAACAACAACAAGTCACATACGACAAGTTGGCATCGCGACGACTAACGGGAGCTTGTCGAATGGCTGTCGCTGGAAACTGCAGACCGATCGGGCTTCGATTTATGATGTTATGACGGTGTCACCGCCTGAAAGCAGGCAATAAAATGTAGAATTCAGCGATCGTCAGGCTGTCCTCTGGGTGTCCTCTGGTCATTAACGAATAATCAGGGACTTGGGAGTTCTGGGAGAAGGAGTTCGAGCGGTTTTCTGGATATGGAAAAAATTCAATCGAAATAAACCGACCTAATTTTCTCACCTTTACTTCGACACTCTATGGAAGTCCCACTTGAATGCACTTTACGTCTTCCTCACCCTCGATATTATTTAAATCATTTACAAATGTTGACCATCATCTTCCGCTGTTGACGTCACCTGGCCCGATTACAGTGGCTTCAACTCCTTGACTCACGACAACTACTCGTGTCTTACTTATGTGAATGGAATGAAATAAAACAAAACATAAACAAATCGAGTTAAAGAGGAGCGGGAAAAACACTCGTGTTCATAATGAAATCTAAAAGCAAACTCATGTTCGGCTCCATGCGAAAGGCTTGTATAATTGTCTGTAATTGCTTGCAACAACGTTTCGCCAACAATTCGTACAATTAAAATCGCGTTAGCAAATCATAAGAAACATCTGGCGGCGGCATCCGCGATGAGACAGAGAACCGGAAAGAGGGAGAGGGGGAGAGGATATTATATGGCAAGTTCAAGTGTCAACTCGAAGACCCGGCCCGACCCGACCCGCTGACTCGACACTCGGCTCCAGTGGGATGTGGATGTGGGTCAGCGGCTGGTTTCTAAAAATACACGCCTCGATCGGCGGCTTCGCGACCCGGGAAACAACAAAGGCTGGAGGCCACCGAGCGGTGGCTGGGGAGACTGGGAGTGAGAGAGATAGAGGGAGATTTGTTGGTGGGGTGGCGAGAGGCGGAAGGTGGAGAACGACGAAGGTCGGGCGCGGCTCCGGAGCAACGGCTGGACAGGCGGCGATGTCGACGGCAACAATGGCGGTGAAGACGACGATCAGGACGACGAAAATGACGGGGATGAAGACGATGATGAAACGGGAATGTAGACGATGATGATGATGACGATGAAGACGACGATGAAGATGACGACAACGACTTCGATAACGATGATGACTGCAATTTTGACGACGTCGACGTTGATGAAGAAAACGCAACGAGAGCGCGGATGAGAATCGGAAGCAGGAGAGCTTGCATGGGGACGATGGCCACACTGAGGGGCGGGCAGATGCCGTAACAACAGCAACAACAGCAACAACAGAGGAACAACACGAGCAAGAGCAGCTGTTGCGACAACAACACACGACAATGGCACATAAAACCATGCATTATGAAAATCGCACACTGTGCCAATTGCATTTCCTGCCCGGCATCACCGCCGGCCGACATCTGCCTCGGTAGCCGGCGTCGTTTCCGGTTTCTCTCTAAATCACCGCCGACGAGCCGCGGGACTGCACCGAGCCCCGCCCCTTCGCCCTGCCCTCCTCCGTTCATCCCCCTTCCGACTAGAACTGATCGGATCGGAGCGGCGGAAGACGGAGGGCCGAGCAGGGGATTCGCGACCAGACCCCGGCCAAATTGAGCCAGAGGCGAGACCGTGGCAGCCACTCGTGTGTTTGTGCACACAGTTCTGTCGTTGTTGCTGTTGCTCTGCGAAAATTTCAATTTCGAAACCAGCCACGGGCTCTCGGTGCAGTTGGTTTTCAATCTCTAAACGGTGTCTAGTTCAAGTTCAGAGCCAGCGTGAGTCGCGTTTAATTCATGTTTTATATTTAGCTTTTAGAGTTGTGTTTTTTCCCTCTCTTCTCGATCTTTTTGCGTTGGTTTTACTGCTGTTGGCATGAGCAAAATCTCGCCGCAATCTGATTTATAATTGCTTTCCTCTGGCCGGTTGGAAAGTCGCTTGGATTTATGGCGTACTTAGTTCGACGCGGCCCGGTCTCGGTCTCGGTCTCGGTCTGGTTCCATGCCATGGGTCGCCAGTCGGGAGCCAGAGTGAGGTCAAGCATCTTCGAAAATTGATTTTTAATAACCGATCGTATTTCACGCCACGGGAGGGTGGTGCGCACAGTCGCAGCCGGCTCCTGGGGACGGCAAATCGGCGGCCATAAATCGCCTGCACCTGATTTCGCCCATTAGCGAGTTAACTAGGAGGCGTAAATGACATTTCATGGGCTGGATTTCACGTGAACGCCTTCGCCCCGAGGCCCGGCCAGGCCAGGCCGCCGACCATGTACCCAAAGTTCTGCCTTCCATGCACCCATTATCGAGTCGCTTCCCTTCAAAGTCTGGTTCTTTTTAATCACTGATAATAATTCACAGACCTGACTCCAGTCGCTAAGCGATCGTGAACAAACAGATCAATAGATCGATTGTGAATGCGAATGTGCAAAAGTATGTTTCGTTTGAATGAAATCCCAGCTAGGCGCAGAGATCAGTCGCGAGTTCGGTGGAAACACATGGAATGCCCGGCATTGAGAGAGGTCGCAAGTCGTGATACACTTGCATTAAGTGGAATGGAATCGCATATGGAACTGACCAGTGTCGATTACAGCAACGGTCATCGTTAGGGACACGTTGCGATCGATTTACGATCGGCTCTCGTGCGAACTCCCATTAAGCCGAGGAGTCAAGTGGGGTTTCGAGAGCGAGAGTGATGAGTTTGTGAAGAAATTCCGTGGAATTGACTTCGTCGGCGTTCTTCTGATAATTTGATAATAATAGAAATTCTCTTGGCATGGCGAAGGAAACTTCATTGAGAATTCACCGGGCCCAATTATCACGACTCAGTTCCGGCCCTGCGAGAGGGAGACGGCATGTCGGCCGGCCCCTGAATAATGCATGCGGATCGCGCTAATAGGAGTCATGTTAGGAAGAGATAATGTTAATCACGTTAATGAAGTTGGACGAATCGTGAATTCCGACAAATTTTATCCGCGTGTCGATCACCTCGCCCAGAATCGCATTCGCAAATCTTATTCAACCCACTCGACTGTCTGTCTGTCGGTCTCCCTGTCAGTCTGTCTGTCTGTCGCTCATTCGCGGCCTATGTCGATGGCTGTTGATTCGAGTGATTTGAAAAACGGCTCTAATTAATCCAATTAGCTGTATTACAAGTCGAGGCGGCGATCGGCTGTGGGATTGGACGAGGTGCCTTGGCTTATGACTTTATATTGCAACGAACAGCAACAATAACAGCAACAACAACAACGGCCAAACAATTAGCAACATGGCAAAAGCTCAATAATAAACCTTCGAGCGCTCCAAGGCGTCGATAATCATTTGTCTATGGGATTTATCAATTTGTTTCCCCCCAACCGAATATACAAATGTATCTGGGGGATGCGTGGAACATCATCCGATGGATGAAACCCCGGGGGAAATGGCGATAGCACGAAAACAAAGAAATAGGTCTGGGCTCTGTGCCAAATCCTCAGGCTCAACAAGTGTCCAACGAGTCGTGGCTAAAAATAACTCGAGCGGAAATATTTTCTCCACATCCATGCATAATCAGCGTGAGTGTGTGTGTGTGTGAGTCTCGCTCCACGCGATTTCATTCACACAGCAATATTTCCCCCACTTTCGACAATTTATGAATCGTTTTAAATATTAAGTTAACACGACGAGCAAAAAGTTCGCATTTCATCGCGACCGAGCTCGTGCAGGAAAATCCCAATCATTGAGGAAAATCGCATGCGACAATTAAGACAAACCGCTCGCTCGTCTGTCAGCCACAGACAGACGGACGGACGGACGGACGGACGGACGGACGGACGAACAGACACCGTTTTCAATTCTCATTAGAGAAAATCGCGGCAACGGAAACCCGGGCATGGCGTGGGCGTCGGCGTGAAAGACAAACGCTGTACTGAACAGACTGAGAGACTCATGATTCCGATGTTGTTGTTGTAGTTGTTGTAGTTGTTGCTGTTGCCGTCGTGGTGGCGCTGGTGACGACAGGTCTTGGAGGGAAAAGGTTGAAGGCGAGATGTGTTCGATTTAGTGGGTCAAGAGCACGAGCTCGGCGCCGAGTCTTCCCACGACGCTCGAGCCATTAATTTTGATGTGAAGATGTGGGAGAGTCTCCTGGGGATTTCGTGTAATTGGAGAAAGACGCAAAAAAGACGATGGTTTGCGGAAAATTGCGAATTTTCTGCACAGTAAAATTGGCTGCATGTTTAAATTGCTGGGTGCCATGGGAGCGAAATTGAGAGATTCTGAAGTCGCCTTGATTGGGGCTTATTTGGCGAATCCAAGCCTCAACGCAAGCCATCGAAGCCACAGAGGTCATCAGATAAGGGCGTGAATTAATTGATTCCGTCCTTCGCTGAAATTCAATTTCGGGTTTTTGCAAAGTCTTGAAAAAACCCCAGGAAATGGATTTGCATAATAAAGGAAATGAGTCAACACTTCCATCGACCCGAGGCGGAGAAAAAGCAAAATAAAAATCCCTTTCAACCGGCTGAAGGCTGTTTTTCAAAGTCACTGCAACCACATCGTAAAATGCAGTGATGTCGAAAATAAAATAAAAATCACCGAAAAAATTGGCAATAAGAAAAAAAGTCCTCAGTAAGAAATAAAGCGATCACTGCAAAAAATAAAGTCGTCGATAAAAAAGACCATCACTGCAAATAATAAAATTATCAATGACAAATAAAGTCCTCTCTGCGGAAAGTAAAATCAATAATTAAAAATATAAATCACTGTAAATAAAATCATCACTGGCAAAAATAAAATCATCAATAACAATAAAACGCCACTGCGAAAAATAAAACCATCAATAAAATAAAATCATCACTAAATTCCCGTGTCGATAAAAGTATTTTCGGTTCAATTGTCGGTGAATTTGTTGGGGAAAGAAATGTTGAAGTTGAGTCAACAAAATCGCGAGCTCCTGGCACGACATGAACGAGCTCGTCGAGAGCTCTCCAATCACCTCAAGAGCCTACTTCTTGTCTCGCTCGCTCGCTCGCTCGCACTTCCCCCGCACTTCTTCCCACTCGACGGCCGATCCGCCGATCGACGGTGATGAATTCCTCGGAAACGATTCTCGCGAACTGCTTTCCATTTTTCTTGCCCCGGGCGAGGATCGGGCTTCGCCGACTCCCACAGCTCGTGGTCATCACTCACTGCCCATCGACCGAGACCGACCGACCGACCCGCCTCCCACGCCCACCTCAGTGAGGGCCACTCAGTGGCGGCTCCCAGCGCGTCCTCCGACGTCGCCTGCTGTCCATTTGCTGCGATCAACGCCATCATCCCCGTCGTCCTCCTGTCCGACTTCCAGCTTCGTCGACATCGCTCGTCCTCGGCCTCGCTGATCGACGACTTTCGCCGCGTCTCGCCGCGCCGACGAATCTTCTCGCGGCGAAAACAAATCGCCGCTCGTAAATCGCGGTCGCCGCAGCGCGGTTCTCGCCCAAAGGTCTCGCCAACGGAGGCGAAAATAAATGGCCAGCGAATAATGAAACTGTCCGACGGACGGACGGACGGACGGAAGCACAGACAGTCACAGGCAGTGGCGATAGACAGACAGAATGGCAGAGGAACTCGAACCAAAGAAAAAGGAGTCGACGGACAGACACATGTTGCAAAGAAAGAGAGGGAGAGAGAGTGAGATGGAGAGAGATTGAGAGACCTTTCTATTTTCTCTTGATGTCTCATTTCTCTCGTTTTGTTTTGACATTTGTTTACGCTCGCCGATGAATGGAAAATTCAATTTCCACAACGATCTTTCCTTTTATTGTTGTATTCCATACATTAGTTGTTTTCAATTTATTTGTTGTAGTTGTTGTATTTGTCTTTATTGTTGTTGTTGTTGTTGTTGGTGCCGCTGTTATTCGGTTATTAAATGCCTCGCCATAAATTAACGACGACTTCGACTTCGGCTGCAGCCTCGGTTTCTCGTTTTTCGCTCACCTGCCTCGACGAGGATCGTTTGGCGCGATCGATCGATCGTTAGATGGCGCTCGTTGTTGTTGTTGTTGTAATTTTCTATATGGGGTCGGTGGATGGGCGGGGGCTGCGGCGAGGTGTCGGCGTCTGCAGCGATGTCACAATTTGTCAACGTGTCCCTCGTTAGCAGCGAATGGATTTTCTAAAGAGGATCTTTTAAGTCAATTTCTTTGACCTTGTTATCGATGTCGTTGTTGTGGTTGTTGTTGTTGTTGTTGTTGTTGTTGTTAAAATCGTTTTAATCCCCTCACCACGATCCTCGCTCGTTGCTCAATCGCAACACATCCGTTTTATACTGGATTTGAAAGTATTTCTGCATGCTCTTGAAAATTCGTAAAATTTTTGTTATAGACTCTTTATTTAGCAGTTGTTTTTTTTTAAATAATTCAAATAGATACAAACCAAAAAAAAAAAAACTAAAAATAAATAAAATAAAACGTGATTAACAATAAAAAATTTAGAATATAGAATATATCACAATTTGCAAATGAAGCATAATTGAAATAAATTAAATGAAAATATAGTAATTTATACTAAATAAAATAAAATAAAAAGGTTCAATCTTAAAATAAAATATATTTGAAAGTAAAGTCCCCGTGAGTTCTGTTGAAACTTCATATAATTTGATTTTTGAATTTTTCTTTAAATATTATCAAAATTGTGCGAAACGTGAATATGCAGCGATATAAAATTCACGACATTCATGTCGATTCACTTTCTAAAATTAACAGCATAATTATAGAAATAAATGTCGAAAATTTGCAACTCACAGCGACGACGACGACGTCGGTCGGTCCACGTCGCAAACCCCGGGCCACTCGGCAGCCGCTGCAGCGCCCCGAGATGTGGCCACATAAATCACAGCCCTCGGCCCCGCCCCGCCCTTCGGCGGTCCCAACGCCCAGTGGCCAGAGATGAGGAGCTGCCTTTGTTGTTGTTGCTTTGGTTGTTTTTGCTCTGGGGCGGCCACCACGCGACGTCTGGCCTTTCGTCGGGACTTGAACTTGATTTTGACTCGCGATAACTTTTGCCGTCGCTCATTTTCATGCTTCATATTTATAGCATATCGACACATAAAAATTCTCTCCCCATCTCGTTCTCTCGGCGATAGCGGGATGAACTTGGCGCTTGAGGCTCGCTGTTGTTGATGCAAAAGTTCAAGTTGAGATGATTTCGTTCGGCGTCGATCGGTCCTCCCTCTCTTTCGTTCCTTCGTCCTCCCCTCGATCACTCCCTTTCTCTTTCCCTCCCGAGACGCGTGGCTGGCCGGGCGTCATCTGGCGACTGGCCATAAAAATTAAATATTAATCAAATGCGCTCGTAATGGGCGACATTAGTGGCTAATTAAATTCTGAATTGGCTTCCGATTGCGATCGAACTTCTGGGCTGAGTAAATCGCAGACGTGGGCGTGGCGGGGAGGGAAATTTCCAGTTCCCACTTTGTATAGACACAAAATGAGAACTTCAGAACTAATTCATTCATTTATTTCATGTTATAAAAGACTGAGAAGTACAAATAATGCAATTTTCAAATATTAAAATCAATATTTCCCTTTGAAAAAAGCTTCTCGAAGTAAACCTTGGATATTGAAAGTTATGTTGACGGTTTTATTGGAGGCTGATTCATGGTATCCTGAGAACCTCGGAGTTGGAGTCGTAAATGCGATTATTTTTCACTCCGGTGCCTCCTCTGACCCGGCAGGAAGGCTTGCGACAGCAACAGGAGCAAACAACAATCAACAACAACATTGGTAATTACAACAACAACAACTCCGCCCATGTGTGCATGCGATAAAGTTTCTACAGCAAATCGATAATTGAAAATTATCGGTAATTTACGATTATTTGCTCGGGTCGCCGAAGCCACGTCGACCTAGTTTTTGCGACTCATTGAACCGATTACCCACAAAGAAAAATAATCGTATAAATTGACGCAAATAATCCGATGCGCTTCGATGCCAGTGTGGGGGAATTTTTAGTCGAGTGTATGAAAAAAAAGATCGAAAACACGACAGAATCGAGATGAGGAATTGAGGCGAATTATGAAAATATTACGAAATTCATATTGCGATTATTTCACCGAGGCGATTGTTGTTGTTGGTGGTGTAATTTTTCATGCGGTTCCCCGGCGATCTTTCTGTTGTATCACTCGGTGATCTATTGACATTTAAACATCGCGGCGCCCGTCGTCTCGCCTCGTTTGGTCTCGTCTGGTCCCGAGCAGCGACCCAGATCGCCCCAATTAGCCCGATGCGAGCGGAGTCCCCAAAACAAAACAATACGGCACCACTGGCCGGCTCTTGGGCCGTCAGTCTGTCGGTGTCGATCGTGTGAAGCGAGTGACGCACGTGTCGCGACCGCGCCGGCCCCTCGAAGGTGTGTCTTGGCCAATTTCTGCTGACCACGTCATACGGCGGGACTCTCGTTGCTCTTGTTGTTGTCAGTGTACTTGTTGTTGTTGTTGTTATATAACAACCACATCGATCGCATAACGTGGTCGAAAATCCTCGACCCCGTCCATTGCCCTCGCCCGGTGGAAATGTGAGCGAGGCGAGTTTGCGAATACTCCAAAAAACCGCTGATACTTCGAAATATCAATTTATTTCAATCGAAGGCGGGAGTGGTTGTTGTTATTGTTGCCATTGTCATCGTCGCCGTGTCCTTTGTCGCGGA
This sequence comes from Coelopa pilipes, assembly GCA_947389925.1. Taxonomy (NCBI): domain Eukaryota; kingdom Metazoa; phylum Arthropoda; class Insecta; order Diptera; family Coelopidae; genus Coelopa; species Coelopa pilipes. Next base: position 40,961,142 of record OX376698.1, on the reverse strand, counting down.
AGCCGGGGTTCGGCTGACGTGGCCCTCGGTCAGGGCTCGAATCGCAGTCTGGCGATCGACTGGTGGGAAGAAGTTCCGCGCACAGTGGGGCGAAGAAGCTCACGTGGATTTGAAATCAACGTATTCAGGTGTTCGTAATCGCCGGATTATCTCAATACTAATTCATTTTTCCTCCTTTCCTTTCCTTTCCTTTCCTTTCCTTTCTCCTCCTCTTCCGCCGAACTGGGTTTCGGCAAGTCAGCAACAGCAACAAAAACAATAGCAACAACAACAACAATCGACATCACCTGATTTTTTAATTATGCTGCCTCGACCGTTCGCCGAAATGTTGACCCTACTTTTTTACACTTGAAAAAAAACACACACACACTCACACACAACAACAACGACCATAAAACTAAACGCAAAAGTGAGAGAGAGAGAAATTTGTTGAAAAGTCGTGCCGAGGGGAGGCTCGTGGAAAGACTTAAAAGCTTTTACCGGCAGCTGTTGTTATTACTTTTGTTGCAGAATTCGTGGTTGTAGTAATGGTGGTTTTTTCCCCTATAATTGTTGTTGTTGCTGCCGCTGCTGCTGTTGCCGAGTCACCCTAGAAAGGGGTCAACAAACCTCGGCCGGCGGTCGGTTGCGTCCGGCGAGTTGGGCAAAAGTCAATTCGCTCATCTCGTTGGAGTCGGCCACGGCGTTGCCACCTAGCGGATGGCGGCATGACACAACTGATTAGCTGCGATTTGCGAATGCCCGCAAATTGTCGTAATCTAAATCGAGCCGTCTCCTCGGCCATCGTCTCCAATCAAGCCCGCTACTCTAGATGTCTCCATCTCGCTCTGCCGTTCTCCTCGGTCTTGACAGCTGTCAGTGCGCGGAGGAGCTGCAGAGGTGGGGAGTGGCGGACCAAATTCGCGAAAATCGTCCGGAGGCCGAAATTAACAGCGATTTAGGAGAACTTGTCTCGTTCATCGAATGAAGAAATTTTCGACCTTTTTTCTTTTTTTTTGTCCCAATGTTCTTTGCCCATTCAGGATGATGACGTGATTTGCGAGCTCTCGCCTCGTCTTCTCTCTCCGTCGCACTCGCGTTCGCCTAATGCTCGCTCTCACTGAGTCAAGGTTATTCGGTTGTCATCGTCGTTTGACAGCCGTGATTTGCCAAATTTCTCCTCTCTGCTACTTCGTTTAGATTCTCGGATATTATTATTATTTCTTTTTTTTTGTCTTTTTTTTTTCGCTAAAAACGTTTCGTCTTCGCTTCCTCGGTCCGTTTGGAGAATCACTCAATTGCTTATTTTTAGAAGTCGAAACCCAAGACGACGATCTTTGTTTCCGCTCGTCCATCGGTTGTTTTAGCAATTATTTGTTATTGACTGTCGTGGCTCACTTTTTGAAGCCAGCGGGAATTCCCTTCTTTGGAAATTGCATCAGATCCATTCATCAACGTTAGGTTTTTGGAGTTCTTTCGGTTCTATTTTTCTATTTTCTGTTCTATTTTGTGCTCATTCGTCGATTGCTTCCCTCGACTATCGCGTTCTCTTTCGCTAAATTCGGTGCTCTATCAATTTCAGTGAATTTGAGACGACAATTAATTTTCGTCCTACTACTATTGAGTTCATTTTGGGTTCTGATTCATCTGATTCACTTCAACTTGAGTTGGTTCTTGAACATCGATCTCTGTTTGCCTGGTTTAGGGTTCATTCCTTGGTTCATTGGTTCATTTCTTCGCTAGTTCACTCCCATCTTGCCTTCCCGAGACATTCATTATCGGCTCAGGTTCATTTTCTCTGCACTCGATCACTTTTCTATGTACGCCACTCACTCGCGACGCATTCATTCCCGATAAATTGATGCGATTACGCCTCGTTCCACGCCCGCCTCGACTCCCTCCTCCACCAAACTCGTCCACCCTCCTCTCGTCCCCCATCCTTGGCCGTCCTCCTCGTCGATCTGATGCCCATGTTAATTTGATTAAAAGTCGATGATGTGGTTGTTGGTGTTGGACGGTGTTGTTGGTGTAGTTGTAGTGGTTGTTGCCGATGCCATGCCATCGTCGATGCTGGTGCAGAGTATGTTGATGATGACAACATTGCGTGGCAACGTCGTAGTCATCCTTGTTGTTGTTGTTGTTGTTGTTGTTGTTGTAGTCGTGGAGTAAAACCCCCCATTTAAAGCCAATTAATCGGGCAAATTTGATGCATTTCGAATGACTTTGATGCGGTCCGAGATAACGGTCAGTGTTGCCAACTGGCCGGACGGGTCGGTCGGTGTGATCGTCTCAGTTGAATTGTTGTAATCTCTCGACTGATGGTGTTGTCGGCGACTCCGACTCCGACTCCGACTCCGTTTTGTTAGAAATATTTCTGCGAAAACGAGAGCACTGAGAGGAGCTGAACAGATGGGAAAAGGTGAAAGTTTTGCCGAGATTCAGGCGAAAAACTCTTTGACTTCATCCCGAAAACTGGAGAAAAAAGAGCGGATTTCGCGAGATCTGCTCTCTCACTCTCCCTCTCTCTCGCTCTGTGTCGGTGGCCTCCACGATAAGCGATGGGCTGTCAAACGTCAGGCGATTCATTGTCAATTGGCCGCCATCGGCGCCTGTCGGCCGCCGTCGACCGCCGGCTAGCGACACATCAATTTGGCTCGGCATTGAAGCCGAAATTGGAACTGAAAAATGGCAAAGAAATAAAAAAATTAAATAAAAATTCAACCCAACTCAGAGGAAAACACGCGAGCATAAAAGTAAAAGTGATTTTATTCGGCTTTTGTTTTTTGTTTTTGTTTTTGTTTTTATTGCTGTCGCTTTTGATTCGCGTTCGATTTTATTACATTTTGAACGCTGCGAGCGGCCGGTCCTCACCTCTCTCGCTCTCCCTCCCTCTTCCTCGCCCATCCACTCGCCCCCGCCCTCTCGCTCTGCGCTTCGTGAACCAATTCCGAGTCATTAACACCTCGTGGCGTGCGTGTGTTTGTGCGTGTGCAGTTGATTGGGTCCGAAATTGAAATTAAGCGAATAATTTAATTTTTATGAATTGTGACAGACGGCGAGTCCGATAAACACACGGACAGACCGACGGACAGACCGACGGACAGACCGACGGACAGACAGACGGACACCCAGTGCTCATGCCTCGTTGTGTTTCTTACACCGCATTCTCGGTGAAAACAATCGACGGTCGACGAAAAAATGCTTATCTAATGCTAAATGAATTCTGCACTAATGTGGTGAACGAATTCTCCAGTAATGATGAACAAATTGTGATCTAATGCTGGACAAATTCTGATCTTAAAGTGAACAAATTCTGATCTTTTGCCCAACAAATTGTGATCTATTGCCGAACAGATTCTGATCTATTGCCGTGGAATGTGAATCGCATGCAAATTTTAGCACTTTGTTCTAATGTCGTACGTAAAGCTAAGATAATCCGTAAGGTTTTTACTAAGCCTTAGAATTAGAGTTCGATTTGGTACCAAGTACCTTCTTTATTCCACCTTATTAGTTCCAAACACGTTATTTATTTCTGCTGATTATTATGCTGATGAATGAACTCCGATCTAATTCTGATCTCTTACCGATCTTAATCTAAAGTCTAAGCCTTCAGCTCTCGATCGGCTCCGAAAGAACTCGACTGAGTTCGTGCAACGATTAAGAAGAGGCAGCTCTACAACTCAATGATGGGGTTAAAATCTGGTAGCAGAATTTTTCGCATTCCCCGACCGGAGTGGACGACCTGGAGGAAGAGAAAACTTCCGAAAATCTGGATTCACGATGGCGATGAAACCGGCTTCGATGGACAAAAACGAGACCAAAATTCTAAACGTTTTGTTTTGTTTTGTTTTTTTTTTGTCCAAATCTTCACAGCTGCAACAACAACGGCAGTGTGCTAAATGACGCAAAAAGAAAAATTCAAAAAAGAATTCAAATTTTGAAATGGCGCAGATGTACAAAAACAACAGCAACAACCAGATAGCGACAAAAACAACAATAGTAACAACATCAGCAACTCTGAATTGAACTGAATTCAGCGGAAGACGCAGCTTAGCGAATGTTTGATGAATGGAAGGACGGAAAACGGTCGACTGGGGAGCGAAGGGGGGGAGCGAGAGTTCTTCAAAGAATTCTCAATAGGTCTCGCATTGAACAAGAACACGCTGAAGTGGATGGAACAAAAACGAAGACGAAGACGAAGAATAAGAACATGAAAACGAAGGGAGGAAGAAGGTGAAGCACATGTTGAGGATTGGGAGGAGCTCGAGGAAGACGAGGCAGGCAGGCAGAAATGAAGGCGCAAACAAGAAATTGGCGAACAAATTTGAACAGAGCGCCGGCTGAAAACAACAAAAAACACAAAGCCCAACGACGACAAGCAACAACGAGAACAACAACAGCCACGCAATACGGAACAACAACAAGAGCAATAACGAGAACGACAACAACAACAGCCCTTGGACTCTCTTAATGCGATCAGAGTTGCTGGAGTCGCGAGACGGCGGAGGAGGAAGAGAGGGCGACGCAGAGACGAAGAGAAGAAGAGGCAGCTGAGGCTCGTTTCTGCTGATTGTCAGGAACGCGTGAAATGAGCGCAAATTTATGCGAATGGCTGGCTAAATGGGGGACAACAACAACAACTACAACAACAACAACAACAACAACAACAACAACAAAAACAGCGAGAACAACCACCACCACCACGACACAAAGGCATCTATGACAGCAATAACAACTGTGACAACACTGACAACAACATTAACAACGACAGCAACACCATCAACAACAATAAAACAACAACAATAACAACTCCACTAACAACAACAGCAGTGAAAAATAGAGTAAGAAATAAAGAAGCTGTCGACAAAAGAGGCAAGGACACAAATGGCGACAACATGAATAATGATGACGACAGGCAGGACAACAACAAACGTAGCGGATTCAACAACAAGAGCAACAACAACAAAAAGTGCTTCAAGTGCAACAACAACACAATGGTACCATGAAAAATCATAAAAATCAAATCGGTTTCACGCATGCGTGCCATCGTCTGCACTCATGCGTGCGCATTTCAAAAGTCGCTCAAAATCGCATGCGATAAAAGACGCAGTCGCTGGCGAACGGTTTTCTGCCAATGGTCGGCACCACACCATGGTGATTGTGTTGCTGTTGCCATAACTGTCGACTCTCCAAGAAGGAACCCCAATTTAAATCATCTCAATTAATGCTTAATTGAGCGTTGTCGAAGTGATGGCGACCTTCGACAAACATGGGAAGTAGGAAAAGGGACTGAAAGAAAACAAATTCGAAGTACTGCAAAATATAATCAAATGAGTCCGAGAAGGAGATTTGATACAATTATGTTAGTTCCTCAAATTTAGTAATTCAAATCAGGCTCCTGAGAGAAATCTTTATTCAACACTGTACAAATGATGAAAATCTATCACTTGCCTATCGTTTCTTCTCCGATAAGAACCCATGTACGCGATATGCTAATGATTGAAGCCAATTCCCGGTCCCGGTTGCCAGCACTGGGAGCGGGATCTCTTTCAATTGCATCCCACCGAGCCACGTCCTCCCACCCTCGTCGTCCGACCGACCGCACAATTATCCGCTCGATCAATTTGACTTTGAACTCTCGATATTATCGGACTTGTGGTCTGCGCATTCGCGCGTTCAGCTCCAGTGCTCCAATTTAAATTTTTGATTGGACTTCTTGTGCAGTGACCACCACAACCACCGCCGCCTCCGTCCTCATCTTTGCACCCGTATCTATTTCCATCTTAATCTCGATCTCCATCTCCAGCGGTACCTCGATATCTCTCTGCCTGTTTCCCCACCGACATTCGCTCCACCTTTCCCCACCTCTGCTCCAGATAGACCTCGTCGGCCGCCCCCAGCCCCCAGCCCGCTCCCCGGAATCCGCTTCATTCACAATCAATTTGCATTCTATTCGGTCCATTCAGCTGCCCCGTACTTCATTACCTCGAATGCCGCGACGAGTGCCTTCCAATTGGAGCCAATCTCTCGATTCTGTTCCATTCATGCATCTATCTTTCCATCCAACCATCCGACTATCCAGAGCCAGCTGATGACATGGACGACGGTCGAATGCAATTGCATTGATAGACGCAAGTTCGTTTATACCCCGAGCTGTCTAACTGCAAGTCGCCCTAAACAAACATATATATTCATTCCAATTCGTGCCTATATTTGCGATTTTATATACGAGTATGGATAGTTCCGTCCGTCTGTCAGCCGCCTGCCGCCTGCCTGAGTGTCCACAAGTCGTTAAGCCGCAATTGTCCATTTTAATCCACTGGCCGGTATTGAGAAATCGCCTTCTATCTGTCCGGCCATGTCTGTCTGTCTCTGTGTGTGTGTGTGTGTGTGTTGCTCTACCTCCATCAGTGCGATTGTCTGTCGGCCGCCGGGTCGGTCGGTCCGTAGGTAGGTTTGTCAATTGTTTGTCTCATTGTTAAATTGACGCGTGCTAAATTATATGGAATGCAATTCTCTAATTCACCTCTCAATCAAAGCAGTGCATTTTGATCTGGTCGTCTTTGTCTTTATTTCGAGCTGTCGGGCTTTTTAAGGCCGCCTTTGAATAATTTGTCGTCGGTCGGTTGAAAGCGAGCTTTCCATAATATTTTTTTCTGTTCTTCGGCCGTATCGACCTGGGCGGTTCGGCAGACGTGACTCCATATGGGACGATCGATTCGTCATAAGGAACTGCAGATCTCAATACATGACTTGACCTTCGGCACGTCAGATCCATATCGAGAATAAACAGAAGTAAACAATAATTTCGAATATTTATCCCTCGATCTACAGAAAGCTCTGCAGTTGTCGAGCTTTAGGACTGCAGTGACGATACTGAGTTACGATCCACCCGATAAGAATCGATCCCAATGACGTCCTCAAACTCCCCGCTCTCTCTCACACTCCCCGACTCCGCGGTTCCCACGTCAGACTCGTCAAACGCCGTCGTGGAAGTACGAGGTGCCAAAACGAGTACCTGCGAGCGCTGAGTCACGGCTGGAGTCACCGGAGGTCGGAGCTTTCGACTTTCGAGCTTCGACGGTTGCGTCAAAGGCCGGCGAGGGGCGATCGACAGGCGGCCGACCACTGATGTCATGACTGATTCGGCTCGACTCGACTCGATTCGCTTCACTTCGATGTGGCTCGATCGACTCGAGTGGATCAGTTAAGAGAAGAGAGCGAAGCCATCGTCGTGTTCCTTCGAGGCGGGCGATCGCGAACGACTCAAGAGCGCAAGCACTCGATCGGTCGTTCTCTCTCCGTCTCCCTCCGCCTCTCTTTCTAAGTGGTTCTAAGACCAGGTGAAGTATTAATTACTTCTGTTTAGATAACAATTGGGCTCGGCGATGGCGATGGCCGTGTCGTGTCGCCGAGATAAGCAAATCGGGACGGCCCATCTGAGATACGGTGGCCCGGCGATGACGTCATTCGCCGAAAATGAAAGCTTTTGGCCGGAGCCCGCTCCATTGTTTCCAAATAGTTCGACGAGAGCCGCCTCGACAGGAAGCACTTAGTCAGTGGTTCCCAGCCCAAGAAGAAGTTGGTTCGAATTGTTGGTTCAATTGTTGTTTCACACTGCTCAACAATCTCCCGATTCGAAGTCCTACGATCTCTACTAATCTTGTTTTGTCTTTCTCTCCTTGCAGCTAACATTTGCCTCCGACCACAAGAGACGAACGTTTAAGCGAGCGATCGACTGAGCTTCCGGAAGAAGGAGACCCCGACACCTGCAGCGCCACTCCCACCAGCCCCCCAGCCGGCTGCCACCCACACGCAATGTCGCCCCACCATCGCACGCTGGCCGCCCTCGTCGGCGTCCTGCTCTGCGCCGGCCTCGCGACCGCGGCCCTCGATGACGGGTCGACGGTGTCGCCAAACAGCAGCAACAACAACAACTACGACTGCCCGGCCGACTGCCAATGCGTGCTCGTGCACACCAGCCACAAGCCGCACCTGCACGCCAAGTGCTCCAGCATCGCCGACCTGCGCTCGGAGACGCCCCTGAACGCCAAGCTGCCCATCCACTCGGTCGACCTGTCCTACCTCGGGCTGGCGCGGCTCTCGCACTCGCTGGAGAAGCTGCGCGACCTGACCTCGGTCGACCTGTCGCACAACGAGCTGCACGAGATCGGCCACCTGGGCCGGCGCATCAAGAAGCTGAACCTGAAGCACAACCGCCTGACCTCGGCCAAGCTGGGCAAGTTGCCGCAGCACGTGCAGGTCCTGAATCTGCAGCACAACGACATCACCTACCTGCCGCTCGAGTTCACGAAGCTGTCGCAGCTGCAGTCGCTCGAGCTCAGCCACAACCAGATCAACTGCTCCTGCGAGACGCTCGAGGTGCGCAACTGGCTGCAGGAGAAGCACGTCTTCATGGAGCACCCGGTCAAGTGCTTCTACCCGGCGGAGGTGCGCAACAAGTCCTGGCTGCAGGTGAAGCAGGCCGAGATCTGCGAGAAGGAGAAGCGCGGCTGGGTCGCCGCCGCCGCCGCCACTGACGCCGAGGCCGAGGAGAACGAGCTGATGCTGGGCGACCAGCCCGTGGAGGGCTCCGGTGGCCACGGGGAGGACGAGGAGGAGGAGGAGCTGGGCAAGGCCTTCATCCCGATCGACTCGAAGCCGACAAAGTCCAGCGAGAACCTGCAGTACAACGACGTCGAAGGCTCCGGCGACCTGAGCGACCTCAACCTGCCCTTGGACGTGGAGCCGCCGCTGATGATGATGGCCCGCGCCCACGGCGAGGAGGCCACGACCGAGATGCCCACCCAGGCCGAGGACGAGGAGGACGGCTCCGGCAGCGGGGGCGGCATCCTGTTCATCCCCCACCTGCCGATCGGTGCCGAGGAGCCCGACGACTTCGACGCTCCCGACGCGACGACCACCGACAATGCCGGGGCCGCAATCGACGATGACGACTTCGACAACCGGCCGGTGCCGGAGCCCACAGAGGAGGCGACGCCCTCGCCGGACATCTTCGGCAACGGCATGGGCATCTTTGACGGCGAGGAGGAGCCGCAGCCCGTCACCGAGGGCCCCAACGTGCCCGTCGTCTTCCACGAGACCCAGGCCGGCGCCGACGACAGCACCACGGACGGACCTGACGCCACCGACGACGACGCCGATGGAGAGGACGAGGACGAGGCCGGGCCGGACGTGAAGACCGCGGACCTGTCGGGCAACAAGGACGACAGCAACGCCACCTACTACCTGCTCGGCGTGATCGGGCTGATCGTGATCGGCCTGATCTTCTTCGTGGCGATCAAGCGGTGCTCGCGCAACGGCCGCGGCTCCCACGACCCGGAGAACCCGCGCGCCACCGAGCTGCTGGACATGGACAAGAAGAACCCCGGCAAGCCGGTGCAGCGCAACGGCAACGGCACCGAGCACGCGCCGCTCATCGGCGAGAAGTCGAAGGCGGACATGGCGAAGCCCATCAATGGGGCCGGCGCCAAGAAGCCCTACGAGGCCGGCGACCTCAAGGACGGTCCGGCGCAACAGCAGCCGCTGCTCAACGGAGGCAACGCCACCAACGGCACCGGCAACGCGACCGCCCCCACCGACCCGGCAGAGTCGAACAACAACGAGGCGGTGGAGGTCCCGAAGGTCGACGAGCCGCCGGCGCCCCACGAGTACTACCCGATCACGCCCCGCTACCCGCCGCCCAAGTCGCCGCGCGCCTCCAAGTACGCCCAGTACCCGCAGGGCGAGCATAACAACAACAACAACGAGAGCTTCGCCGACGACAACGACAACGTGTTCACGCCCTCGTCGCCGAAGGGCGGCCGCTACTCGCCGGTCTACTCGCCGGAGACGGGCCGCGTCAAGATCAAGCTGACGGAGACGCCGCGCCCGAAGACGCCGATGCTGGTGACGCGCAGCAAGTCGAACGCCGGCGACATCATCACGACGCCGGTGCGCGCCGCCGGCCACCTGGAGACGCCGGCCGTGCACGTCGGCGGGCCGGCCAACGGGCGCGTGGAGCAGCATTGAGGGCGGCGCGGGGAGCGAGCGGCGGAGTCCGGCCGCGGGGACTCCCCATAGGCTAAGCGCGACACGGCGACGGCGAAATTGAGTGGCGACTGCGGGGGTAGGGGCGACATGTGTGGTGAGCGGGGCGATGGAGCAGGAGAATTTGTAGAGATGGCTGTTCCTTCGACCCCTGCTGCGGTCCCCCGTCGCCGCGCCCCAGGCCCGGGCCATTCCATCATCATCATGCACCAGCCGGCACATCCGATCCGATCAGAACCGAACCGATTGCCCGCCGAAGGACGTCCTCCTCCAGCGGCCCCAGACTGTCCACCACCCTGCCTCTCCCCATCACCGATCCGCACCACTCCACTCCACACCTCTCCCCTCACCCGCACCAGTAGTCCCATCAGCAACGAATGTATTTCTAACATGATTCTAAATCCGACATCGAGAACCAGCGGAACTAACCGGAAATCCTAAACTAAACTATACGGAAATGACGAGAAAGTGAAAGATGTAAAAGTGAAGAAACTGAAGCAGTAAAAATGTGCCAACGAAGCGTGCCTTAATTTCGCAGCTCCTTCGGGGGGCCTGGACCCCGGATCCCGGGACCCTCAGCCCTCCATCCCTTGGATCTTCTTCGAGGTTGCCAGCGAAGGTTTTAGAAGCATCTCAATGCACAGTTTTTAAGCAGAAAAATGTGATAGGTTAAAATTTTCTAAGCTAAGTTAAAGTTAATAACATAAAAGCTAAAACTATTTTCTTATGAGCGTTTTCTAAAGGAGATCGAACTACTATATATACTATAATATAATGATAATCATCTATTTTCGATATGAAATTTTGTTATTCGTGTTAAGTATTTTAGCCTAAAGTTTAGCGTGAAAACAAGAGACGAAAGCGAAATTCTAAAGTCTAATTTTTATTTTGTTTTTTCCTATTTGAAGACTTTTCAAAATTAAAACAATTACAGTAACAATTGCAAGGTTAGAACTCGTTAGCGAGGGTCTTTAAAACACTAAGTTAAGTTAATTGTAGTTAATACCAAAGTTTAAAAGCCTTGTTAATTATTGTATTTCTTCGATTTTCTGTTTCCATTACCATTACCGTTACGTATGTGAGGCTCCCCCTCCTGCCGGAAGCGGGCCTGGATGCTCTGATGTCCCACGATTCCCGGGTCCCTTCCGTACACGTTGATCTAACATTTGAGCTGCCCTTAGTTAAACTTTATGCAAAGCACTATCGAAGACTCAACAACCACTCGTTAGGGCTCTGCGAACGACGTCAGAGGTTCTTGGAATTATATATTTACAGGTTATTGGGAACAAATCAAAGCCCTACCGAAGGTATCGCAACCGACCAAAAAGGTGCTTTCGGCTTCTTTTAATATTTAATTGTATTTTCTGTTGAGTGTTAAAACTTTTAATTTTATTACACTAGTTATTTCTATTTTATGAATATGTAAATTTAAAACTACTGCGCTCGAGACTCCGCGTCCAGTGGGGTCAGAAGCAGCAACCGAAATCCTATAAACTATAATACTGTAAATTGTAATATGATTGTTTATATTATTTAATTGTCATCTGATTGAAATAGTCTAAAAATAAAAATGAAATATATTTTATAGAAGAAAAGCATTCAAGTGTTATGTTTTCACATTCTTTTCATGATTCGATATCATGATAGTTCAGGATATACAGCGATTTAAAGCGTTTTTCTTAACTCTCCGCGAATACATACGATGCAGCTTTCTATATAGGTCTATATAGGTCTAGATTTCCATTTGGACTCTCGATTTTTTCATTTTTCGATGCTCTCCTGAAATTAATTGACTTTGGCTGCACTAGCTATTGTCGTTTGGCCTGTAGAACATTTGCATTTGCTGAGTGCTGGCTAGTAAAATCGAAATTTTGAAAATTGGTCCTGTTCAACTTTGACCCCTCTAACTGCCGTAGTTTAGCCTGTAGAGTGGTTTAAAGTTTTTCAAACTTTTTTTCGTGATTGCAGCCGTCCCAGGCAAGCTAGAGAGGATCTTTTTGGACATTTGAAAGAGCACCTCCTCCCCTACGTAGTCCTAAAGTTTCATTTGATTCCGGCTTTGACTTTGGCCAGGAGACGATCGGAAATGATACCCCAAGATCGCGAAAACCCCAAAAAATTAACAGCTGATTTTGCATAATTTGGCTGCTCTAGCTATTGTCGTTTGGCCTGTAGAGCAGTCTAAAGGTATTTTCGGGAACATTTGCTGAGTGCTGGCGAGTAAAATCGAAATTTTGAAAATTGGTCCTGTTCAACTTTGACCCCTCTAACTGCCGTAGTTTAGCCTGTAGAGCGGTTTAAAGATTTTCAAAATTTTTTTCGTGATTGCAGCCGTCCCAGGCAAGCTAGAGAGGATATTTTTGGACATTTGAAAGAGCACCTCCTCCCCTACGTAGTCTTAAAGTTTCATTTGATTCCGGCTTTGACTTTGGCCAGGAGACGATCGGAAATGATACCCCAAGATCGTGAAAACCACAAAAAATTAAAAGTTCATTTTGCATAGTTTGGCTGCTCTAGCTGATGTCGTTTGGCCTGTAGAGCAGTCTAAAGGTATTTTCGGGAACATTTGCTGAGTGCTGGCGAGTAAAATCGAAATTTTGAAAATTGGTCCTGTTCAACTTTGCCCCCTCTAACTGCCGTAGTTTAGCCTGTAGAGCGGTTTAAAGTTTTTCAAACTTTTTTTCGTGATTGCAGCCGTCCCAGGAAAGCTAGAGAGGATATTTTTGGACATTTGAAAGAGCACCTCCTCCCCTACGTAGTCTTAAAGATTCATTTGATTCCGGCTTTGACTTTGGCCAGGAGACGATCGGAAATGATACCCCAAGATCGTGAAAACCACAAAAAATTAAAAGTTCATTTTGCATAGTTTGGCTGCTCTAGCTGATGTCGTTTGGCCTGTAGAGCAGTCTAAAGGTATTTTCGGGAACATTTGCTGAGTGCTGGCGAGTAAAATCGAAATTTTGAAAATTGGTCCTGTTCAACTTTGACCCCTCTAACTGCCGTAGTTTAGCCTGTAGAGCGGTTTAAAGTTTTTCAAACTTTTTTTCTTGATTGCAGCCGTCCCAGGCAAGCTAGAGAGGATCTTTTTGGACATTTGAAAGAGCACCTCCTCCCCTACGTAGTCCTAAAGTTTCATTTGATTCCGGCTTTGACTTTGGCCAGGAGACGATCGGAAATGATACCCCAAGATCGCGAAAACCCCAAAAAATTAACAGCTGATTTTGCATAATTTGTCTGCTCTAGCTATTGTCGTTTGGCCTGTAGAGCAGTCTAAAGGTATTTTCGGGAACATTTGCTGAGTGCTGGAGAGTAAAATCGAAAAGTCCTAAAGTTTCATTTGATTCCGGCTTTGACTTTGGCAAGGAGACGATCGGAAATGATACCCCAAGATCGCGAAAACTTCAAAAAATTAAAACTTTATTTTGCATAGTTTGGCTGCTGTAGCTGTTGTCGTTTGGCCTGTAGAGCAGTCTAAAGGTATTTTCGGGAACATTTGCTGAGTGCTGACGAGTAAAATCGAAATTTTGAAAATTGGTCCTGTTCAACTTTGACCCCTCTAACTGCCGTAGTTTAGCCTGTAGAGCGGTTTAAAGTTTTTCAAACTTTTTTTCGTGATTGCAGCCGTCCCAGGCAAGCTAGAGAGGATCTTTTTGGACATTTGAAAGAGCACCTCCTCCCCTACGTAGTCTTAAAGTTTCATTTGATTCCGGCTTTGACTTTGGCCAGGAGACGATCGGAAATGATACTCCAAGATCGTGAAAACCACAAAAAATTAAAAGTTCATTTTGCATAGTTTGGCTGCTCTAGCTGATGTCGTTTGGCCTGTAGAGCAGTCTAAAGGTATTTTCGGGAACATTTGCAGAGTGCTGGCGAGTAAAATCGAAATTTTGAAAATTTGTCCTGTTCAACTTTGACCACTCTAACTGCCGTAGTTTAGCCTGTAGAGCGGTTTAAAGATTTTCAAACTTTTTTTCGTGATTGCAGCCGTCCCAGGCAAGCTAGAGAGGATCTTTTTGGACATTTGAAAGAGCACCTCCTCCCCTACGTAGTCTTAAAGTTTCATTTGATTCCGGCTTTGACTTTGGCCAGGAGACGATCGGAAATGATACCCAAGATCGTGAAAACCACAAAAAATTAAAAGTTGATTTTGCATAGTTTGGCTGCTCTAGCTGATGTCGTTTGGCCTGTAGAGCAGTCTAAAGGTATTTTCGGGAACATTTGCTGAGTGCTGGCGAGTAAAATCGAAATTTTGAAAATTGGTCCTGTTCAACTTTGACCCCTCTAACTGCCGTAGTTTAGCCTGTAGAGCGGTTTAAAGTTTTTCAAACTTTTTTTCGTGATTGCAGCCGTCCCAGGCAAGCTAGAGAGGATCTTTTTGGACATTTGAAAGAGCACCTCCTCCCCTACGTAGTCCTAAAGTTTCATTTGATTCCGGCTTTGACTTTGGCCAGGAGACGATCGGAAATGATACCCCAAGATCGTGAAAACCCCAAAAAATTAAAAGTTGATTTTGCATAATTTGGCTGCTCTAGCTGATGTCGTTTGGCCTGTAGAGCAGTCTAAAGGTATTTTCGGGAACATTTGCTGAGTGCTGGCGAGTAAAATCGAAATTTTGAAAATTGGTCCTGTTCAACTTTGACCCCTCTAACTGCCATAGTTTAGCCTGTAGAGCGGTTTAAAGTTTTTCAAACTTTCTTTCGTGATTGCAGCCGTCCCAGGAAAGCTAGAGAGGATCTTTTTGGACATTTGAAAGAGCACCTCCTCCCCTACGTAGTCCTAAAGTTTCATTTGATTCCGGCTTTGACTTTGGCCAGGAGACGATCGGAAATGATACCCCAAGATCGCGAAAACTTCAAAAAATTAAAACATTATTTTGCATAGTTTGGCTGCTCTACCTATTGTCGTTTGGCCTGTAGAGCAGTCTAAAGGTATTTTCGGGAACATTTGCTGAGTGCTGGCGAGTAAAATCGAAATTTTGAAAATTGGTCCTGTTCAACTTTGACCACTCTAACTGCCGTAGTTTAGCCTGTAGAGCGGTTTAAAGTTTTTCAAACATTTTTTCGTGATTGCAGCCGTCCCAGGCAAGCTAGAGAGGATCTTTTTGGACATTTGAAAGAGCACCTCCTCCCCTACGTAGTCTTAAAGTTTCATTTGATTCCGGCTTTGACTTTGGCCAGGAGACGATCGGAAATGATACCCCAAGATCGTGAAAACCACAAAAAATTAAAAGTTCATTTTGCATAGTTTGGCTGCTCTAGCTGATGTCGTTTGGCCTGTAGAGCATTCTAAAGGTATTTTCGGGAACATTTGCTGAGTGCTGGCGAGTAAAATCGAAATTTTGAAAATTGGTCCTGTTCAACTTTGACCCCTCTAACTGCCGTAGTTTAGCCTGTAGAGCGGTTTAAAGTTTTTCAAACTTTTTTTCGTGATTGCAGCCGTCCCAGGCAAGCTAGAGAGGATATTTTTGGACATTTGAAAGAGCACCTCCTCCCCTACGTAGTCCTAAAGTTTCATTTGATTCCGGCTTTGACTTTGGCCAGGAGACGATCGGAAATGATACCCCAAGATCGCGAAAACTTCAAAAAATTAAAACATTATTTTGCATAGTTTGGCTGCTCTACCTATTGTCGTTTGGCCTGTAGAGCAGTCTAAAGGTATTTTCGGGAACATTTGCTTAGTGCTGGCGAGTAAAATCGAAATTTTGAAAATTGGTCCTGTTCAACTTTGACCCCTCTAACTGCCGTAGTTTAGCCTGTAGAGCGGTTTAAAGTTTTTCAAACTTTTTTTCGTGATTGCAGCCGTCCCAGGCAAGCTAGAGAGGATATTTTTGGACATTTGAAAGAGCACCTCCTCCCCTACGTAGTCCTAAAGTTTCATTTGATTCCGGCTTTGACTTTGGCCAGGAGACGATCGGAAATGATACCCCAAGATCGCGAAAACTTCAAAAAATTAAAACATTATTTTGCATAGTTTGGCTGCTCTAGCTGTTGTCGTTTGGCCTGTAGAGCAGTCTAAAGGTATTTTCGGGAACATTTGCTGAGTGCTGGCGAGTAAAATCGAAATTTTGAAAATTGGTCCTGTTCAACTTTTACCACTCTAACTGCCGTAGTTTAGCCTGTAGAGCGGTTTAAAGTTTTTCAAACTTTTTTTCGTGATTGGTCCTGTTCAACTTTGACCGCTCTAACTGCCGTAGTTTAGCCTGTAGAGCGGTTTAAAGTTTTTCAAACTTTTTTTCTTGATTGCAGCCGTCCCAGGCAAGCTAGAGAGGATCTTTTTGGACATTTGAAAGAGCACCTCCTCCCCTACGTAGTCCTAAAGTTTCATTTGATTCCGGCTTTGACTTTGGCCAGGAGACGATCGGAAATGATACCCCAAGATCGCGAAAACCCCAAAAAATTAACAGCTGATTTTGCATAATTTGTCTGCTCTAGCTATTGTCGTTTGGCCTGTAGAGCAGTCTAAAGGTATTTTCGGGAACATTTGCTGAGTGCTGGAGAGTAAAATCGAAAAGTCCTAAAGTTTCATTTGATTCCGGCTTTGACTTTGGCAAGGAGACGATCGGAAATGATACCCCAAGATCGCGAAAACTTCAAAAAATTAAAACTTTATTTTGCATAGTTTGGCTGCTGTAGCTGTTGTCGTTTGGCCTGTAGAGCAGTCTAAAGGTATTTTCGGGAACATTTGCTGAGTGCTGGCGAGTAAAATCGAAATTTTGAAAATTGGTCCTGTTCAACTTTGACCCCTCTAACTGCCGTAGTTTAGCCTGTAGAGCGGTTTAAAGTTTTTCAAACTTTTTTTCTTGATTGCAGCCGTCCCAGGCAAGCTAGAGAGGATCTTTTTGGACATTTGGAAGAGCACCTCCTCCCCTACGTAGTCCTAAAGTTTCATTTGATTCCGGCTTTGACTTTGGCCAGGAGACGATCGGAAATGATACCCCAAGATCGCGAAAACTTCAAAAAATTAAAACTTTATTTTGCATAGTTTGGCTGCTGTAGCTGTTGTCGTTTGGCCTGTAGAGCAGTCTAAAGGTATTTTCGGGAACATTTGCTGAGTGCTGACGAGTAAAATCGAAATTTTGAAAATTGGTCCTGTTCAACTTTGACCCCTCTAACTGCCGTAGTTTAGCCTGTAGAGCGGTTTAAAGTTTTTCAAACTTTTTTTCGTGATTGCAGCCGTCCCAGGCAAGCTAGAGAGGATCTTTTTGGACATTTGAAAGAGCACCTCCTCCCCTACGTAGTCTTAAAGTTTCATTTGATTCCGGCTTTGACTTTGGCCAGGAGACGATCGGAAATGATACCCCAAGATCGTGAAAACCACAAAAAATTTAAAGTTGATTTTGCATAGTTTGGCTGCTCTAGATGATGTCGTTTGGCCTGTAGAGCAGTCTAAAGGTATTTTCGGGAACATTTGCTGAGTGCTGGCGAGTAAAATCGAAATTTTGAAAATTGGTCCTGTTCAACTTTGACCCCTCTAACTGCGGCAGTTTAGCCTGTAGAGCGGTTTAAAGTTTTTCAAACTTTTTTTCGTGATTGCAGCCGTCCCAGGCAAGTTAGAGAGGATCTTTTTGGACATTTGAAAGAGCACCTCCTCCCCTACGTAGTCCTAAAGTTTCATTTGATTCCGGCTTTGACTTTGGCCAGGAGACGATCGGAAATGATACCCCAAGATCGCGAAAACTTCAAAAAATTAAAACTTTATTTTGCATAGTTTGGCTGCTGTAGCTGTTGTCGTTTGGCCTGTAGAGCAGTCTAAAGGTATTTTCGGGAACATTTGCTGAGTGCTGGCGAGTAAAATCGAAATTTTGAAAATTGGTCCTGTTCAACTTTGACCCCTCTAACTGCCGTAGTTTAGCCTGTAGAGCGGTTTAAAGTTTTTCAAACTTTTTTTCGTGATTGCAGCCGTCCCAGGCAAGCTAGAGAGGATCTTTTTGGACATTTGAAAGAGCACCTCCTCCCCTACGTAGTCCTAAAGTTTCATTTGATTCCGGCTTTGACTTTGGCCAGGAGACGATCGGAAATGATACCCCAAGATCGTGAAAACCACAAAAAATTAAAAGTTCATTTTGCATAGTTTGGCTGCTCTAGCTGATGTCGTTTGGCCTGTAGAGCAGTCTAAAGGTATTTTCGGGAACATTTGCTGAGTGCTGGCGAGTAAAATCGAAATTTTGAAAATTGGTCCTGTTCAACTTTGACCCCTCTAACTGCCGTAGTTTAGCCTGTAGAGCGGTTTAAAGTTTTTCAAACTATTTTTCTTGATTGCAGCCATCCCAGGCAAGCTAGAGAGGATCTTTTTTTCGTGATTGCAGCCGTCCCAGGAAAGCTAGAGAGGATCTTTTTGGACATTTGAAAGAGCACCTCCTCCCCTACGTAGTCTTAAAGTTTCATTTGATTCCGGCTTTGACTTTGGCCAGGAGACGATCGGAAATGATACTCCAAGATCGTGAAAACCACAAAAAATTAAAAGTTCATTTTGCATAGTTTGGCTGCTCTAGCTGATGTCGTTTGGCCTGTAGAGCAGTCTAAAGGTATTTTCGGGAACATTTGCAGAGTGCTGGCGAGTAAAATCGAAATTTTGAAAATTTGTCCTGTTCAACTTTGACCCCTCTAACTGCCGTAGTTTAGCCTGTAGAGCGGTTTAAAGATTTTCAAACTTTTTTTCGTGATTGCAGCCGTCCCAGGCAAGCTAGAGAGGATCTTTTTGGACATTTGAAAGAGCACCTCCTCCCCTACGTAGTCTTAAAGTTTCATTTGATTCCGGCTTTGACTTTGGCCAGGAGACGATCGGAAATGATACCCAAGATCGTGAAAACCACAAAAAATTAAAAGTTGATTTTGCATAGTTTGGCTGCTCTAGCTGATGTCGTTTGGCCTGTAGAGCAGTCTAAAGGTATTTTCGGGAACATTTGCTGAGTGCTGGCGAGTAAAATCGAAATTTTGAAAATTGGTCCTGTTCAACTTTGACCCCTCTAACTGCCGTAGTTTAGCCTGTAGAGCGGTTTAAAGTTTTTCAAACTTTTTTTCGTGATTGCAGCCGTCCCAGGCAAGCTAGAGAGGATCTTTTTGGACATTTGAAAGAGCACCTCCTCCCCTACGTAGTCCTAAAGTTTCATTTGATTCCGGCTTTGACTTTGGCCAGGAGACGATCGGAAATGATACCCCAAGATCGTGAAAACCCCAAAAAATTAACAGCTGATTTTGCATAATTTGGCTGCTCTACCTATTGCCGTTTGGCCTGTAGAGCAGTCTAAAGGTATTTTCGGGAACATTTGCTGAGTGCTGGCGAGTAAAATCGAAATTTTGAAAATTGGTCCTGTTCAACTTTGACCCCTCTAACTGCCATAGTTTAGCCTGTAGAGCGGTTTAAAGTTTTTCAAACTTTCTTTCGTGATTGCAGCCGTCCCAGGAAAGCTAGAGAGGATCTTTTTGGACATTTGAAAGAGCACCTCCTCCCCTACGTAGTCCTAAAGTTTCATTTGATTCCGGCTTTGACTTTGGCCAGGAGACGATCGGAAATGATACCCCAAGATCGTGAAAACCACAAAAAATTAAAAGTTCATTTTGCATAGTTTGGCTGCTCTAGCTGATGTCGTTTGGCCTGTAGAGCATTCTAAAGGTATTTTCGGGAACATTTGCTGAGTGCTGGCGAGTAAAATCGAAATTTTGAAAATTGGTCCTGTTCAACTTTGACCCCTCTAACTGCCGTAGTTTAGCCTGTAGAGCGGTTTAAAGTTTTTCAAAATTTTTTTCGTGATTGCAGCCGTCCCAGGCAAGCTAGAGAGGATATTTTTGGACATTTGAAAGAGCACCTCCTCCCCTACGTAGTCCTAAAGTTTCATTTGATTCCGGCTTTGACTTTGGCCAGGAGACGATCGGAAATGATACCCCAAGATCGCGAAAACTTCAAAAAATTAAAACATTATTTTGCATAGTTTGGCTGCTCTACCTATTGTCGTTTGGCCTGTAGAGCAGTCTAAAGGTATTTTCGGGAACATTTGCTTAGTGCTGGCGAGTAAAATCGAAATTTTGAAAATTGGTCATGTTCAACTTTGACCCCTCTAACTGCCGTAGTTTAGCCTGTAGAGCGGTTTAAAGTTTTTCAAACTTTTTTTCGTGATTGCAGCCGTCCCAGGCAAGCTAGAGAGGATATTTTTGGACATTTGAAAGAGCACCTCCTCCCCTACGTAGTCCTAAAGTTTCATTTGATTCCGGCTTTGACTTTGGCCAGGAGACGATCGGAAATGATACCCCAAGATCGCGAAAACTTCAAAAAATTAAAACATTATTTTGCATAGTTTGGCTGCTCTAGCTGTTGTCGTTTGGCCTGTAGAGCAGTCTAAAGGTATTTTCGGGAACATTTGCTTAGTGCTGGCGAGTAAAATCGAAATTTTGAAAATTGGTCCTGTTCAACTTTGACCCCTCAAACTGCCGTAGTTTAGCCTGTAGAGCGGTTTAAAGTTTTTCAAACTTTTTTTCGTGATTGCAGCCATCCCAGGCAAGCTAGAGAGGATATTTTTGGACATTTGAAAGAGCACCTCCTCCCCTACGTAGTCCTAAAGTTTCATTTGATTCCGGCTTTGACTTTGGCCAGGAGACGATCGGAAATGATACCCCAAGATCGCGAAAACTTCAAAAAATTAAAACATTATTTTGCATAGTTTGGCTGCTCTAGCTGTTGTCGTTTGGCCTGTAGAGCAGTCTAAAGGTATTTTCGGGAACATTTGCTGAGTGCTGGCGAGTAAAATCAAAATTTTGAAAATTGGTCCTGTTCAACTTTGACCACTCTAACTGCCGTAGTTTAGCCTGTAGAGCGGTTTAAAGTTTTTCAAAATTTTTTTCGTGATTGCAGCCGTCCCAGGAAAGCTAGAGAGGATCTTTTTGGACATTTGAAAGAGCATCTCCTCCCCTACGTAGTCCTAAAGTTTCATTTGATTCCGGCTTTGACTTTGGCCAGGAGACGATCGGAAATGATACCCCAAGATCGCGAAAACTTCAAAAAATTAAAACATTATTTTGCATAGTTTGGCTGCTCTAGCTGTTGTCGTTTGGCCTGTAGAGCAGTCTAAAGGTATTTTCGGGAACATTTGCTGAGTGCTGGCGAGTAAAATCGAAATTTTGAAAATTGGTCCTGTTCAACTTTTACCACTCTAACTGCCGTAGTTTAGCCTGTAGAGCGGTTTAAAGTTTTTCAAACTTTTTTTCGTGATTGCAGCCGTCCCAGGCAAGCTAGAGAGGATATTTTTGGACATTTGAAAGAGCACCTCCTCCCCTACGTAGTCCTAAAGTTTCATTTGATTCCGGCTTTGACTTTGGCCAGGAGACGATGGGAAATGATACCCCAAGATCGCGAAAACCCCAAAAAATTAACAGCTGATTTTGCATAATTTGGCTGCTCTACCTATTGTCGTTTGGCCTGTAGAGCAGTCTAAAGGTATTTTCGGGAACATTTGCTTAGTGCTGGCGAGTAAAATCGAAATTTTGAAAATTGGTCCTGTTCAACTTTGACCCCTCAAACTGCCGTAGTTTAGCCTGTAGAGCGGTTTAAAGTTTTTCAAACTATTTTTCTTGATTGCAGCCATCCCAGGCAAGCTAGAGAGGATCTTTTTTTCGTGATTGCAGCCGTCCCAGGAAAGCTAGAGAGGATATTTTTGGACATTTGAAAGAGCACCTCCTCCCCTACGTAGTCCTAAAGTTTCATTTGATTCCGGCTTTGACTTTGGCCAGGAGACGATCGGAAATGATACCCCAAGATCGCGAAAACTTCAAAAAATTAAAACATTATTTTGCATAGTTTGGCTGCTCTAGCTGTTGTCGTTTGGCCTGTAGAGCAGTCTAAAGGTATATTCGGGAACATTTGCTGAGTGCTGGCGAGTAAAATCAAAATTTTGAAAATTGGTCCTGTTCCACTTTGACCACTCTAACTGCCGTAGTTTAGCCTGTAGAGCGGTTTAAAGATTTTCAAAATTTTTTTCGTGATTGCAGCCGTCCCAGGAAAGCTAGAGAGGATCTTTTTGGACATTTGAAAGAGCATCTCCTCCCCTACGTAGTCCTAAAGTTTCATTTGATTCCGGCTTTGACTTTGGCCAGGAGACGATCGGAAATGATACCCCAAGATCGCGAAAACTTCAAAAAATTAAAACATTATTTTGCATAGTTTGGCTGCTCTAGCTGTTGTCGTTTGGCCTGTAGAGCAGTCTAAAGGTATTTTCGGGAACATTTGCTGAGTGCTGGCGAGTAAAATCGAAATTTTGAAAATTGGTCCTGTTCAACTTTTACCACTCTAACTGCCGTAGTTTAGCCTGTAGAGCGGTTTAAAGTTTTTCAAACTTTTTTTCGTGATTGCAGCCGTCCCAGGCAAGCTAGAGAGGATATTTTTGGACATTTGAAAGAGCACCTCCTCCCCTACGTAGTCCTAAAGTTTCATTTGATTCCGGCTTTGACTTTGGCCAGGAGACGATCGGAAATGATACCCCAAGATCGCGAAAACCCCAAAAAATTAACAGCTGATTTTGCATAATTTGGCTGCTCTACCTATTGTCGTTTGGCCTGTAGAGCAGTCTAAAGGTATTTTCGGGAACATTTGCTGAGTGCTGGCGAGTAAAATCGAAATTTTGAAAATTGGTCCTGTTCAACTTTGACCCCTCTAACTGCCGTAGTTTAGCCTGTAGAGCGGTTTAAAGATTTTCTAACTTTTTTTCGTGATTGAAGCCGTCCCAGGCAAGCTAGAGAGGATCTTTTTGGACATTTGAAAGAGCACCTCCTCCCCTACGTAGTCCTAAAGTTTCATTTGATTCCGGCTTTGACTTTGGCCAGGAGACGATCGGAAATGATACCCCAAGATCGCGAAAACCCCAAAAAATTAACAGCTGATTTTGCATAATTTGGCTGCTCTACCTATTGTCGTTTGGCCTGTAGAGCAGTCTAAAGGTATTTTCGGGAACATTTGCTGAGTGCTGGCGAGTAAAATCGAAATTTTGAAAATTGGTCCTGTTCAACTTTGACCCCTCTAACTGCCGTAGTTTAGCCTGTAGAGCGGTTTAAAGATTTTCTAACTTTTTTTCGTGATTGAAGCCGTCCCAGGCAAGCTAGAGAGGATCTTTTCGGACATTTGAAAGAGCACCTCCTCCCCTACGTAGTCGTAAAGTTTCATTTGATTCCGGCTTTGACTTTGGCCAGGAGACGATCGGAAATGATACCCCAAGATCGCGAAAACTTCAAAAAATTAAAACATTATTTTGCATAGTTTGGCTACTCTAGCTGATGTCGTTTGGCCTGTAGAGCAGTCTAAAGGTATTTTCGGGAACATTTGCTGAGTGCTGGCGAGTAAAATCGAAATTTTGAAAATTGGTCCTGTTCAACTTTGACCCCTCTAACTGCCGTAGTTTAGCCTGTAGAGCGGTTTAAAGTTTTTCAAACTTTTTTTTCGCGATTGTAGCCGTCCCAGGCAAGCTAGAGAGGATCTTTTTGGACATTTGAAAGAGCACCTCCTCCCCTACGCAGTCTTAAAGTTTCATTTGATTCCGGCTTTGACTTTGGCCAGGAGACGATCGGAAATGATACCCCAAGATCGCGAAAACCCCAAAAATTAACAGCTGATTTTGCATAATTTGGCTGCTCTACCTATTGTCGTTTGGCCTGTAGAGCAGTCTAAAGGTATTTTCGGGAACATTTGCTGAGTGCTGGCGAGTAAAATCGAAATTTTGAAAATTGGTCCTGTTCAACTTTGACCCCTCTAACTGCCGTAGTTTAGCCTGTAGAGCGGTTTAAAGTTTTTCAAAATTTTTTTCGTGATTGCAGCCGTCCCAGGCAAGCTAGAGAGGATATTTTTGGACATTTGAAAGAGCACCTCCTCCCCTACGTAGTCCTAAAGTTTCATTTGATTCCGGCTTTGACTTTGGCCAGGAGACGATCGGAAATGATACCCCAAGATCGCGAAAACCCCAAAAAATTAACAGCTGATTTTGCATAATTTGGCTGCTCTACCTATTGTCGTTTGGCCTGTAGAGCAGTCTAAAGGTATTTTCGGGAACATTTGCTGAGTGCTGACGAGTAAAATCGAAATTTTGAAAATTGGTCCTGTTCAACTTTGACCCCTCTAACTGCCGTAGTTTAGCCTGTAGAGAGGTTTAAAGTTTTTCAAACTTTTTTTCGTGATTGCAGCGGTCCCAGGAAAGCTAGAGAGGATCTTTTTGGACATTTGAAAGAGCACCTCCTCCCCTTCGTAGTCCTAAAGTTTCATTTGATTCCGGCTTTGACTTTGGCCAGGAGACGATCGGAAATGATACCCCAAGATCGCGAAAACCCCAAAAAATTAACAGCTGATTTTGCATAATTTGGCTGCTCTACCTATTGTCGTTTGGCCTGTAGAGCAGTCTAAAGGTATTTTCGGGAACATTTGCTGAGTGCTGGCGAGTAAAATCGAAATATTGAAAATTGGTCCTGTTCAACTTTTACCCCTCTAACTGCCGTAGTTTAGCCTGTAGAGCGGTTTAAAGTTTTTCAAACTTTTTGTCGTGATTGTAGCCGTCCCAGGCAAGCTAGAGAGGATCTTTTTGGACATTTGAAAGAGCACCTCCTCCCCTACGTAGTCCTAAAGTTTCATTTGATTCCGGCTTTGACTTTGGCCAGGAGACGATCGGAAATGATACCCCAAGATCGCGAAAACCCCAAAAAATTAACGGCTGATTTTGCATAATTTGGCTGCTCTAGCTGTTGTCGTTTGGCCTGTAGAGCAGTCTAAAGGTATTTTCGGGAACATTTGCTGAGTGCTGGCGAGTAAAATCGAAATTTTGAAAATTGGTCCTGTTCAACTTTGACCCCTCTAACTGCCGTAGTTTAGCCTGTAGAGCGGTTTAAAGTTTTTCAAACTTTTTGTCGTGATTGTAGCCGTCCCAGGCAAGCTAGAGAGGATCTTTTTGGACATTTGAAAGAGCACCTCCTCCCCTACGTAGTCTTAAAGTTTCATTTGATTCCGGCTTTGACTTTGGCCAGGAGACGATCGGAAATGATACCCCAAGATCGTGAAAACCACAAAAAATTAAAAGTTCATTTTGCATAGTTTGGCTGCTCTAGCTGATGTCGTTTGGCCTGTAGAGCAGTCTAAAGGTATTTTCGGGAACATTTGCTGAGTGCTGGCGAGTAAAATCGAAATTTTGAAAATTGGTCCTGTTCAACTTTGACCCCTCTAACTGCCGTAGTTTAGCCTGTAGAGCGGTTTAAAGTTTTTCAAACTTTTTTTCGTGATTGCAGCCGTCCCAGGCAAGCTAGAGAGGATATTTTTGGACATTTGAAAGAGCACCTCCTCCCCTACGTAGACCTAAAGTTTCATTTGATTCCGGCTTTGACTTTGGCCAGGAGACGATCGGAAATGATACCCCAAGATCGTGAAAACCACAAAAAATTAAAAGTTCATTTTGCATAGTTTGGCTGCTCTAGCTGATGTCGTTTGACCTGTAGAGCAGTCTAAAGGTATTTTCGGGAACATTTGCTGAGTGCTGGCGAGTAAAATCTAAATTTTGAAAATTGGTCCTGTTCAACTTTGACCCCTCTAACTGCCGTAGGTTAGCCTGTAGAGCGGTTTCAAGTTTTTCAAACTTTTTTTCGTGATTGCAGCCGTCCCAGGCAAGCTAGAGAGGATATTTTTGGACATTTGAAAGAGCACCTCCTCCCCTACGTAGTCCTAAAGTTTCATTTGATTCCGGCTTTGACTTTGGCCAGGAGACGATCGGAAATGATACCCCAAGATCGCGAAAACTTCAAAAAATTAAAACATTATTTTGCATAGTTTGGCTGCTCTAGCTGTTGTCGTTTGGCCTGTAGAGCAGTCTAAAGGTATTTTCGGGAACATTTGCTGAGTGCTGGCGAGTAAAATCGAAATTTTGAAAATTGGTCCTGTTCAACTTTGACCACTCTAACTGCCGTAGTTTAGCCTGTAGAGCGGTTTAAAGTTTTTCAAACTTTTTTTCGTGATTGCAGCCGTCCCAGGAAAGCTAGAGAGGATCTTTTTGGACATTTGAAAGAGCACCTCCTCCCCTACGTAGTCCTAAAGTTTCATTTGATTCCGGCTTTGACTTTGGCCAGGAGACGATCGGAAATGATACCCCAAGATCGCGAAAACCCCAAAAAATTAACAGCTGATTTTGCATAATTTGGCTGCTCTACCTATTGTCGTTTGGCCTGTAGAGCAGAAAATTGGTCCTGTTCAACTTTGACCCCTCTAACTGCCGTAGGTTAGCCTGTAGAGCGGTTTCAAGTTTTTCAAACTTTTTTTCGTGATTGCAGCCGTCCCAGGCAAGCTAGAGAGGATATTTTTGGACATTTGAAAGAGCACCTCCTCCCCTACGTAGTCCTAAAGTTTCATTTGATTCCGGCTTTGACTTTGGCCAGGAGACGATCGGAAATGATACCCCAAGATCGCGAAAACTTCAAAAAATTAAAACATTATTTTGCATAGTTTGGCTGCTCTAGCTGTTGTCGTTTGGCCTGTAGAGCAGTCTAAAGGTATTTTCGGGAACATTTGCTGAGTGCTGGCGAGTAAAATCGAAATTTTGAAAATTGGTCCTGTTCAACTTTGACCACTCTAACTGCCGTAGTTTAGCCTGTAGAGCGGTTTAAAGTTTTTCAAACTTTTTTTCGTGATTGCAGCCGTCCCAGGAAAGCTAGAGAGGATCTTTTTGGACATTTGAAAGAGCACCTCCTCCCCTACGTAGTCCTAAAGTTTCATTTGATTCCGGCTTTGACTTTGGCCAGGAGACGATCGGAAATGATACCCCAAGATCGCGAAAACCCCAAAAAATTAACAGCTGATTTTGCATAATTTGGCTGCTCTACCTATTGTCGTTTGGCCTGTAGAGCAGTCTAAAGGTATTTTCGGGAACATTTGCTGAGTGCTGGCGAGTAAAATCGAAATTTTGAAAATTGGTCCTGTTCAACTTTGACCACTCTCACTGCCGTAGTTTAGCCTGTAGAGCGGTTTAAAGTTTTTCAAACTTTTTTTCGTGATTGCAGCCGTCCCAAGAAAGCCAGAGAGGATCTTTTTGGACATTTGAAAGAGCACCTCCTCCCCTACGTAGTCTTAAAGTTTCATTTGATTCCGGCTTTGACTTTGGCCAGGAGACGATCGGAAATGATACCCCAAGATCGTGAAAACCCCAAAAAATTAAAAGTTGATTTTGCATAATTTGGCTGCTCTAGCTGATGTCGTTTGGCCTGTAGAGCAGTCTAAAGGTATTTTCGGGAACATTTGCTGAGTGCTGGCGAGTAAAATCGAAATTTTGAAAATTGGTCCTGTTCAACTTTGACCCCTCTAACTGCCGTAGTTTAGCCTGTAGAGCGGTTTAAAGTTTTTCAAACTTTTTTTCGTGATTGCAGCCGTCCCAGGCAAGCTAGAGAGGATCTTTTTGGACATTTGAAAGAGCACCTCCTCCCCTACGTAGTCCTAAAGTTTCATTTGATTCCGGCTTTGACTTTGGCCAGGAGACGATCGGAAATGATACCCCAAGATCGCGAAAACTTCAAAAAATTAAAACATTATTTTGCATAGTTTGGCTGCTCTAGCTGTTGTCGTTTGGCCTGTAGAGCAGTCTAAAGGTATTTTCGGGAACATTTGCTGAGTGCTGGCGAGTAAAATCGAAATTTTGAAAATTTGTCCTGTTCAACTTTGACCACTCTAACTGCCGTAGTTTAGCCTGTAGAGCGGTTTAAAGTTTTTCAAACTTTTTTTCGTGATTGCAGCCGTCCCAGGAAAGCTAGAGAGGATCTTTTTGGACATTTGAAAGAGCACCTCCTCCCCTACGTAGTCCTAAAGTTTCATTTGATTCCGGCTTTGACTTTGGCCAGGAGACGATCGGAAATGATACCCCAAGATCGCGAAAACCCCAAAAAATTAAAAGTTGATTTTGCATAGTTTGGCTGCTCTAGCTGATGTCGTTTGGCCTGTAGAGCAGTCTAAAGGTATTTTCGGGAACATTTGCTGAGTGCTGGCGAGTAAAATCGAAATTTTGAAAATTTGTCCTGTTCAACTTTGACCCCTCTAACTGCCGTAGTTTAGCCTGTAGAGAGGTTTAAAGATTTTCTAACTTTTTTTCGTGATTGACGCCGTCCCAGGCAAGCTAGAGAGGATCTTTTTGGACATTTGAAAGAGCACCTCCTCCCCTACGTAGTCCTAAAGTTTCATTTGATTCCGGCTTTGACTTTGGCCAGGAGACGATCGGAAATGATACCCCAAGATCGTGAAAACCACAAAAAATTAAAAGTTCATTTTGCATAGTTTGGCTGCTCTAGCTGATGTCGTTTGACCTGTAGAGCAGTCTAAAGGTATTTTCGGGAACATTTGCTGAGTGCTGGCGAGTAAAATCGAAATTTTGAAAATTGGTCCTGTTCAACTTTGACCCCTCTAACTGCCGTAGTTTAGCCTGTAGAGCGGTTTAAAGTTTTTCAAACTTTTTTTCGTGATTGCAGCCGTCCCAGGAAAGCTAGAGAGGATCTTTTTGGACATTTGAAAGAGCACCTCCTCCCCTACGTAGTCCTAAAGTTTCATTTGATTCCGGCTTTGACTTTGGCCAGGAGACGATCGGAAATGATACCCCAAGATCGCGAAAACCCCAAAAAATTAACAGCTGATTTTGCATAATTTGACTGCTCTACCTATTGTCGATGGCCTGTAGAGCAGTCTAAAGGTATTTTCGGGAACATTTGCTGAGTGCTGGCGAGTAAAATCGAAATTTTGAAAATTGGTCCTGTTCAACTTTGACCCCTCTAACTGCCGTAGTTTAGCCTGTAGAGCGGTTTAAAGTTTTTCAAACTTTTTTTCGTGATTGCAGCCGTCCCAGGCAAGCTAGAGAGGATCTTTTTGGACATTTGAAAGAGCACCTCCTCCCCTACGTAGTCCTAAAGTTTCATTTGATTCCGGCTTTGACTTTGGCCAGGAGACGATCGGAAATGATACCCCAAGATCGCGAAAACCTCAAAAAATTAACAGCTGATTTTGCATAGTTTGGCTGCTCTACCTATTGTCGTTTGGTCTGTAGAGCAGTCCAAAGGTATTTTCGGGAACATTTGCTGAGTGCTGGCGAGTAAAATCGAAATTTTGAAAATTGGTCCTGTTCAACTTTGACCACTCTAACTGCCGTAGTTTAGCCTGTAGAGCGGTTTAAAGTTTTTCAAACTTTTTTTCGTGATTGCAGCCGTCCCAGGAAAGCTAGAGAGGATCTTTTTGGACATTTGAAAGAGCACCTCCTCCCCTACGTAGTCCTAAAGTTTCATTTGATTCCGGCTTTGACTTTGGCCAGGAGACGATCGGAAATGATACCCCAAGATCGTGAAAACCCCAAAAAATTAAAAGTTGATTTTGCATAATTTGGCTGCTCTAGCTGATGTCGTTTGGCCTGTAGAGCAGTCTAAAGGTATTTTCGGGAACATTTGCTGAGTGCTGGCGAGTAAAATCGAAATTTTGAAAATTGGTCCTGTTCAACTTTAACCCCTCTAACTGCCGTAGTTTAGCCTGTAGAGCGGTTTAAAGTTTTTCAAACTTTTTTTCGTGATTGCAGCCGTCCCAGGAAAGCTAGAGAGGATCTTTTTGGACATTTGAAAGAGCACCTCCTCCCCTACGTAGTCCTAAAGTTTCATTTGATTCCGGCTTTGACTTTGGCCAGGAGACGATCGGAAATGATACCCCAAGATCGTGAAAACCCCAAAAAATTAAAAGTTGATTTTGCATAATTTGGCTGCTCTAGCTGATGTCGTTTGGCCTGTAGAGCAGTCTAAAGGTAATTTCGGGAACATTTGCTGAGTGCTGGCGAGTAAAATCGAAATTTTGAAAATTGGTCCTGTTCAACTTTGACCCCTCTAACTGCCGTAGTTTAGCCTGTAGAGCGGTTTAAAGTTTTTCATACTTTTTTTCGTGATTGCAGCCGTCCCAGGCAAGCTAGAGAGGATCTTTTTGGACATTTGAAAGAGCACCTCCTCCCCTACGTAGTCCTAAAGTTTCATTTGATTCCGGCTTTGACTTTGGCCAGGAGACGATCGGAAATGATACCCCAAGATCGCGAAAACTTCAAAAAATTAAAACATTATTTTGCATAGTTTGGCTGCTCTAGCTGTTGTCGTTTGGCCTGTAGAGCAGTCTAAAGGTATTTTCGGGAACATTTGCTGAGTGCTGGCGAGTAAAATCGAAATTTTGAAAATTGGTCCTGTTCAACTTTGACCACTCTAACTGCCGTAGTTTAGCCTGTAGAGCGGTTTAAAGTTTTTCAAACTTTTTTTCGTGATTGCAGCCGTCCCAGGCAAGCTAGAGAGGATATTTTTGGACATTTGAAAGAGCACCTCCTCCCCTACGTAGTCCTAAAGTTTCATTTGATTCCGGCTTTGACTTTGGCCAGGAGACGATCGGAAATGATACCCCAAGATCGCGAAAACTTCAAAAAATTAAAACATTATTTTGCATAGTTTGGCTGCTCTAGCTGTTGTCGTTTGGCCTGTAGAGCAGTCTAAAGGTATTTTCGGGAACATTTGCTGAGTGCTGGCGAGTAAAATCGAAATTTTGAAAATTGGTCCTGTTCAACTTTGACCCCTCTAACTGCCGTAGTTTAGCCTGTAGAGCGGTTTAAAGTTTTTCAAACTTTTTTTCGTGATTGCAGCCGTCCCAGGCAAGCTAGAGAGGATCTTTTTGGACATTTGAAAGAGCACCTCCTCCCCTACGTAGTCCTAAAGTTTCATTTGATTCCGGCTTTGACTTTGGCCAGGAGACGATCGGAAATGATACCCCAAGATCGTGAAAACCCCAAAAAATTAAAAGTTGATTTTGCATAATTTGGCTGCTCTAGCTGATGTCGTTTGGCCTGTAGAGCAGTCTAAAGGTATTTTCGGGAACATTTGCTGAGTGCTGGCGAGTAAAATCGAAATTTTGAAAATTGGTCCTGTTCAACTTTGACCCCTCTAACTGCCGTAGTTTAGCCTGTAGAGCGGTTTAAAGTTTTTCAAACTTTTTTTCGTGATTGCAGCCGTCCCAGGAAAGCTAGAGAGGATCTTTTTGGACATTTGAAAGAGCACCTCCTCCCCTACGTAGTCCTAAAGTTTCATTTGATTCCGGCTTTGACTTTGGCCAGGAGACGATCGGAAATGATACCCCAAGATCGTGAAAACCCCAAAAAATTAAAAGTTGATTTTGCATAATTTGGCTGCTCTAGCTGATGTCGTTTGGCCTGTAGAGCAGTCTAAAGGTATTTTCGGGAACATTTGCTGAGTGCTGGCGAGTAAAATCGAAATTTTGAAAATTGGTCCTGTTCAACTTTGACCCCTCTAACTGCCGTAGTTTAGCCTGTAGAGCGGTTTAAAGTTTTTCAAACTTTTTTTCGTGATTGCAGCCGTCCCAGGCAAGCTAGAGAGGATCTTTTTGGACATTTGAAAGAGCACCTCCTCCCCTACGTAGTCCTAAAGTTTCATTTGATTCCGGCTTTGACTTTGGCCAGGAGACGATCGGAAATGATACCCCAAGATCGCGAAAACTTCAAAAAATTAAAACATTATTTTGCATAGTTTGGCTGCTCTAGCTGTTGTCGTTTGGCCTGTAGAGCAGTCTAAAGGTATTTTCGGGAACATTTGCTGAGTGCTGGCGAGTAAAATCGAAATTTTGAAAATTGGTCCTGATCAACTTTGACCACTCTAACTGCCGTAGTTTAGCCTGTAGAGCGGTTTAAAGTTTTTCAAACTTTTTTTCGTGATTGCAGCCGTCCCAGGAAAGCTAGAGAGGATATTTTTGGACATTTGAAAGAGCACCTCCTCCCCTACGTAGTCCTAAAGTTTCATTTGATTCCGGCTTTGACTTTGGCCAGGAGACGATCGGAAATGATACCCCAAGATCGCGAAAACTTCAAAAAATTAAAACATTATTTTGCATGGTTTGGCTGCTCTAGCTGTTGTCGTTTGGCCTGTAGAGCAGTCTAAAGGTATTTTCGGGAACATTTGCTGAGTGCTGGCGAGTAAAATCGAAATTTTGAAAATTGGTCCTGTTCAACTTTGACCAAGTTTAGCCTGTAGAGCGGTTTAAAGTTTTTCAAACTTTTTTTCGTGATTGCAGCCGTCCCAGGCAAGCTAGAGAGGATCTTTTTGGACATTTGAAAGAGCACCTCCTCCCCTACGTAGTCCTAAAGTTTCATTTGATTCCGGCTTTGACTTTGGCCAGGAGACGATCGGAAATGATACCCCAAGATCGCGAAAACTTCAAAAAATTAAAAGTTGATTTTGCATAATTTGGCTGCTCTAGCTGATGTCGTTTGGCCTGTAGAGCAGTCTAAAGGTATTTTCGGGAACATTTGCTGAGTGCTGGCGAGTAAAATCGAAATTTTGAAAATTGGTCCTGTTCAACTTTGACCCCTCTAACTGCCGTAGTTTAGCCTGTAGAGCGGTTTAAAGTTTTTCAAACTTTTTTTCGTGATTGCAGCCGTCCCAGGAAAGCTAGAGAGGATCTTTTTGGACATTTGAAAGAGCACCTCCTCCCCTACGTAGTCCTAAAGTTTCATTTGATTCCGGCTTTGACTTTGGCCAGGAGACGATCGGAAATGATACCCCAAGATCGCGAAAACCCCAAAAAATTAAAAGTTGATTTTGCATAGTTTGGCTGCTCTAGCTGATGTCGTTTGGTCTGTAGAGCAGTCTAAAGGTATTTTCGGGAACATTTGCTGAGTGCTGGCGAGTAAAATCGAAATTTTGAAAATTTGTCCTGTTCAACTTTGACCCCTCTAACTGCCGTAGTTTAGCCTGTAGAGCGGTTTAAAGTTTTTCAAACTTTTTTTCGTGATTGCAGCCGTCCCAGGCAAGCTAGAGAGGATATTTTTGGACATTTGAAAGAGCACCTCCTCCCCTACGTAGTCCTAAAGTTTCATTTGATTCCGGCTTTGACTTTGGCCAGGAGACGATCGGAAATGATACCCCAAGATCGCGAAAACTTCAAAAAATTAAAACATTATTTTGCATAGTTTGGCTGCTCTAGCTGTTGTCGTTTGGCCTGTAGAGCAGTCTAAAGGTATTTTCGGGAACATTTGCTGAGTGCTGGCGAGTAAAATCGAAATTTTGAAAATTGGTCCTGTTCAACTTTGACCACTCTAACTGCCGTAGTTTAGCCTGTAGAGCGGTTTAAAGTTTTTCAAACTTTTTTTCGTGATTGCAGCCGTCCCAGGCAAGCTAGAGAGGATCTTTTTGGACATTTGAAAGAGCACCTCCTCCCCTACGTAGTCCTAAAGTTTCATTTGATTCCGGCTTTGACTTTGGCCAGGAGACGATCGGAAATGATACCCCAAGATCGCGAAAACTTCAAAAAATTAAAACATTATTTTGCATAGTTTGGCTGCTCTAGCTGTTGTCGTTTGGCCTGTAGAGCAGTCTAAAGGTATTTTCGGGAACATTTGCTGAGTGCTGGCGAGTAAAATCGAAATTTTGAAAATTGGTCCTGTTCAACTTTGACCACTCTAACTGCCGTAGTTTAGCCTGTAGAGCGGTTTAAAGTTTTTCAAACTTTTTTTCGTGATTGCAGCCGTCCCAGGCAAGCTAGAGAGGATCTTTTTGGACATTTGAAAGAGCACCTCCTCCCCTACGTAGTCCTAAAGTTTCATTTGATTCCGGCTTTGACTTTGGCCAGGAGACGATCGGAAATGATACCCCAAGATCGTGAAAACCCCAAAAAATTAAAAGTTGATTTTGCATAATTTGGCTGCTCTAGCTGATGTCGTTTGGCCTGTAGAGCAGTCTAAAGGTATTTTCGGGAACATTTGCTGAGTGCTGGCGAGTAAAATCGAAATTTTGAAAATTGGTCCTGTTCAACTTTGACCCCTCTAACTGCCGTAGTTTAGCCTGTAGAGCGGTTTAAAGTTTTTCAAACTTTTTTTCGTGATTGCAGCCGTCCCAGGAAAGCTAGAGAGGATCTTTTTGGACATTTGAAAGAGCACCTCCTCCCCTACGTAGTCCTAAAGTTTCATTTGATTCCGGCTTTGACTTTGGCCAGGAGACGATCGGAAATGATACCCCAAGATCGTGAAAACCCCAAAAAATTAAAAGTTGATTTTGCATAATTTGGCTGCTCTAGCTGATGTCGTTTGGCCTGTAGAGCAGTCTAAAGGTATTTTCGGGAACATTTGCTGAGTGCTGGCGAGTAAAATCGAAATTTTGAAAATTGGTCCTGTTCAACTTTGACCCCTCTAACTGCCGTAGTTTAGCCTGTAGAGCGGTTTAAAGTTTTTCAAACTTTTTTTCGTGATTGCAGCCGTCCCAGGCAAGCTAGAGAGGATCTTTTTGGACATTTGAAAGAGCACCTCCTCCCCTACGTAGTCCTAAAGTTAAATTTGATTCCGGCTTTGACTTTGGCCAGGAGACGATCGGAAATGATACCCCAAGATCGCGAAAACTTCAAAAAATTAAAACATTATTTTGCATAGTTTGGCTGCTCTAGCTGTTGTCGTTTGGCCTGTAGAGCAGTCTAAAGGTATTTTCGGGAACATTTGCTGAGTGCTGGCGAGTAAAATCGAAATTTTGAAAATTGGTCCTGTTCAACTTTGACCACTCTAACTGCCGTAGTTTAGCCTGTAGAGCGGTTTAAAGTTTTTCAAACTTTTTTTCGTGATTGCAGCCGTCCCAGGCAAGCTAGAGAGGATATTTTTGGACATTTGAAAGAGCACCTCCTCCCCTACGTAGTCCTAAAGTTTCATTTGATTCCGGCTTTGACTTTGGCCAGGAGACGATCGGAAATGATACCCCAAGATCGCGAAAACTTCAAAAAATTAAAACATTATTTTGCATAGTTTGGCTGCTCTAGCTGTTGTCGTTTGGCCTGTAGAGCAGTCTAAAGGTATTTTCGGGAACATTTGCTGAGTGCTGGCGAGTAAAATCGAAATTTTGAAAATTGGTCCTGTTCAACTTTGACCACTCTAACTGCCGTAGTTTAGCCTGTAGAGCGGTTTAAAGTTTTTCAAACTTTTTTTCGTGATTGCAGCCGTCCCAGGCAAGCTAGAGAGGATCTTTTTGGACATTTGAAAGAGCACCTCCTCCCCTACGTAGTCCTAAAGTTTCATTTGATTCCGGCTTTGACTTTGGCCAGGAGACGATCGGAAATGATACCCCAAGATCGCGAAAACTTCAAAAAATTAAAACATTATTTTGCATAGTTTGGCTGCTCTAGCTGTTGTCGTTTGGCCTGTAGAGCAGTCTAAAGGTATTTTCGGGAACATTTGCTGAGTGCTGGCGAGTAAAATCGAAATTTTGAAAATTGGTCCTGTTCAACTTTGACCACTCTAACTGCCGTAGTTTAGCCTGTAGAGCGGTTTAAAGTTTTTCAAACTTTTTTTCGTGATTGCAGCCGTCCCAGGAATGCTAGAGAGGATATTTTTGGACATTTGAAAGAGCACCTCCTCCCCTACGTAGTCCTAAAGTTTCATTTGATTCCGGCTTTGACTTTGGCCAGGAGACGATCGGAAATGATACCCCAAGATCGCGAAAACTTCAAAAAATTAAAACATTATTTTGCATAGTTCGGCTGCTCTAGCTGTTGTCGTTTGGCCTGTAGAGCAGTCTAAAGGTATTTTCGGGAACATTTGCTGAGTGCTGGCGAGTAAAATCGAAATTTTGAAAATTGGTCCTGTTCAACTTTGACCACTCTAACTGCCGTAGTTTAGCCTGTAGAGCGGTTTAAAGTTTTTCAAACTTTTTTTCGTGATTGCAGCCGTCCCAGGCAAGCTAGAGAGGATCTTTTTGGACATTTGAAAGAGCACCTCCTCCCCTACGTAGTCCTAAAGTTTCATTTGATTCCGGCTTTGACTTTGGCCAGGAGACGATCGGAAATGATACCCCAAGATCGCGAAAACTTCAAAAAATTAAAACATTATTTTGCATAGTTTGGCTGCTCTAGCTGTTGTCGTTTGGCCTGTAGAGCAGTCTAAAGGTATTTTCGGGAACATTTGCTGAGTGCTGGCGAGTAAAATCAAAATTTTGAAAATTTGTCCTGTTCAACTTTGACCACTCTAACTGCCGTAGTTTAGCCTGTAGAGCGGTTTAAAGTTTTTCAAACTTTTTTTCGTGATTGCAGCCGTCCCAGGAAAGCTAGAGAGGATCTTTTTGGACATTTGAAAGAGCACCTCCTCCCCTACGTAGTCCTAAAGTTTCATTTGATTCCGGCTTTGACTTTGGCCAGGAGACGATCGGAAATGATACCCCAAGATCGCGAAAACTTCAAAAAATTAAAACATTATTTTGCATAGTTTGGCTGCTCTAGCTGTTGTCGTTTGGCCTGTAGAGCAGTCTAAAGGTATTTTCGGGAACATTTGCTGAGTGCTGGCGAGTAAAATCGAAAT
The DNA here is from genome assembly GCA_947389925.1 of Coelopa pilipes. Lineage (NCBI taxonomy): Eukaryota > Metazoa > Arthropoda > Insecta > Diptera > Coelopidae > Coelopa > Coelopa pilipes. The sequence goes on along the minus strand of OX376698.1, from coordinate 40,924,784 downwards.
TTTGAAAATTGGTCCTGTTCAACTTTGACCCCTCTAACTGCCGTAGTTTAGCCTGTAGAGCGGTTTAAAGTTTTTCAAACTTTTTTTCGTGATTGCAGCCGTCCCAGGAAAGCTAGAGAGGATCTTTTTGGACATTTGAAAGAGCACCTCCTCCCCTACGTAGTCCTAAAGTTTCATTTGATTCCGGCTTTGACTTTGGCCAGGAGACGATCGGAAATGATACCCCAAGATCGTGAAAACCCCAAAAAATTAAAAGTTGATTTTGCATAATTTGGCTGCTCTAGCTGATGTCGTTTGGCCCGTAGAGCAGTCTAAAGGTATTTTCGGGAACATTTGCTGAGTGCTGGCGAGTAAAATCGAAATTTTGAAAATTGGTCCTGTTCAACTTTGACCACTCTAACTGCCGTAGTTTAGCCTGTAGAGCGGTTTAAAGTTTTTCAAACTTTTTTTCGTGATTGCAGCCGTCCCAGGAAAGCTAGAGAGGATCTTTTTGGACATTTGAAAGAGCACCTCCTCCCCTACGTAGTCCTAAAGTTTCATTTGATTCCGGCTTTGACTTTGGCCAGGAGACGATCGGAAATGATACCCCAAGATCGTGAAAACCCCAAAAAATTAAAAGTTGATTTTGCATAATTTGGCTGCTCTAGCTGATGTCGTTTGGCCTGTAGAGCAGTCTAAAGGTATTTTCGGGAACATTTGCTGAGTGCTGGCGAGTAAAATCGAAATTTTGAAAATTGGTCCTGTTCAACTTTGACCCCTCTAACTGCCGTAGTTTAGCCTGTAGAGCGGTTTAAAGTTTTTCAAACTTTTTTTCGTGATTGCAGCCGTCCCAGGAAAGCTAGAAAGGATCTTTTTGGACATTTGAAAGAGCACCTCCTCCCCTACGTAGCCCTAAAGTTTCATTTGATTCCGGCTTTGACTTTGGCCAGGAGACGATCGGAAATGATACCCCAAGATCGTGAAAACCCCAAAAAATTAAAAGTAGATTTTGCATAATTTGGCTGCTCTAGCTGATGTCGTTTGGCCTGTAGAGCAGTCTAAATGTATTTTCGGGAACATTTGCTGAGTGCTGGCGAGTAAAATCGAAATTTTGAAAATTGGTCCTGTTCAACTTTGACCCCTCTAACTGCCGTAGTTTAGCCTGTAGAGCGGTTTAAAGTTTTTCAAACTTTTTTTCGTGATTGCAGCCGTCCCAGGCAAGCTAGAGAGGATCTTTTTGGACATTTGAAAGAGCACCTCCTCCCCTACGTAGTCCTAAAGTTTCATTTGATTCCGGCTTTGACTTTGGCCAGGAGACGATCGGAAATGATACCCCAAGATCGCGAAAACTTCAAAAAATTAAAACATTATTTTGCATAGTTTGGCTGCTCTAGCTGTTGTCGTTTGGCCTGTAGAGCAGTCTAAAGGTATTTTCGGGAACATTTGCTGAGTGCTGGCGAGTAAAATCGAAATTTTGAAAATTGGTCCTGTTCAACTTTGACCACTCTAACTGCCGTAGTTTAGCCTGTAGAGCGGTTTAAAGTTTTTCAAACTTTTTTTCGTGATTGCAGCCGTCCCAGGCAAGCTAGAGAGGATATTTTTGGACATTTGAAAGAGCACCTCCTCCCCTACGTAGTCCTAAAGTTTCATTTGATTCCGGCTTTGACTTTGGCCAGGAGACGATCGGAAATGATACCCCAAGATCGCGAAAACTTCAAAAAATTAAAACATTATTTTGCATAGTTTGGCTGCTCTAGCTGTTGTCGTTTGGCCTGTAGAGCAGTCTAAAGGTATTTTCGGGAACATTTGCTGAGTGCTGGCGAGTAAAATCGAAATTTTGAAAATTGGTCCTGTTCAACTTTGACCCCTCTAACTGCCGTAGTTTAGCCTGTAGAGCGGTTTAAAGTTTTTCAAACTTTTTTCCGTGATTTCAGCCGTCCCAGGCAAGCTAGAGAGGATCTTTTTGGACATTTGAAAGAGCACCTCCTCCCCTACGTAGTCCTAAAGTTTCATTTGATTCCGGCTTTGACTTTGGCCAGGAGACGATCGGAAATGATACCCCAAGATCGTGAAAACCACAAAAAATTAAAAGTTCATTTTGCATAGTTTGGCTGCTCTAGCTGATGTCGTTTGGCCTGTAGAGCAGTCTAAAGGTATTTTCGGGAACATTTGCTGAGTGCTGGCGAGTAAAATCGAAATTTTGAAAATTGGTCCTGTTCAACTTTGACCCCTCTAACTGCCGTAGTTTAGCCTGTAGAGCGGTTTAAAGTTTTTCAAACTTTTTTTCGTGATTGCAGCCGTCCCAGGCAAGCTAGAGAGGATCTTTTTGGACATTTGAAAGAGCACCTCCTCCCCTACGTAGTCCTAAAGTTTCATTTGATTCCGGCTTTGACTTTGGCCAGGAGACGATCGGAAATGATACCCCAAGATCGCGAAAACTTCAAAAAATTAAAACATTATTTTGCATAGTTTGGCTGCTCTAGCTGTTGTCGTTTGGCCTGTAGAGCAGTCTAAAGGTATTTTCGGGAACATTTGCTGAGTGCTGGCGAGTAAAATCGAAATTTTGAAAATTGGTCCTGTTCAACTTTGACCACTCTAACTGCCGTAGTTTAGCCTGTAGAGCGGTTTAAAGTTTTTCAAACTTTTTTTCGTGATTGCAGCCGTCCCAGGCAAGCTAGAGAGGATATTTTTGGACATTTGAAAGAGCACCTCCTCCCCTACGTAGTCCTAAAGTTTCATTTGATTCCGGCTTTGACTTTGGCCAGGAGACGATCGGAAATGATACCCCAAGATCGCGAAAACTTCAAAAAATTAAAACATTATTTTGCATAGTTTGGCTGCTCTAGCTGTTGTCGTTTGGCCTGTAGAGCAGTCTAAAGGTATTTTCGGGAACATTTGCTGAGTGCTGGCGAGTAAAATCGAAATTTTGAAAATTGGTCCTGTTCAACTTTGACCACTCTAACTGCCGTAGTTTAGCCTGTAGAGCGGTTTAAAGTTTTTCTAACTTTTTTTCGTGATTGCAGCCGTCCCAGGCAAGCTAGAGAGGATCTTTTTGGACATTTGAAAGAGCACCTCCTCCCCCACGTAGTCCTAAAGTTTCATTTGATTCCGGCTTTGACTTTGGCCAGGAGACGATCGGAAATGATACCCCAAGATCGCGAAAACTTCAAAAAATTAAAACATTATTTTGCATAGTTTGGCTGCTCTAGCTGTTGTCGTTTGGCCTGTAGAGCAGTCTAAAGGTATTTTCGGGAACATTTGCTGAGTGCTGGCGAGTAAAATCGAAATTTTGGAAATTGGTCCTGTTCAACTTTGACCACTCTAACTGCCGTAGTTTAGCCTGTAGAGCGGTTTAAAGTTTTTCAAACTTTTTTTCGTGATTGCAGCCGTCCCAGGCAAGCTAGAGAGGATCTTTTTGGACATTTGAAAGAGCACCTCCTCCCCTACGTAGTCCTAAAGTTTCATTTGATTCCGGCTTTGACTTTGGCCAGGAGACGATCGGAAATGATACCCCAAGATCGCGAAAACTTCAAAAAATTAAAACATTATTTTGCATAGTTTGGCTGCTCTAGCTGTTGTCGTTTGGCCTGTAGAGCAGTCTAAAGGTATTTTCGGGAACATTTGCTGAGTGCTGGCGAGTAAAATCAAAATTTTGAAAATTTGTCCTGTTCAACTTTGACCACTCTAACTGCCGTAGTTTAGCCTGTAGAGCGGTTTAAAGTTTTTCAAACTTTTTTTCGTGATTGCAGCCGTCCCAGGAAAGCTAGAGAGGATCTTTTTGGACATTTGAAAGAGCACCTCCTCCCCTACGTAGTCCTAAAGTTTCATTTGATTCCGGCTTTGACTTTGGCCAGGAGACGATCGGAAATGATACCCCAAGATAGCGAAAACTTCAAAAAATTAAAACATTATTTTGCATAGTTTGGCTGCTCTAGCTGTTGTCGTTTGGCCTGTAGAGCAGTCTAAAGGTATTTTCGGGAACATTTGCTGAGTGCTGGCGAGTAAAATCGAAATTTTGAAAATTGGTCCTGTTCAACTTTGACCACTCTAACTGCCGTAGTTTAGCCTGTAGAGCGGTTTAAAGTTTTTCAAACTTTTTTTCGTGATTGCAGCCGTCCCAGGCAAGCTAGAGAGGATCTTTTTGGACATTTGAAAGAGCACCTCCTCCCCTACGTAGTCCTAAAGTTTCATTTGATTCCGGCTTTGACTTTGGCCAGGAGACGATCGGAAATGATACCCCAAGATCGCGAAAACCCCAAAAAATTAAAAGTTGATTTTGCATAGTTTGGCTGCTCTAGCTGATGTCGTTTGGCCTGTAGAGCAGTCTAAAGGTATTTTCGGGAACATTTGCTGAGTGCTGGCGAGTAAAATCGAAATTTTGAAAATTGGTCCTGTTCAACTTTTACCACTCTAACTGCCGTAGTTTAGCCTGTAGAGCGGTTTAAAGTTTTTCAAACTTTTGTTCGTGATATCAGCCGTCCCAGGCAAGCTAGAGAGGATCTTTTTGGACATTTGAAAGAGCACCTCCTCCCCTACGTAGTCCTAACGTTTCATTTGATTCCGGCTTTGACTTTGGCCAGGAGACGATCGGAAATGATACCCCAAGATCGCGAAAACTTCAAAAAATTAAAACATTATTTTGCATAGTTTGGCTGCTCTAGCTGTTGTCGTTTGGCCTGTAGAGCAGTCTAAAGGTATTTTCGGGAACATTTGCTGAGTGCTGGCGAGTAAAATCGAAATTTTGAAAATTGGTCCTGTTCAACTTTGACCACTCTAACTGCCGTAGTTTAGCCTGTAGAGCGGTTTAAAGTTTTTCAAACTTTTTTTCGTGATTGCAGCCGTCCCAGGCAAGCTAGAGAGGATCTTTTTGGACATTTGAAAGAGCACCTCCTCCCCTACGTAGTCCTAAAGTTTCATTTGATTCCGGCTTTGACTTTGGCCAGGAGACGATCGGAAATGATACCCCAAGATAGCGAAAACTTCAAAAAATTAAAACATTATTTTGCATAGTTTGGCTGCTCTAGCTGTTGTCGTTTGGCCTGTAGAGCAGTCTAAAGGTATTTTCGGGAACATTTGCTGAGTGCTGGCGAGTAAAATCGAAATTTTGAAAATTGGTCCTGTTCAACTTTGACCACTCTAACTGCCGTAGTTTAGCCTGTAGAGCGGTTTAAAGTTTTTCAAACTTTTTTTCGTGATTGCAGCCGTCCCAGGCAAGCTAGAGAGGATCTTTTTGGACATTTGAAAGAGCACCTCCTCCCCTACGTAGTCCTAAAGTTTCATTTGATTCCGGCTTTGACTTTGGCCAGGAGACGATCGGAAATGATACCCCAAGATCGCGAAAACCCCAAAAAATTAAAAGTTGATTTTGCATAGTTTGGCTGCTCTAGCTGATGTCGTTTGGCCTGTAGAGCAGTCTAAAGGTATTTTCGGGAACATTTGCTGAGTGCTGGCGAGTAAAATCGAAATTTTGAAAATTGGTCCTGTTCAACTTTTACCACTCTAACTGCCGTAGTTTAGCCTGTAGAGCGGTTTAAAGTTTTTCAAACTTTTGTTCGTGATATCAGCCGTCCCAGGCAAGCTAGAGAGGATCTTTTTGGACATTTGAAAGAGCACCTCCTCCCCTACGTAGTCCTAACGTTTCATTTGATTCCGGCTTTGACTTTGGCCAGGAGACGATCGGAAATGATACCCCAAGATCGCGAAAACTTCAAAAAATTAAAACATTATTTTGCATAGTTTGGCTGCTCTAGCTGTTGTCGTTTGGCCTGTAGAGCAGTCTAAAGGTATTTTCGGGAACATTTGCTGAGTGCTGGCGAGTAAAATCGAAATTTTGAAAATTGGTCCTGTTCAACTTTGACCACTCTAACTGCCGTAGTTTAGCCTGTAGAGCGGTTTAAAGTTTTTCAAACTTTTTTTCGTGATTGCAGCCGTCCCAGGCAAGCTAGAGAGGATCTTTTTGGACATTTGAAAGAGCACCTCCTCCCCTACGTAGTCCTAAAGTTTCATTTGATTCCGGCTTTGACTTTGGCCAGGAGACGATCGGAAATGATACCCCAAGATCGCGAAAACTTCAAAAAATTAAAACATTATTTTGCATAGTTTGGCTGCTCTAGCTGTTGTCGTTTGGCCTGTAGAGCAGTCTAAAGGTATTTTCGGGAACATTTGCTGAGTGCTGGCGAGTAAAATCGAAATTTTGAAAATTGGTCCTGTTCAACTTTGACCACTCTAACTGCTGTAGTTTAGCCTGTAGAGCGGTTTAAAGTTTTTCAAACTTTTTTTCGTGATTGCAGCTGTCCCAGGCAAGCTAGAGAGGATCTTTTTGGACATTTGAAAGAGCACCTCCTCCCCTACGTAGTCCTAAAGTTTCATTTGATTCCGGCTTTGACTTTGGCCAGGAGACGATCGGAAATGATACCCCAAGATCGCGAAAACTTCAAAAAATTAAAACATTATTTTGCATAGTTTGGCTGCTCTAGCTGTTGTCGTTTGGCCTGTAGAGCAGTCTAAAGGTATTTTTGGGAACATTTGCTGAGTGCTGGCGAGTAAAATCGAAATTTTGAAAATTGGTCCTGTTCAACTTTGACCACTCTAACTGCCGTAGTTTAGCCTGTAGAGCGGTTTAAAGTTTTTCAAACTTTTTTTCGTGATTGCAGCCGTCCCAGGAAAGCTAGAGAGGATCTTTTTGGACATTTGAAAGAGCACCTCCTCCCCTACGTAGTCCTAAAGTTTCATTTGATTCCGGCTTTGACTTTGGCCAGGAGACGATCGGAAATGATACCCCAAGATCGCGAAAACCCCAAAAAATTAACAGCTGATTTTGCATAATTTGGCTGCTCTACCTATTGTCGTTTGGCCTGTAGAGCAGTCTAAAGGTATTTTCGGGAACATTTGCTGAGTGCTGGCGAGTAAAATCGAAATTTTGAAAATTGGTCCTGTTCAACTTTGACCTCTCTAACTGCCGTAGTTTAGCCTGTAGAGCGGTTTAAAGTTTTTCAAACTTTTTGTCGTGATTGTAGCCGTCCCAGGCAAGCTAGAGAGGATCTTTTTGGACATTTGAAAGAGCACCTCCTCCCCTACGTAGTCCTAAAGTTTCATTTGATTCCGGCTTTGACTTTGGCCAGGAGACGATCGGAAATGATACCCCAAGATCGCGAAAACCCCAAAAAATTAACAGCTGATTTTGCATAATTTGGCTGCTCTACCTATTGTCGTTTGGCCTGTAGAGCAGTCTAAAGGTATTTTCGGGAACATTTGCTGAGTGCTGGCGAGTAAAATCGAAATTTTGAAAATTGGTCCTGTTCAACTTTGACCACTCTAACTGCCGTAGTTTAGCCTGTAGAGCGGTTTAAAGTTTTTCAAACTTTTTTTCGTGATTGCAGCCGTCCCAGGAAAGCTAGAGAGGATCTTTTTGGACATTTGAAAGAGCACCTCCTCCCCTACGTAGTCCTAAAGTTTCATTTGATTCCGGCTTTGACTTTGGCCAGGAGACGATCGGAAATGATACCCCAAGATCGCGAAAACCCCAAAAAATTAACAGCTGATTTTGCATAATTTGGCTGCTCTACCTATTGTCGTTTGGCCTGTAGAGCAGTCTAAAGGTATTTTCGGGAACATTTGCTGAGTGCTGGCGAGTAAAATCGAAATTTTGAAAATTGGTCCTGTTCAACTTTGACCCCTCTAACTGCCGTAGTTTAGCCTGTAGAGCGGTTTAAAGTTTTTCAAACTTTTTGTCGTGATTGTAGCCGTCCCAGGCAAGCTAGAGAGGATCTTTTTGGACATTTGAAAGAGCACCTCCTCCCCTACGTAGTTCTAAAGTTTCATTTGATTCCGGCTTTGACTTTGGCCAGGAGACGATCGGAAATGATACCCCAAGATCGCGAAAACCCCAAAAAATTAACAGCTGATTTTGCATAAATTGGCTGCTCTACCTATTGTCGTTTGGCCTGTAGAGCAGTCTAAAGGTATTTTCGGGAACATTTGCTGAGTGCTGGCGAGTAAAATCGAAATTTTGAAAATTGGTCCTGTTCAACTTTGACCACTCTAACTGCCGTAGTTTAGCCTGTAGAGCGGTTTAAAGTTTTTCAAACTTTTTTTCGTGATTGCAGCCGTCCCAGGAAAGCTAGAGAGGATCTTTTTGGACATTTGAAAGAGCACCTCCTCCCCTACGTAGTCCTAAAGTTTCATTTGATTCCGGCTTTGACTTTGGCCAGGAGACGATCGGAAATGATACCCCAAGATCGCGAAAACTTCAAAAAATTAAAACATTATTTTGCATAGTTTGGCTGCTCTAGCTGTTGTCGTTTGGCCTGTAGAGCAGTCTAAAGGTATTTTTGGGAACATTTGCTGAGTGCTGGCGAGTAAAATCGAAATTTTGAAAATTGGTCCTGTTCAACTTTGACCACTCTAACTGCCGTAGTTTAGCCTGTAGAGCGGTTTAAAGTTTTTCAAACTTTTTTTCGTGATTGCAGCCGTCCCAGGAAAGCTAGAGAGGATCTTTTTGGACATTTGAAAGAGCACCTCCTCCCCTACGTAGTCCTAAAGTTTCATTTGATTCCGGCTTTGACTTTGGCCAGGAGACGATCGGAAATGATACCCCAAGATCGCGAAAACCCCAAAAAATTAACAGCTGATTTTGCATAATTTGGCTGCTCTACCTATTGTCGTTTGGCCTGTAGAGCAGTCTAAAGGTATTTTCGGGAACATTTGCTGAGTGCTGGCGAGTAAAATCGAAATTTTGAAAATTGGTCCTGTTCAACTTTGACCTCTCTAACTGCCGTAGTTTAGCCTGTAGAGCGGTTTAAAGTTTTTCAAACTTTTTGTCGTGATTGTAGCCGTCCCAGGCAAGCTAGAGAGGATCTTTTTGGACATTTGAAAGAGCACCTCCTCCCCTACGTAGTCTTAAAGTTTCATTTGATTCCGGCTTTGACTTTGGCCAGGAGACGATCGGAAATGATACCCCAAGATCGCGAAAACCCCAAAAAATTAACAGCTGATTTTGCATAATTTGGCTGCTCTACCTATTGTCGTTTGGCCTGTAGAGCAGTCTAAAGGTATTTTCGGGAACATTTGCTGAGTGCTGGCGAGTAAAATCGAAATTTTGAAAATTGGTCCTGTTCAACTTTGACCACTCTAACTGCCGTAGTTTAGCCTGTAGAGCGGTTTAAAGTTTTTCAAACTTTTTTTCGTGATTGCAGCCGTCCCAGGAAAGCTAGAGAGGATCTTTTTGGACATTTGAAAGAGCACCTCCTCCCCTACGTAGTCCTAAAGTTTCATTTGATTCCGGCTTTGACTTTGGCCAGGAGACGATCGGAAATGATACCCCAAGATCGCGAAAACCCCAAAAAATTAACAGCTGATTTTGCATAATTTGGCTGCTCTACCTATTGTCGTTTGGCCTGTAGAGCAGTCTAAAGGTATTTTCGGGAACATTTGCTGAGTGCTGGCGAGTAAAATCGAAATTTTGAAAATTGGTCCTGTTCAACTTTGACCCCTCTAACTGCCGTAGTTTAGCCTGTAGAGCGGTTTAAAGTTTTTCAAACTTTTTGTCGTGATTGTAGCCGTCCCAGGCAAGCTAGAGAGGATCTTTTTGGACATTTGAAAGACCACCTCCTCCGCTACGTAGTTCTAAAGTTTCATTTGATTCCGGCTTTGACTTTGGCCAGGAGACGATCGGAAATGATACCCCAAGATCGCGAAAACCCCAAAAAATTAACAGCTGATTTTGCATAAATTGGCTGCTCTACCTATTGTCGTTTGGCCTGTAGAGCAGTCTAAAGGTATTTTCGGGAACATTTGCTGAGTGCTGGCGAGTAAAATCGAAATTTTGAAAATTGGTCCTGTTCAACTTTGACCACTCTAACTGCCGTAGTTTAGCCTGTAGAGCGGTTTAAAGTTTTTCAAACTTTTTTTCGTGATTGCAGCCGTCCCAGGAAAGCTAGAGAGGATCTTTTTGGACATTTGAAAGAGCACCTCCTCCCCTACGTAGTCCTAAAGTTTCATTTGATTCCGGCTTTGACTTTGGCCAGGAGACGATCGGAAATGATACCCCAAGATCGCGAAAACCCCAAAAAATTAACAGCTGATTTTGCATAATTTGGCTGCTCTAGCTATTGTCGTTTGGCCTGTAGAGCAGTCTAAAGGTATTTTCGGGAACATTTGCTGAGTGCTGGCGAGTAAAATCGAAATTTTGAAAATTGGGTCTGTTCAACTTTGACCCCTATAACTGCCGTAGTTTAGCCTCTAGAGCGGTTTAAAGTTTTTCAAACTTTTTTTCGTGATTGCAGCCGTCCCAGGCAAGCTAGAGAGGATCTTTTTGGACATTTGAAAGAGCACCTCCTCCCCTACGTAGTCCTAAAGTTTCATTTGATTCCGGCTTTGACTTTGGCCAGGAGACGATCGGAAATGATACCCCAAGATCGCGAAAACCCCAGAAAATTAACAGCTGATTTTGCATAATTTGGCTGCTCTACCTATTGTCGTTTGGCCTGTAGAGCAGTCTAAAGGTATTTTCGAGAACATTTGCTGAGTGCTGGCGAGTAAAATCGAAATTTTGAAAATTGGTCCTGTTCAACTTTGACCCCTATAACTGCCGTAGTTTAGCCTGTAGAGCGGTTTAAAGTTTTTCAAACTTTTTTTCTTGATTGCAGCCGTCCCAGGCAAGCTAGAGAGGATCTTTTTGGACATTTGAAAGAGCACCTCCTCCCCTACGTAGTCCTAAAGTTTCATTTGATTCCGGCTTTGACTTTGGCCAGGAGACGATCGGAAATGATACCCCAAGTTCGCGAAAACTTCAAAAAATTAAAACATTATTTTGCATAGTTTGGCTGCTCTAGCTGATGTCGTTTGGCCTGTAGAGCAGTCTAAAGGTATTTTCGGGAACATTTGCTGAGTGCTGGCGAGTAAAATCGAAATTTTGAAAATTGGTCCTGTTCAACTTTGACCACTCTAACTGCCGTAGTTTAGCCTGTAGAGCGGTTTAAAGTTTTTCAAACTTTTTTTCGTGATTGCAGCCGTCCCAGGCAAGCTAGAGAGGATCTTTTTGGACATTTGAAAGAGCACCTCCTCCCCTACGTAGTCCTAAAGTTTCATTTGATTCCGGCTTTGACTTTGGCCAGGAGACGATCGGAAATGATACCCCAAGATCGCGAAAACTTCAAAAAATTAAAACATTATTTTGCATAGTTTGGCTGCTCTAGCTGTTGTCGTTTGGCCTGTAGAGCAGTCTAAAGGTATTTTCGGGAACATTTGCTGAGTGCTGGCGAGTAAAATCGAAATTTTGAAAATTGGTCCTGTTCAACTTTGACCCCTATAACTGCCGTAGTTTAGCCTCTAGAGCGGTTTAAAGTTTTTCAAACTTTTTTTCGTGATTGCAGCCGTCCCAGGCAAGCTAGAGAGGATCTTTTTGGACATTTGAAAGAGCACCTCCTCCCCTACGTAGTCCTAAAGTTTCATTTGATTCCGGCTTTGACTTTGGCCAGGAGACGATCGGAAATGATACCCCAAGATCGCAAAAACCCCAGAAAATTAACAGCTGATTTTGCATAATTTGGCTGCTCTACCTATTGTCGTTTGGCCTGTAGAGCAGTCTAAAGGTATTTTCGAGAACATTTGCTGAGTGCTGGCGAGTAAAATCGAAATTTTGAAAATTGGTCCTGTTCAACTTTGACCCCTATAACTGCCGTAGTTTAGCCTGTAGAGCGGTTTAAAGTTTTTCAAACTTTTTTTCTTGATTGCAGCCGTCCCAGGCAAGCTAGAGAGGATCTTTTTGGACATTTGAAAGAGCACCTCCTCCCCTACGTAGTCCTAAAGTTTCATTTGATTCCGGCTTTGACTTTGGCCAGGAGACGATCGGAAATGATACCCCAAGATCGCGAAAACCCCAAAAAATTAAAAGTTGATTTTGCATAGTTTGGCTGCTCTAGCTGATGTCGTTTGGCCTGTAGAGCAGTCTAAAGGTATTTTCGGGAACATTTGCTGAGTGCTGGCGAGTAAAATCGAAATTTTGAAAATTGGTCCTGTTCAACTTTGACCACTCTAACTGCCGTAGTTTAGCCTGTAGAGCGGTTTAAAGTTTTTCAAACTATTTTTCGTGATTGCAGCCGTCCCAGGCAAGCTAGAGAGGATCTTTTTGGACATTTGAAAGAGCACCTCCTCCCCTACGTAGTCCTAAAGTTTCATTTGATTCCGGCTTTGACTTTGGCCAGGAGACGATCGGAAATGATACCCCAAGTTCGCGAAAACTTCAAAAAATTAAAACATTATTTTGCATAGTTTGGCTGCTCTAGCTGATGTCGTTTGGCCTGTAGAGCAGTCTAAAGGTATTTTCGGGAACATTTGCTGAGTGCTGGCGAGTAAAATCGAAATTTTGAAAATTGGTCCTGTTCAACTTTGACCACTCTAACTGCCGTAGTTTAGCCTGTAGAGCGGTTTAAAGTTTTTCAAACTTTTTTTCGTGATTGCAGCCGTCCCAGGCAAGCTAGAGAGGATCTTTTTGGACATTTGAAAGAGCACCTCCTCCCCTACGTAGTCCTAAAGTTTCATTTGATTCCGGCTTTGACTTTGGCCAGGAGACGATCGGAAATGATACCCCAAGATCGCGAAAACTTCAAAAAATTAAAACATTATTTTGCATAGTTTGGCTGCTCTAGCTGTTGTCGTTTGGCCTGTAGAGCAGTCTAAAGGTATTTTCGGGAACATTTGCTGAGTGCTGGCGAGTAAAATCGAAATTTTGAAAATTGGTCCTGTTCAACTTTGACCCCTCTAACTGCCGTAGTTTAGCCTGTAGAGCGGTTTAAAGTTTTTCAAACTTTTTTTCGTGATTGCAGCCGTCCCAGGCAAGCTAGAGAGGATCTTTTTGGACATTTGAAAGAGCACCTCCTCCCCTACGTAGTCCTAAAGTTTCATTTGATTCCGGCTTTGACTTTGGCCAGGAGACGATCGGAAATGATACCCCAAGATCGCGAAAACTTCAAAAAATTAAAACATTATTTTGCATAGTTTGGCTGCTCTAGCTGTTGTCGTTTGGCCTGTAGAGCAGTCTAAAGGTATTTTCGGGAACATTTGCTGAGTGCTGGCGAGTAAAATCGAAATTTTGAAAATTGGTCCTGTTCAACTTTGACCACTCTAACTGCCGTAGTTTAGCCTGTAGAGCGGTTTAAAGTTTTTCAAACTTTTTTTCGTGATTGCAGCCGTCCCAGGCAAGCTAGAGAGGATATTTTTGGACATTTGAAAGAGCACCTCCTCCCCTACGTAGTCCTAAAGTTTCATTTGATTCCGGCTTTGACTTTGGCCAGGAGACGATCGGAAATGATACCCCAAGATCGCGAAAACCCCAAAAAATTAACAGCTGATTTTGCATAATTTGGCTGCTCTAGCTATTGTCGTTTGGCCTGTAGAGCAGTCTAAAGGTATTTTCGGGAACATTTGCTGAGTGCTGGCGAGTAAAATCGAAATTTTGAAAATTGGTCCTGTTCAACTTTGACCCCTATAACTGCCGTAGTTTAGCCTCTAGAGCGGTTTAAAGTTTTTCAAACTTTTTTTCGTGATTGCAGCCGTCCCAGGCAAGCTAGAGAGGATCTTTTTGGACATTTGAAAGAGCACCTCCTCCCCTACGTAGTCCTAAAGTTTCATTTGATTCCGGCTTTGACTTTGGCCAGGAGACGATCGGAAATGATACCCCAAGATCGCGAAAACCCCAGAAAATTAACAGCTGATTTTGCATAATTTGGCTGCTCTACCTATTGTCGTTTGGCCTGTAGAGCAGTCTAAAGGTATTTTCGAGAACATTTGCTGAGTGCTGGCGAGTAAAATCGAAATTTTGAAAATTGGTCCTGTTCAACTTTGACCCCTATAACTGCCGTAGTTTAGTCTGTAGAGCGGTTTAAAGTTTTTCAAACTTTTTTTCTTGATTGCAGCCGTCCCAGGCAAGCTAGAGAGGATCTTTTTGGACATTTGAAAGAGCACCTCCTCCCCTACGTAGTCCTAAAGTTTCATTTGATTCCGGCTTTGACTTTGGCCAGGAGACGATCGGAAATGATACCCCAAGATCGCGAAAACCCCAAAAAATTAAAAGTTGATTTTGCATAGTTTGGCTGCTCTAGCTGATGTCGTTTGGCCTGTAGAGCAGTCTAAAGGTATTTTCGGGAACATTTGCTGAGTGCTGGCGAGTAAAATCGAAATTTTGAAAATTGGTCCTGTTCAACTTTGACCACTCTAACTGCCGTAGTTTAGCCTGTAGAGCGGTTTAAAGTTTTTCAAACTATTTTTCGTGATTGCAGCCGTCCCAGGCAAGCTAGAGAGGATCTTTTTGGACATTTGAAAGAGCACCTCCTCCCCTACGTAGTCCTAAAGTTTCATTTGATTCCGGCTTTGACTTTGGCCAGGAGACGATCGGAAATGATACCCCAAGTTCGCGAAAACTTCAAAAAATTAAAACATTATTTTGCATAGTTTGGCTGCTCTAGCTGATGTCGTTTGGCCTGTAGAGCAGTCTAAAGGTATTTTCGGGAACATTTGCTGAGTGCTGGCGAGTAAAATCGAAATTTTGAAAATTGGTCCTGTTCAACTTTGACCACTCTAACTGCCGTAGTTTAGCCTGTAGAGCGGTTTAAAGTTTTTCAAACTTTTTTTCGTGATTGCAGCCGTCCCAGGCAAGCTAGAGAGGATCTTTTTGGACATTTGAAAGAGCACCTCCTCCCCTACGTAGTCCTAAAGTTTCATTTGATTCCGGCTTTGACTTTGGCCAGGAGACGATCGGAAATGATACCCCAAGATCGCGAAAACTTCAAAAAATTAAAACATTATTTTGCATAGTTTGGCTGCTCTAGCTGTTGTCGTTTGGCCTGTAGAGCAGTCTAAAGGTATTTTCGGGAACATTTGCTGAGTGCTGGCGAGTAAAATCGAAATTTTGAAAATTGGTCCTGTTCAACTTTGACCACTCTAACTGCCGTAGTTTAGCCTGTAGAGCGGTTTAAAGTTTTTCAAACTTTTTTTTCGTGATTGCAGCCGTCCCAGGCAAGCTAGAGAGGATCTTTTTGGACATTTGAAAGAGCACCTCCTCCCCTACGTAGTCCTAAAGTTTCATTTGATTCCGGCTTTGACTTTGGCCAGG
Organism: Coelopa pilipes; assembly: GCA_947389925.1. NCBI lineage: Eukaryota > Metazoa > Arthropoda > Insecta > Diptera > Coelopidae > Coelopa > Coelopa pilipes. The sequence continues at coordinate 40,909,696 of OX376698.1, read as the reverse complement.
AGACGATCGGAAATGATACCCCAAGATCGCGAAAACTTCAAAAAATTAAAACATTATTTTGCATAGTTTGGCTGCTCTAGCTGTTGTCATTTGGCCTGTAGAGCAGTCTAAAGGTATTTTCGGGAACATTTGCTGAGTGCTGGCGAGTAAAATCGAAATTTTGAAAATTGGTCCTGTTCAACTTTTACCCCTCTAACTGCCGTAGTTCAGCCTGTAGAGCGGTTTAAAGTTTTTCAAACTTTTTTCGTGATTGCAGCCGTCCCAGGAAAGCTAGAGAGGATCTTTTTGGACATTTGAAAGAGCACCTCCTCCCCTACGTAGTCCTAAAGTTTCATTTGATTCCGGCTTTTATTTTGGCCAGGAGACGATCAAGAATCAGACACCAATGTGGCGAAAAGCTCAAATTTATAATGTCTGTGACTTGTAGTTGTGTCACGCATATTGTGTTTTCAAAACTATTGGGTTATGCACTGACTGTGGCTATTGGTTTGAGAAGCGCTGTTCCTACAGTTTTTGTAGTCACGTTTTCATAGCCTTGACATCTACTGACTTATAGTTTGTACACAAACCATTGTCATGTGCTATTGAGTTGTAGTGTACCATGTATTGCTTGCAATTATTATTTTGTTATTAATTCATTTATTTAGTGTGGTTGTTATCTCTTTTTTAAGCATTATAACTAAGATGGATTTTAAATATAAGTCAAGTCATAATAAAGCATTCAATAACTTTAAATTATGGTAATTTGTGTTCGGTGCATTAAGTAAACTCCTAGTCTGTAGCCCGAGCTCCGGCTCCGCTCCTGCGTCTCCTCAGAAGAGCGTCTCCCGCATGGGTTTGTGCACCACCACTATCGGCTCTCGTTCCGACGAAGACGACTCGTCCCTCGCGGCCGCCGCTGCCGCCGCACTGAAGTTGCCGCTGGTCCGTCGACTGGTCGAGTTGCGGCGGCGTTTGCGCTTCCCCAGCTCCACGTCCAGCTCCCCGTCCGAAGACGAGTAGTCGACGTCAGGCATCGACGCCACCTCCGGGTCCACGAGCACCTGGAAGTCGCTGCCGTCCGAGCTGGAGTTCGACCGGGACTTCGCCGCGCGACCGAAGTGGTCCTCGACGGCGGGGTCGAGTCGGGCGCCCGCCCCCTTGACTCTGTTCGTCGTCGAGGATGTCCCGCTGCTCGAGGGCTGCTCAGACTGCGTGGCGCCGGGCTTCGGCTTGCGGCGGGCGAAGGGGCTGCTGGGCTGGCTGCTGGCGTCGAACTCGGGGTCGGTGAGGAACTCGACGCTGTCGGCCCGCAGGCAGGCGCGTCGGAAGGGCGGTATCTCGGCGATCTTGGGTCGGCGCCTCGAGTACGGGCTGTGCTCGTAGCCCTGGAAGTTGCCGATCTTCTCGGCGCTCTGCATGTTCTGCGCCTTCAGCAGGGCGGGCCCGAAGCGGTCGTCCTCGATGCTGAAGCGGCGGCTGCCCGAGCCCGGGTTGTGCTCGACGCGCCCGGTGCGCCGGAAGGTGCCGACAGGCGCCATCCGCTCCTTGTCGCGGTTCGACAGCATCTCCTCGCTGCGGAAGCGCGACCGGTGATCGAGAACCAGGTCTTCGTCTCCGTCCTCTTCGAGCTCATCCTCGGGCAGCTGTTCGTCGGGGTCGGTGCGCGAGCGCAGCAGAAGCCGTTTGCGGGCGGAGCGAGTCGAGGCCGACGTCAGGTCGACCATGGATTTGACCGGCCGCTCGAGCTTCGGCATCAGCAGCGCATCCTCGTACGAGGGCAGGTTCGTCTCGAAGGCGTTGGGCGCGTTCGGCGTGCCCTCCTCCTGCAGCATCCGGGCGTTCTGGCGCCGTCTGAAAGAGTCACAGATCAGAGATCAGCGAGACAGGATGTTTAACGACTCGTTTGACTCACATTTGCTGCATCTCCTCCTGGTTGCGCTGGTACTCGAGGTTGTTGAGGCGATCCTTGCGCCCGGCCAAGTACTTCTGGAAGCAGGAGAACAGGAAGATCAGCACGCCGATCACCATGATGCTCAGCATGATCGTCGTCCAGACCTTCTCGGCGCCGCGCGTTTGCCCGTTCGCCACCCAGATGTCGCGGCAGGCCGCCTCCCACGTCTGGCCGTAGTAGGGGGTGGGCGAGGCGCAGCGCACGTTGCTTTTGTCCTTCAGCTACAGGACAAACATAGGGAACAAGGTCAGAGGGTGAAGCTGAAGAGGGTGGGCGACGTACCTTGGGCGGGTTGGCGGTCAGGAAGTCGTAGAAGTCGACGAACGCCGGGTCCTGGCAGTTGCAGATCCAGGGGTTGTCGCTGATCCAGATCTGATCGAGGTAGCGGTTGGAGCGGAAGAACTCCGTCGCGAAGGGGTTCGTGAAACGGTTCCCGTTCAGCCACAGGCTGGCCAGTTCGGGGAAGTCGCGGAAAGTCGTGTTGCGGATGCCCGTCAGCCTGGGAGCCGAGAACAAGAGACACTGAGTAACCTCCCAATAGCGAATGGACGACGACCGAGACTCACCGACAGTTGGCCAGACTCAGCTTCTGCAGCGTCTCCGAGCGCATCCCGCTGGGGATCTCGCGGACGAGGTTGTTCGAGAGGTCCAGGCGCTGCAGACTCGAGAGGCCCGAAAAGGCCGTCGCGTCGATGGCGATGATCTCGCACCAGCTGAGGTTGATGTCGCGCAGCGAGTTCGACACCAGCTTCGTGAAACGCTCGATGAAGTTGCGACTCAGGTTGACCGAGACGAGGGCGTCGTTGGCCCGGAACAGGTTGCGATCGAGCCGCGCGATCTCGTTGTACGACAGATCGAGCTTCGTCAGCCGCCGCAGCCGGCCGAAGGATTCGCTGTCCAGAGCGCGCAGCGAGTTGCGGCTCAGGTCGAGCACCTCGAGCTGGGTGTTGTTGGCGAAGGTGCTGCCGGTGACCGAGCGTAACATGTTGCCGCGCAGCCGCAGGATCGACAGGCTAGGTAAGCCGCCCAGGTCGATCGTCTCCAGGTTGCAGAACGACACGTCCAGCTCACCCAGGGTCGGCGAGTAGAGCGCGTCGTCCCCGGACTTGGAGCCCCCGACCTGCAGAGCCGGGTTCCACGAGAGGTTCAGGGCTTCCAGGTTGGGCAGGCCCTCCAGCAGGAAGGCGCCGAAGCGCTGCAGGCTGCAGTTGCTCAGCTCGAGGACGCGCAGCGAGCGCGACGGCAGTGAGCCCAAGGTGGTCAGCGGGTTGTCCGACAGGATCAGGCGGTCGAGGTTGGGCAGCCCGTTCAGCAGGTGGTCGCCAGCCGCGGTCGTGATGCCGCAGTCGCGCAGCTCCAGCTGGTTCAGCGACTCGCTGATCAGCGTCCACTGAGGGTTCTCGTCGGCGAAGCTGCCCAGGGCGTTGCCCGAGAGGCTGAGCCGTTTCAGGCTCGTGGCGTGCTTGAAGGCCACATTTGGGCTGATGCTGGCCCAGCTGGCGATGCTGTTGTTGGTCAACAGCAACGTGCGCAGCGACAGGAAGCCCAGCAGGGCGTTGGGGTCGAGGAACTCGATCTGGTTATTGGAGAGATCAAGGTGGATCAGGGCGTCGATGTGCGAGAGCTGCGTGGGGAACTCGACGAAGTGGTTGCCGGATAGGTCGAGGTGCTCGATCGGCATCTCCTCGAACTCGGGGCACTCGACGAGGCCGGTGCGGGCGCAGTTGACCTCGAGGCTGTCCAGCACCCAGGAGCACTTGCAGTTCGCCGGACACGTCACGGCCGAGGCCGCGGGCGGGGCGGCGACGAAGACGAGGACGACGACTGCGGCGAACAGGCGGACGGCGAAGCGTGGCGGGGACATCGTGGAGGAGGAGGTCGTCAGCAGCGGGACGACGATGGATTCATCTGGGGGAGGACAAACGACCATTAGACTAGGCATGGATATAAATTCAGGGATTTATTCAAGGAGCTCCTGAGTCGGTTGGAGCTGTCGTGATCCCGAATCGGTAGCGTCCGATATCGAAAGTCTTCAGTTTTACTACGTCTTTTCGATAAAACAATATCAATAATAATTGCGTTGCAAATTTGAATGGCTTTCGTTTCTATTCGCCCAATCGAGTAATCAGACAATATCTGCGAACGTCTAGCAAAAGTCTACGAGCTCTCAGCCAAGCCCCCCTCCCCTTCCATCCCACTTGTTTGCTAGTAAATCGTAATAGAAGTCTATAAATATTCCTGCTGACGACTTCAACAAGTTCGAATTTGCAAATTTGTGAGGAATAAAGCGATAGTTGCCGAGATATTGCGTATATTCGTCGCGTCCAGTTCAATTCATATTTGAGGACGTTTTTTTCTAGCTTTTCTCTATTTCGATTTGTTGTTCTTATTGTGTCGATGGTTGTTTTTGTTTTGCGCTCTCGGTGAGGTTGTGAAAATCTAGCTTAATCTTATCGCCGCCGTTATCTCGGTTATCAGCTGCACTGGAGGAGCCTCGAATGCACTTCGATTCGCGCTTTGGCTTTCTTTGGAACTACATAGTGTTTTGGAGCGAATGTTTATAAAAATCCGCCTTGGAAAATGGATCGAAAATCGTGCTTTTCGATTGTGGAGAAGTGGAATCGGATTGATTGAAATGACTTTAGTTTCTCCAAGTAACTTTCAACATATGAATAAATACTAAAATATTTTCTTTCATGAATGATAATATTATAACATATAGGAATAATGTAAAAGTCACCAAAAACGAAACTATAGAATAAAAAAACAAAAGATTTCCCACACAACTAAATATTTGCAGAACTAATTAGGGTCTAAAGAAATCAAAAATAGCTCGAAAATTCCACACCAAGTTAAGATAAGAACCGCAAATCCCCCGAGTGCGTGGGATTTGGAAACTTCCGACTCCGTCCATAAAACGTAAATGTTTTCAGCGTGGCCAAAGGTCAAGTCTCAGTACCTGTGGTCAACAAGTTCCTCGCAATGATGTCAGCAGCATCGAAATCCAATGGAAGTAATAAAGGATTTTCCAATCGTTTTTCTGCTCTTTCTCTCTCTCCGGTTGTTAATTCCTACTTCTCTCGTGTACTTTTTTATCGATGTGTCACCAAGCATGTGTTTTTTGTTGTTACATTAAACAAATAAATCCACTGACTTATCGGAGCGTTTGAAGAAAAACTGGAGCATGGAGCATGTCCGCGATAAAGGCTTCTTTTCCACCTTTTCCCGAAGGTATTTCTTTCTCTGTTATTCCGGCTTGCACTTTTTTCGAACACTTTATTATTTGGCAATAAATTGGGATGGAATTCTTCACCTTTTCTATATAATCTTATTTGGTCTAGTTCGCGATCGACGCCCTTTTTAGGAGAATTCGTTGTTTGTCACTGCGTTCTGGGCTGCGTTTTTGGTCCCTCTCGCTCGCATGTTAGTTCGCGTTCCGCGTTCCGATCGAACTCTTCCTCGTCGACGACCACGGCGACTAATCGGCATTACTCACCTGTTGGCGGCCGAGACCGCGACTCTCGGCCCTCGTCCGAGGCCCGCTATCAGTTCGATTCGGCGGCTTATCAGTGGGCCTCGTTGGGCTGATAAGATAAGCCGAGGAGTCGTCGTCGGTGTCGTCGTCTTCGTCGTCGTTGTTGTCATCGGAGAGCGACAGAGACGGCGCTAGAGAGAGATCGCCTTTGCCGTTGTATATTTGTGTATTTAATTGCCGTTCCTCAAGTGCAATTTCGTGGTCGGCCGGTACTGATTACCGACAAGCCGGAGTATTCAATCGTTCCCCATGCATGCTCGCATGAACCGTGAGCTTCCTCGTTCGGTCCGTTTGTTGATAACCACGAAATGATCTTCGACATTCACCTCCAGTGAGTTGAAACCAGCTCCACAGACCGCGACATCGTCAACACCACGGGCTCTTCCCCAATTTCTCCAACATCTCCGCATCGTCTTCTTTTCTCTCTTGTTTTTGTTGATGTTTTCTGAAACCGTGGTGACTTTTGCTCAAATAAGTGCCCTTTACGTTTAGTTAAACGTCTGCTGGAATTATATTGTTGTTGGGGCGAGGAGCTGTAAACAATAACAACTCTGTGAGACCCGCCTGCATTTGTCGAATGCATTTATTCGGCTGTCGCTTACGTTGAGGTGGCAACGCCTTAAGTCTTCTTCGGGCGTTGTCGCTGATTTCGTGCTCGAGTAGTGATAACGAATGCGTACCGAGTGGGGAGTAACCGGAGTTGCAGTAACGAGTTGCAGTCGTTGATAGAAATAAGGCAAAAGATGTTGATCTCTACAAGAACAATAGTCTTTTCTTTTCGACAAGAAATATAGTTTTTAATTTCCTTATAGACTTGTTTTAGACTCAATCAAATTAATCACATATTTCAGGATTTGCTAATGGTTCCAGTAGAACTATTCGTTTGTGAATTATTCGTTGGCTGAGCGCCACCAACAATTTGTTGAAACAACAAATCCCTTTCGGTTCAACGCGAGAAGTGCATCCGTCCATCGAGCCATCCATTCATTCGTGCTTCCGTCCGCCACCACCTTCGCACTAATCGCCATTGATTTCCGCCATCACCTCAAGCCCACTCCCCTGCCCTGCCCTGCTCCGCAATCCTTGAGTCGGTCCTTAAAAAACATTTTTCTATTTCTCCAACGCAGCAGAAATAGACAGATTTCCCATTCTTTAGGGAGAAAAAACTGAAAAAAAAAATAAAAACAAACCACAAAACACAAAATAGAACGAAATACAGTAAAGTGAAATAAAATAAAATAAAATAACGAAGCCAGCGCACTATATTTACGCTGGCAGAGCATTAAAAATAAAGCGATCCTTAAAAAATAAACCTCCCACTTGCGTGTCCTGGAGCTGCGAGTCCTCCAGTCCTACCGCTGCTGTTGTTGTCGGTGCTGTTGCTGTTGTAGTTGCCAGGAGTGTTGACAGTTGTCGCATCGTGGAATTATTGTAATGAAGCGTAGACGAATTGAAAGCGACACGCAAACAACCCGGGGGCAGGCGGAACCGAGAGGCAGCGACGGACAGACAGAGCCGAGGACACGGCGCCCCCTCCCTCCGTCCGAAGGATAACGAATCAAGCGTCGGGCGGATGCTGAAAGTGCGAGGTTGAAAATCCGTTGACATCTCCCCGCATGCCTTGTCCGCTTCTAACGACGACAGGAGTCGAGGTCGAAAGTCGGCGACGGCGGCGGCGACGCAGGTCTGATAAGGAGAACTTCGGAAGTCGCGTTGTCGGGTTGACGAAAAAAGGATCCGAGCGACTGCGAGTCGCTGTCGTTGTCGTGCGTCACCCACGTTGTTATTGTTGTTGTTGCAGTCGTCGTCATCTCCTTGAATAGGAATCGAATTGAAAACTACTCGAGTCAACCACCGATTGTCTCTTCCGCTCGTGCGTATTCGACGCGCTCGCCAGGAAACGCGTCGACACTTTTTCGCCCTTCACCCCTGCCCGCGACCGGGCCATCCTCGGATCCGCCCGCCATCATTCATCCGTCGTCAACAACCTCCGAGGAGTTGTCGTCGTAGTCCTCCTCAACCTTGTCGTCTCCTCAGCCGCCGTCCTCAGTCCCTTTGTCGCTCGCTAAGTCCCTCGATAATGAGACGCATTACGCCGATTCCTTCGACGACTTCGACTTTGTTGTCGTCGCTGTCGCTATCGCTATCGGCGGCCTCGCGGTTTCGCGGTCCCTTCAGGACGCCCCAGGCCGCCCCAGGCCGGCCCGGGCCGCGCTCACGGATAATTAGCTACTTTGCCAGCGCTAAGACGCGTCATCTGCGTCGAGGTCGTCTGTCGTCCGTCGTCCGCCGTCCGTAGTCCGTGTCCCATTGAGTCATCGTCCCGATTTCGCTCGGCCTCCCCCTCGCCTGGCTACTGTCTGTCCCTGATCCTGTGCCATGTCGTCGTCGTCATCATCGTTGCGCTGTGAACCTCAACAGTTGAAATCACAAAAGTCTCCGCCTGATAATGGAATGGATTGATTTTCGCTTATTTTAATCCTTAAACGCGCACTTTTAAGGATGTTTCTTAAGAATTTTCTTCTTCGCATTTTCGATTTTTCTCCAGATTTTCGTTTTTGGTCTTTCCTTTCAACATTGGGTTTTTGTTTTGGAAAAGTAGAAAGAGAGGAGCCGCGGTGTTTTCTGAACGCATTTTTAATTTCTCTCACAGAACGATTTCCTTTCAAGTATGTTTCGCTTCTTTTGTGACATTTTTTCTCCCGATTCGATTTGATGTCGTCGCTGTTCTTGTTGTTGTTGTTATTTTATCATGTCCTTCCGATTGCCGAAGGAAGGACGCCGTAAGCCGCTTGAAGTGGATTTATGTTCGCGGCGCAGGGAGGGCGGTGCGAGTTCGTCCCCGGAAGCCGATGTAAATCGCTTTGTTAAGTTCTCCCAGGGATGGACCATGGCCATGAACCACCTGGATTCACCCACCACCTCGCAATCGCCGCTCCCGCCCACCTGCTCTGAAATGAGGACCTCCACAGGACCCGCTGTAAATTTACATTTTCTAAATTCACCTGCAAAACAACTTTCTGGGCCACAAAACGAACACAGGACAGCGAAGAAAGAAAGAGAGAGGGAGGAAGGTGGAGGAAGCTTCCAGATAGAGGTGAAAAAATGGTGACAAACGACTGCAACGCGATTCCGGGAACCTCCGCCAAGTCGCGTCATTTTGGGTGGGTCCGCGCCCACGTTGCTGCAGTTGGTCCTTGTTGTCCCTGTTGTTGTATATGCAAACATCTCGCGGAGTGCAGTTATTAATGAGACCCTGCCGGAAACTGCACAGGTGGCGGGCGGGGGACGAACGCAGGACGAGGGTTTTACACGAAAAATGCCGGCGACCAAAGTGGGAAAAATACACAGCGTGGGAAGAGGAGGCTGAGGCAGAGGGTAGGAGGAGGCGAGTCAGCCAACATGTTATTTATTAACTGAAACGCAACTGCACGACACGCCTCCCACCTCTCCCACTGCTCTCTTCATCTCCTCGACCACCAAGCAACACTACACTGGCTCCTCTGCCCCTCCCCTCTGGGCCCGCGTACGTAAATTTGCTGCTCATTACGACGACGCCCACGATAAGCAAATGTCTTCTGACGCTTCCGGCGTCTGTGGGTTCGTGTGTGGGTGGGAGTTTTGAGAAAGTGTCCTTTAGTCTGTGGGGTGCGTGGGGTCGGTGGGAGCTGAGAAATCCGTTATGCTCTGGCAATAAAAACGCGAAGGCGAACAAATCACGATGCGATTGAAATGGGAAGAAAATAAAAGGAAGAAAAACCTCGCAGCAGGACGGACGGCGGCGCATTCATATTTAAATGTCTTTGACGAATCACATGCGAGATAAGCGCAAATTGTTTTTGCATAAAATTATGGCACATACTTTCGGGCGCATTCCATTGTGGCATACTTTCCGGCGCGACTCCCTGACACTTTATTAGTTATTTTTGCCGCTCCCAAGGACTGGGATCTCGTGGAGATTCCTCCCGAAATTGGGGGTTTGAATTTCGCTGGCTTATCTTTATGGCATCTCGGACGATTTATACTTGCTTGACGAGCGCGAACGCCTCGGGGCAGGCAACGATTCCGACGACTGTCCGCCGTCGATGGCCGTACAATTGCCACAGTGGCACTTTTTCAGCTTATTTTCAGCCGCAAATGATTCAGCCCTAATTGAATCACGCGGATTCCGTTCACCCCTCGACGCCGCCGAATCCAGCGCCTCTCATCATCGTCATCTTCATCGCCTTCTGTCAGCATCGCCTTCAGTCAGCATCAGTCGAAGCCATCTCCGAACGTAGACGTCGTCGTCGTCGCCGTCGTCGCCATCATCGTTGCCATTGCATTTGCTCCCTTATCGGCCACTCAATGCTTCCTCCCGACAGGCATTCGACGTCCCCTCCCGCTGTCCATCTGGCCCCGTGACACTTTTGATTTGGAGCTCGTCCTTCCTTCGGTGACACCTTCGTCCGCCTCTCCACTAAAGCTGCAAATTATCTCCTCTGCCTATCCCGGACCAGGACACTTCCGTCGACCGTCCGTCGTCATTTCCACATTTCGGCCAGGCGCCTGTTATTTTGGGGTGAAAACTATGCGAAACCCACGTCGCCTCATCGCACCTCATCGCCTAATTGAATGGCTCTTCTTCAGTCAGTGCAATAACAATAAAAATTTTCTAATCTTCTTCTCATGCTCGTCACACTTCCCTCCATATCCCCATATCACGGGCCACTCTGATCACACGGCTGTCCTTGTGTATCCTGGAGTCTTTGGACCACTTCCGCTTGGACACACGGCACCGGAAGAGCTTCTGTCCGAGGCGAAATGAACTGTCAGAAGTTTGGTCCGTGGCCCACGACGAGTCTCTGACACCTTGCAGGAGTCGCTCGATCTCGGAATGGAGATAATTTTAAATACTGAAACATTGATTTTGGGAGCGAGTGAAGGAAGCGGTCGAGAGTTTTCTACGAAATGAATCTGCGAAATGAATCCTAGTCTTGATTAGATCCAATTTGAAATCGTCATGAAACCAACATGATCTCTTTAAGATCCACCACGCGGGAAGCCAAATGAATGCCCTTAAATACCAACTAGGGAGTCTGAAGGTGGTTGGCGTGCGGTGGGGGAAAAGAAAAAGAAGATTTCTCCCGAGGTGGTGCGATGGAACTTCTTTATCGAAGCAACAGTTGCGGAGACACGCGAAAGATATCCGAACGACAGATAACCACTGAAGGCTCAAGATATAGACAGAGAGTTGGGTGGGGTGGAGGAAGGAGTCGGCGTACGGATGGGTGTCTGAAGGTGCCCTGATTCCGAGTCGCCGCACGCAATGCGAAGTGAACTTTTAAATAGCTTAGAAGGCAATAAATTTCGATTTCGCCAACTTAAATGCTTTATGAATTATTTGATTATACAGCAGGACTCGCGGAAGGGGTAGCACGGGAAGGGTGAGGGTGTGGTGCTGGTGAGGTGCCAGAGGTAGCAGCCTAAATCTACAGTCGCGCCGAGGGCTGGGGGCGGAGGTCGAGGAATTGTCTTAGGAATTTTGGAATTTTTGCGATGCCGTCGCACCACTGCCGACGACTCCTGAGACCAGCGATAGCGCCGATACCCACTCCACGACCCGCTCCGCCCCCTCCCGTCCTTCTCTCGCTCGCTCTGCTCCCGTCGACTGCCGCCTGGCGAAGACACTGGCATAGATTTAAAATATTAAGACGTTGCCAGATTTCAGACAGCGACGAGCGCACGCGGAGGGCGGGAGGGCTCGAAGGAGCGACCGTGACTGGGGGTAAAAGGGTAATAAATCAGCTCGTATTAGTTTTTCGAAAATTTATTCCTGCGGCGAGCCCACCGTTCCAGCAGCCGGCCGGCGAGTCGAGGAGGTTTCGTTGTGTGCTTCGGGCGCAGGGCGCTCGCTTGGCGGGCGTCGTCTAATGAGAGATTCTCGACGGCGGCAGGTCGGAGATGCGTCGCCCGCTATCAGCAGACAGCGTCACTCGAGGCCACGGCCACGGCTGCAGGTGCCGGCGAACGGTGAACGGCGAACGGGCTGAGCAGCTGAGGCGGCCGTAAGAAAGGCGTGTAAGACGTTCGCCGAGGTGGCGGAGGGATGAGGGGCGGATTCTCGGGGGTGGGCGGCTGGTTCGCTTTAGGTCGCGTTAAGCCCCGCTCTCATAATTCATTTCGAATGAGATCGAGAGACCGAGCCGAGCCGAGTCCCGTCCCGTTCCGTTCCGTGCTTCGGACCTCGGAATATTCATATTCATTACCGTTGTTTCGATTGCATGCAGCTCCTTCGGCTGGTCGCCCTGCATACTTTTCGGCGCTTTTGCATAAATTCTCGAAATTCCCCTCTCGTCTTCACCGATCTCAACAACTTGTTGGTCCTCGCCTCTGTTTTTTTTTTATCTCCTTCCCCCTCGTTCTCTTCCCGGCATTTTTAATGGCAAATCCTGGAAATTTATCGCTCCTGGAAACGACGCCAGGACTCCTCGCCGTCGTCGCAGCGTCTTAATAAATGGACTCCTTGGCGTTGGCTGGAGCTTCATTTATGAGTTATCGCCCCTGACAACGGGATTATCATTTTTACATTAGACCACCTCAGCCTCAACCACCTTCTGCTGCTTTGGAGAAAAGTTTTCTCCGAAGCCTTCATCGAGGCCATTAAAGACGCGGCGTCCTCGTCTTCGTTGGGATCCGGAATGACTTCGGTTTAGGCAAAACCCTCTGGGGGGTAATTTCGTATTACGTAATTATCATCGTAAATTACCCCGCATCAACTCGCCCCCTCTCTCTCGCACTACCTTTCACACCGTTGACTCTTCCTTCTTTGCCATTAAAAAAAGTTTTCTTCGCACTTTTTCCGCCGCCGAGATTGAATTGAAATGAATTGAAATGAGTTGGAAAAGAATTGAATTAAGTGCGAAATTTCACGCCACTGAGCACTGAGCTAGAGGGGGGGGGGGGGGTTTGCATGGCCAAGGGTATTTAATCCTTAATCATGTTTCAGAGGACGGGGTGACCTGGGCAAGATCGCTAAGAGAGTCAGCCGTGGAGAGATTGATGAATAGTAGCAGAACACGAAAAATATAATAGAATTACCTAATAAGAAAATCCCCTTGAGCTCCTCGAAGAACAATCCTTTACCGCGCCCACATCCTGGGCAAATCCTTCGGCTACTTAACATCCCTTTCGCTCCGGACATGTGGGACTCGGTCGTCCGTTCCTTGAGCTTGAGCTTCTCCCGTGGCCGCCTCGAGAAACCCCAACCGCCCGGGCCAATGACAAGCCAAGGCTCCCGGGACACTAATCACCCGGGCCATTTGAAGGAGTCGCAGAGGAGGCGGGGGGGGGAGAAGTAGTCAAGAGCTGGGCGCTAAGCGAGGATGTCCTTTCCCAGGACACGCGATGGCGACAGAGCGAGCGGCTCGGGCTTCGATGGCGTTTCTCTGGCATTAAATCCAGGGCGAAAACATTTCATTATTAATTCCGGGCGGCATATGAACGGCAGGACACCACGTCCGCATCCAGGACACACACACACACACACACTCAGGGATGCGGACACGAACACGGAGGCGCACTCCAAGGCAGAAGTGTCATCAAAAGATAATAATTCTTATTAGGGACAGGACGACGCGTCGTGGCCCGATGGTGGAAGGACGAGCGGGGAAGAAGAGGCCGGCGTTTAAGATTTAACAGCGCAAAATTATGACATCGATGTTGTTGTAGTTGTTGTTGTTGTTGTATTTGGAGAGCATTAAGTATCGTATATATGACAACAAAGGCTTAGAATCGCACCCACCCTCGGCGAACGGCCAACAACAGCAGGAGGGACTAAGACCAGCAGCAGCGGCGGCAGCAACAACAACGACAACACTAACAGCAAGTGAGCCAACAGCCAGGACATGCAACAACAATTAAGAACAAACAGCGTAACGCATCGCATCCGCACCCGGATCGGGATCCCCGGTGGAAGAAGCAGACGGAGTTGGAGATGGAGTAGGAGGTGGAACCAAGTGGGTCGCAGAGGGATCTTAAGCATGGAGCGATTATTATTTATTTTCTTAATTATTCCTTCACTTCAGCCGAGTCCTCCTGCTACTCCTCCTTCGGGCAAATCCTTTTGCATAATATATTTATTTCCTTCCGAGATTTTTCCGTCCGCCGCCTGGAGCCTGGACCTGGACCAGTGTTGTCTGTGTGGCGCTCGCAGGACACACATGGTCCTTACCGTTTCAGTTGCTACTTGAATCGCTCTCTCTCTCTCTCTGTTTCCCGTGGACGGCCCGAAGTTGAGGCGAGCGCGAAGAAACTTTCGCTGTCGCACCTTATCCTCGAGCCCTGTCTCAAGCTCTGGCTCCTGCCGATGTGGCCAATAATTTTGCCTCGGCTCGACGTGTGTACCTTCTTGATGTTGTTGGCGTTGTTGTCTTTGTTGTTGTTGTTAATGAAAAGTCTTAACAGCGCGAGTTCTTTAATTATTATTTATAGCCTTTCGGTCGCAGCCGCCTCCTGGGTCCTGCCTCTCCTGCGTTTCCTCTTAGCGCAATCAGGATTTCCTTCTATTTTAGTTTAGTTCTCGTTGTTGCTTTCGTTACTGCTCTCTGTTGTTGTGGCTGCTGCTGCTCGTGCCATGGCTGTGTTGCCAATAATAATAATAATAAGCGGATTTTTCCCCACACATCGCAGGCGGAAGAGGCGATAAATTTCATTGCATTAATCCCGATGTTTCAGTCCTTAATTGGATCCTATATCGCCTGGCGATGCCACGCCATTAAACCTACATGGCCTTCGGTGGCATCCCAATCAGGGTGGCTGTCGATTGACCTTTGGTCAGTTGCCTGCTGTGAAATCCACTTTGAGTTCCTTCTTATGGTTTCGCAAGAGGAGCCCCTGGAATTTCTCTCTCGGGAACGATGTATTTTCAACTCCTCTATCTTTCACCACGAACCATGAACCGCTAAACAAACCCCTGACTTCCTTAGCAGAACCCTTGACCGACGATTAAGGCATGCCATAGAATTAGGGATCAGGTCATAAAAACCTGCAGATCCCCGACGTCCTCACATTCGTCCGCGACAATTCTTCATTAACTTATTATCTACTTAAGCACAGCGGCCCACGCCCTCGTTACGCACCGACCTGACCCGCCACGCCCCTTCCAACGACTTCGTCTCCCCTCTAGACGTTGCTGTCCTTCGTCCTGTCTTCCACGTGGCCACACAAATCAAAGCGGTATTATTTTTACTTATGACCATTTAATTGGATATTTATTCATTTATATGTTTGCTCTCAATTTGCCAAATGAAGGAGACACACACAAACACGCAAGGCAACAAGACAGAAGTCACACAAGCACACACACACACATAAGAGGACAAGTACACAGAGAGTCGCCGAGATTCCCATGTAGTCGTCGTCGTCGTCGTCGCAGATGAGGATACCAGGAGTCGGCGAGCGGCCGCAGTTCGCACCAAAATGAGTCCGAACGAGTCCGGGCCCGTCTCCGCCGCAGCCCTCCCGTCTCCTGGCAAGCTCATTAGTTTTATTACCCCCGCCCCCGGCGCATCAGTCAAAGCCACAGAGCGGCCACGGCGGCCGGATGCAGTGCGGTGGTCGCTTTCGTGTAGTTTGCGCCGTGGTTGGGCTGCCACGTAATTGGCGAAAGTGTGAGAATGCGGGCGCTACTGATGAGGGGACGAGCGGCGGACAGACGGACGGACAGATGGACGGATGGACGGACGGCCGGCTGCTTAAACTTCGTCCTTTCGTCCATTTCGCCAATTGGGCTTGGCTGCCTTTGACGGCGCTTGAATCGTCCTCGCTGCCGTCTTAAGTCGCCTCTAATTTCCTCTTAATAAATTGAAGAATATCCTTTTTATTTACGACTGGCTTGGGGTCGTCGTTGTGGAGTGGAGTGGGTGCGCGTGTGTGTGTTTGCGGTCAGCCACAAGGATCATATTTCCGCCGGGAGCTGGGGGTCCTGCCGAGGTCTGTCGTCGCGGGAATTCGACGCGGTGACTTTTGCTTTGATTTCCGTCAGGTTCTGTGTTTAATTGAATGGCGACCTTTCCCGCTTCACTTGCTCGCTCTTTGTTTTTATTTCTCTCATTCATGCTCGTCAGATCTCCTTTGAGTAGGAAGTGTGTGCATGTGTGTGGGAGTCGTCAAGGATGTCAGGGATGACGAATCGCAGAGTTCGCTAATGAATTAGTGAGTGAAATCATAGGCAAATTAATTAATTATCCCCGATCAAAGGACAAATGCGGCTGACTTTTACCGGGGTGAAGTTGGGATTTTTGTCAACAAATCTACCGAAAAACAAATAATGATTTCGCAAAGATCGGAACCAATTGGCCTAATGAACTACACTGATATAACCAGATATGAAGGCAGGTTATGCTTTGTGGTAAACGATTTCAAAACCCATAATTTATTGAATAAATCAACCTTCATTTCATGCGGCTCTACGATACGAAGTCCTCGTTCAAGAAGTAGTTGCAGGAGTTGGAAGATATCCTCTAATTATGATATACCTGAGTGAGAAATTCCAGTCCATTCAAAGTTCTCGTTATTAACACCATAAAACAACGCGAAACTTTCCCGAGAAACACCTGAAAATGAAGTTTTGTGCGATTGCACTTAATTTTGTATAAAAAGAACCCGGCCCCGCCCGGCCCGGCCCAGTCAGAGAGCGAAAGAGCAACAAACACAGCGAAACAAATGGAAATTAAAAAGTTACGCATAAACGATTTATCAAAGGCATATAACAAGCATTCCACAACATCGCCGGAACTGCAAGGGCATGGGGCGAAGGAGGAGGAAGAAAAGAAGGAAGAACTAAACACAAAACACAATACAATAACTAGTTACGGGGGCGCGGCGAGAGGAAGTGTGGTGGAGGTGAAAACTTTATGCAAATAAAATGATGGCTCTTCTTAAAACCATCTCGAAAACTTGAAGGAATTCTCGAAATAGCCGGGCGCCCAAGTCCTGGTCTTTGCGGCTCCCACGGTCCACGGTCGACGGCCGACGGCCTGAGGGGGGTGGGGCGCTGGAACGTCGGCGAAACCAAAGAAAAGTGGAAAATTTTAATTAATGGATGAAGTTGTTGGGAATTTCGCAAGCTCAAAGAATGGACATGGAAAACATTTCGAGAATTTATGGTGGAAACGAATGCCAAGCTGCGGCTCGTGCTGCCAGAGCGAATGCTTAGGTATCTCCATGTTCCAGAAGCAGAAAGGAGCGACCGAGAGAGAGGGTGGTGTAGAGAAAGAGAGCGCGAATGCACTCAAAGGCGAAGAGAGAACGCGAAACATCTTTATTAAATTCAGGCGCTTTTTTCCGAGATGAGACCAGTGGATGGCGGCGAGGATGGGGGTGCGGCAGCGGGGCGACGGAGGAGGCGGTCGGGGCAGGCTCTGAATGGCTGGAAGGAGGCGGCCTTGGGAGGTCGGGGAGTGGGGCGTCGGCTGCTCTTCAAGAGCTCGTTCGCCTCGCCTGGGCATGAAGTAAATAAATACTCCCCATTCCTCTGGCCTCGCTCTTGCCGTGGTAGTTGAAGTGGTTTTGTTTAGTTTTTGTTGTTGCTGTTGTTCGAGTTGCTGTCGCCGTTTTTGTTGTTTTTGTGTTGGAGTTCTTGTTCTTGTGATTCGCCGTATTACCGTGGGCGTGTTCAACCGAACGCCGGCTGATGTGGCTTTCGTTGTTGTTGTTGCTGTTGCTGTTGCCTTTGCCTCTGCGTTTTTCAGTGGAGGATTTTTCGACTCCACCCGAGGGAGTGTTTCGGAGTTGCTTGTTTTTGTTTCTCGTGAATTTTATTTATTTAGCCTGGATTTGCTTGTCGCTCACTCCCGTCGTCGGGATGAGTCGGGAAATGGGCGGGTCCCAAACAAAACTTGGTCATTGAATAATTTGCGCAGAACTACTGATGATGAGAAATTTGTTTTAGAGCTAGCTTGGAATTTCTTCGCGAGGAAATTGACGGTAATTCGTTTTTTTTTTTTCATTCCCCGAAGGCCTTTTTCTCAGGATCTTTGCGAACTTGTTTCCTTCTCGAATAAGTCACGATGAAAAATTAGAGCGAGCACGGAATTCAGAAAATAAATTTCCAGCCACTGGCGAAGTTGTGGCGCCCACAACCCCGCCCCCCATTCCTCGACATCCTTTCCATGACTCTGATTTAAGACTTTGTCCCCCTCCCTCACCCTCGCCCACACTTCTTGAGTGAATATTAAAAACTCTAAAACACTTTGTTTCAGAAACTCCAGCATGGAGCGTAATAACTTACTCTGACTCCCCCCCCCCCCCACTCGGTCCCTCTGCCTCGCTGTCCCTCTGTTCCCTCCGCCCCCTCCAGTCCGGATGCTCACATGCTGATAACTCATAAAGTTGCACAAACAAACACACACAGAGGAGGAGTCGCCGAGCGCGAAGGCAGTGCAAAAGAGAGAAAAGGGGTGGAGGAGGAGCAGCTGAAATCAAGCGAAATAAAAACTCATTTTGCATTTTACGAATATTTATTTCTTGGCTGCTTATCAGTCGCAGAATAAAGGCGAAGGACCGAAGACGACCGTGAGGCAACGGGTGGGGGCGAGGAGGAAACACATTACATTACCACACATTAGCAGGACCGGCGACAAGACACATGCGTGCGGCTGTGTGTGTGTGTGTGTGTGTGTGTGTGTGTGTGTGGAGAACACAATGCTTTAGGGTGCATTCCTTGGTTTCCGCTTCCGCTGCCGTGGTTTTTTGCGTCGCCGTCGCCGCAGATGAACATTTATGCGAGCTCATAATTCACGGCCAACGCCTAATAAGACACCTCGTGGCCGCGGGCTGATAGGACGAGGGGCGCGGGACGCCGGAGGGTGTCAGGGTAGGCAGACGGAGGGGGAGGAGGGCGCTCGCAATAATCAAAGTCATATGTTTGGGAGTCGCATCGGCAGAGATCGCCCGGCGGTCGTGGGGCCGACGCGAGGCGCAAACGCGTTGCATACTTTCAGGCATCGCCGGAATTCGCCGCTGCCGCTCAATCGCACTTCCGTCCGGTGGTTGGTTCGTTCATTCGTTCGTTCATTCCTCCCCACCGAGAACCCACCGCCGACCGCCCCCTGCGCTTCACCCACCATCCAACCCACGTTTGAATTGTGTGAATTGATTTCGGTTTCTTTGGAAACCCCTCCGTCCCTAGGAAGTCACATCGCCTCATCTCGCCAATCATCCGAATCCATTTGATGTGATCCTGAAGTGCTCGGCTCAATTTCTCGCTTTGTTATGTAAAGTGTTTTTTATTCGCTTACTCCGCCACAGCTTTTTTCAATTGCCCTCGCCCTCGCCCTCACCCTTCGAACAACGTGTCCTTTTATCATTATCGTTATCCTATGCAAATTAGCTGATGGCCACACAGGATACGGCGCCCTGCGGTCGGTGGTCGTTGGTTTTCCCATGATCGAGAACCACCCTGTTTTACATCAACCTATGGTTTCAGTCGACTGTACCGTGGACTTTTGTTCAACTTGGCTGAGGCGCAAATTATTGAATTTAGAAGTGTTTTCTTTTTTTCCAGAAGAATATTTCTGTTATCAAAATGTCCCTTTCGTCGTTATCCTCCCATTAGAAGTAACTGAAGGCATTAAAATATGACAGATTTCAGATTCCTAAACCCCATAAACCTCCTTCCTCTATTAGCCGTGAAATGAAACGAACTGTAGTAAATTTGACATTTAAAAGTTTTTATTGGTTTTATTTCATTGTTTGCTGTATATTTTATTTAATCATTTCATTTGGTGTGAATGAAACAATTCAATTGCTGGTATTTTCAATGATTACGAACTGTTGGTTTTTACAATATGGAATAATCATTAATCATTTATTGGACTTAACGATTTACAAAAAACAAAAAAGAATTGATAAACAAACAAGGAAGAATACGCTAAACATTAAATTTTATTAAATTTACGCTCTACAATATAATACGTTTATTAATTTAAATTGTATTGATTCATACATATTCAATAAGTTATTCTTTAATTGTAATAAGATTTAGTTTGATTTAAATTTGTTTACTTATGTTTACGCTATCGTGTTTTCAGTAATCGAAGAAATCAATGCCCTTCGTATTAAATCGCATCGATAATCGATGGTCGACTATGGTCAATGAAATGTGTACAAATTACTAAAAATAACCGAGGTATTAAATACCCGTCAACATCTGTTGAACTGGAATTTCAAGGGAATTAAATTAATGTTAATTAATTGGTAAAAACTTAATTTTCATAGAACTTCACAAGATATGTTTTTTTGCTTCTTATTCGCAATTCAGAAATTATGTAATTACTACAAGGTCGACTTAAAGGAAAATAAGGCAAACTCCAATTCACAAACTAAATAATTAAATACTTTATTTGCTTGCACAATAATATTTACAATTTGAATTTGAAAGAGGTCTAAAATGAAATTTATTTTGTTTTAATAATCGTTATTGCTTAAGTTCTTATTTACCTTTTACTACTCTTGTATTCTTCTATGCTCTTTAGGCTTAAATTAAGTGTCGGTAGAATTAGAATTAGAATTAGAAATAGTTTATGTCTGGACATTGCGTTGAATTGTCATCTTTGGCTTCCTTGGGTTCACTTACGCTTAGTAATTGATTAATTTGATTATAAATACTTGTCTTGCTTACTCGTTACGCTCGTTACAAATAGCCAATTACTCGAAAGAACTAAACTTAGTCGCTAAACATTGCTGCATCACGCATTAACTGGGCTCGTGTCTGGGACTCAAATGGGGGTTTCTGCAATATCTCTAATACTACGGAGTTGAGTTGACCAATGTGGATGTAACCAAAGGATTTGATAAAACTTATTTACAATCGATCCCCATGCCATTCGGGAGATTTACACATGCGAATTCGTGGAACTGTTCAATGGATTTTAATTTTAAGTTTAATTTTCATTTGAATGGTTGAAACGTTACTGCTACGGACTTAAGAACTAATTTAACAATTAACTGCAATTAAGAGCGGGCCGTCCTGACTTCGGCCAGGGGATGCGCCGGGCGTTCAGTTGAAAGGGCAGTCGCTGCCGCCCTCCCGGGCCACGCCCCCTCAGTCGCGCTCCTCGTATTTGTGCACGAACGAGTTGAGGGCCGACATCTGCGAGCACTGGGAGGAGTCGTAGAGCGACATCTTGAGGCGTTTGCACTTGGCGCGGCGGTTCTTGAACCAGAACTGCACGTTTTTGCTCTCGAGTCGGGGGAACTTTTGCCTGGAAATAGCAAAAAAACATAAAATAATTAGTAAATTGTTGAAAAAAATAAACAACACAATTGTTGAATGTTTGAACCGAGTGAAATAAATGCGAACAAATGTTCTTAAATCTTCTTAGAGGGCGTCGAAGTAACCAGAGATCCTTTCGATTGAGGAACTGAATTTCCGAACTCTCTCTAATCACCTCAACGTCCCACCCACCCCAAAATCGGGCACACCCAGGGTTCGCCGCTCACCTGTAGGGCATCGTGTTCAAGTCCTCGGTGTACTTCAGGATCAAGTTGTGCGAGGGGTGCGTGTTCATCGCGAACCACTGCTCGAGCTTCGGCACCTCGGTGACGGGGTCGATGAAGGTCCGGTTCCGCTTGCGCCGCTCCTCGTTCGACAGGTTCGACAGGTTGAGGCTGCCCGAGCCCATCAGCGGATTCTGCTGCATCCCCGCAGCGGCGGCGGCCGCGGCGGCTGCGGCGTGGTGGGCGTGCGGATGGCCGGCGGCCGCCGCCGCCTGCCCGAAGCCGGGCATGTAGTGGCTCATGTACATGAAGGACTGCGAGAACATCGAGTTCGGCACCATCGGGAAGTGGAGGTCCTTGCGAGCGGCCACCGCCGCCGCGGCCGCCATGTCCGAGGGCGAGGGCGAGCGGTAGTCGTCCATCTGGCTGGTGTCGTTCTCGTTGTCGTCGTCGTCCTCGTCCATGTCGAGGTCCTCGTCCTCCTCCTGCTTGGGCGTGGTGCGTTTCGGCGACTCGGTCGACTGAATCTGTTGCTCCCGCTGCTCCTGCTGATCACCCGAGGGATGGCTGCTGCCGCCGTTGTTGTTGCTGGAGGTGCTATTGTTGTTGTTGCTGTTGTTGTTCGTGGCCTCCCCGCCATTCTGGCCCGCACCACTCGGCTGCTCGCTGGAGTTCTCGCTGTTCGCGTTGTTGTTGCTGCCGCTGCCACTATTGTTGTTGTTGTTGTTGTTGCCCGGCTCCTGCTCGCCGCGCTCGTCCTCATCGTCGCCGGTCGCGCCGCCGCTGACGCCGACTGCGCCGCCGCCGTCCTCCTCGTTGTAGCTGCCGGCTCGCGACCGCTCGGCCCGACAGAGCGACCCGTTCAGCAGGAGGTCCTGGGCCTCGCTCTCGTCGTCCTTCAGCGAGGAGCCGCGCCGACTCTGACTGCGCTCCTCGTCGTCGCCGTCGTCGTTGGCCCCCGCCGGCGGCGAGCGGTGGCGCTCGTGCGTGGTCAGCGACAGGGGCAGCTGCGGCGAGCACGGCCGGCTCTGGTCCTCCATGTCCATGTCCTCCGAGTGCTGGGACATCGTGTCGATGTCCTCGGACTTGAGGCTCAGCGGGCTCTTCAGGTAGTCGTGCGGGATCAGCATCCCGCCGGCTCCACCGACCCCACTGCCGCCGCCCATCTGCTGGCCGCCGCCGAGGCTGCCCGAGACGCTGCCGCCTCCGAGGCCGCCCGAGACGCCTCCGCCTCCGCCCCCGAGGCCCTGGCCCAGCTGCTGGCCGTGCTGGCCGAGGTAGCCGTTCATGGCCGCGTGCCCGAGGGCGCCGACCGCGCCGAGGCCGCCGCGCATCTCGGCCCGCTTCTGGGCGGCCCGGGCGTTCTTGAACCAGTAGACGACGTTGTTGACGTCGAGCGGCTTCCGGCCGCGGCGCGACTCGAGCGAGTTCAGCTGGACGACGTAGGTCTGGATCTGCTGGCGCGACGGGTGCGGGTTCTCCGAGAACCACTTCTGGAGCTTCGGCAGCTCCATCTCGGGGTCGAAGCTGGTCCGCATGCGCGTCTTCTGGTTGGGGTACGGCGTGTGGTGGCCGTGGTGGTGGTGCGTGTGGTGCATCGAGGCGTGCATGGCCGGGTGGACCATCATGTTGGGGTGCGGGGCGGTCGTGCCCGGCACCGCGGCGCCGTGGTGCGACCCGCCGACGCCGTCGTTCAGCAGCAGCGACTCCCGGCTGGCGCTGATGCCCGGGGCGACGCCGATGCCGGGGATCGAGGAGCCGCCGATGACGCTGCCGGCGCCCGCGGTCGCCGCGTGCAGGCCGGCCTGGGCGGCGGCGGCAGCGGCGGCGGCCGCAGCGACCGCGGCCGTGCCGACGGGGAAGTCCATGTCGCCGGGCACGGCGGGCGGGGCCGTCATGAAGGGCAGCATCTTGGGCGTCATGCTCGACTGGGGCGAGAGCTGGTTCGACCACCACTGGTCGAACTTGCGG
This sequence comes from Coelopa pilipes, assembly GCA_947389925.1. Lineage (NCBI taxonomy): Eukaryota > Metazoa > Arthropoda > Insecta > Diptera > Coelopidae > Coelopa > Coelopa pilipes. The sequence goes on along the minus strand of OX376698.1, from coordinate 40,886,777 downwards.
CGCACGTCGTCGGGGATCTCGCCGCCGGGGATGGCGAACGTGTTCTGGTAGGAGCTGCGGCAGATCTGCGAGAGGGTCACCTGGAGGGCGAGCGAAAACAGGGGTTAGAAAAAGGGCGTCATGTGTCATGTGGTTGGGGATTCGAGGGGGAAATCGAGTGGAACTTGGAGTGGGGATTCGAATGGAATTTTGAGTGGGGATTCGAGTGGAATTTTCCCGGGCCAGGTGATCCTTCCCACACGAGGTCCCTCGCCGAACCCACGCCAGTCCCGTGAACCGACCGACCGACCAACCATCGATCGATCGATCGATCTCGAGGTTCAATAAAATTGTCAAGTGCATCGGATTCACTTAGCCATAGCGGCAGCCATGATTTCAGAACGCTAAATCAAATGCACCATTAGGCGGTGTTTGTATGAACTTGGACTCAATGACGGGTCGGACGAGAGCGATTGCGATGGCGTTTCGGACTCGCAGCGTGGACTAAGACCATTGTCAGTGCTGTTGGTGGAGTGTCGTAGTAGCACAACTCGTAGATTAAACATCACTTATAATGAAACGAAACAAGTGTTTGCTTAGACAGATAATGGAATGGAACGGCCGGGCGGTTATCGTGGGCCCATCAAGAAGCCATCGCCATCGCCATCGGCCGGTTACCAAATCACTTAAGCCAATTTCGTACGACACGAATGTAATACCAGAAGGCATTACGGGCAATATTTATTTTCCCAATACTTGACTCGCCTCAGGTTCAGGGCTCCGGCCTACGGACATTAAAATCAGTGCCGATATATAGACAACTTCTTATCACATGATTATTGATTGCTAATGAAAATTGTGGAAATAAACTGAAATATGAACGTGCCAAGGGGGCACCGAGTAGGAGGGGGGTTGGGGCATCGTGGGGTTGGTGCATGGAAGGGCATTTGGCGAGTTAATACGAAAAATCGATGTGATTTACAATGGTGCCGTGGTGGTTTACGATATGATTACCGACGGCCAGGCACTGACTACAGTGATTTCTGCAATAAACAATTAAGCAAATTGACGTAGATTGCGACGCACGGTCACGAGGAGAGGGCGGTGGTTCGGAAGGGGTTGCGTGGAGGGTTGTCCGGGTTGCCAGGTGGCGGGAATGTGGAACCGGAAGAGCCGACACGCACACGCAAAGCTCGTCGGCGGCCCAGAGGGAGAGGAAGAAAGACAAACAGAAGGAAAACAAAAGATGCTTATCGGAGTGATATATCCGAATTCTCACACACAAACACACATACACACCCACACACACTGAACATAGACGTATTTAACTGTGTGTGAACGAACTATATCTCCTCACGTAATGAGTCCTCTGCCTAATGCCTCATATTTGCGAACTCGAGTGATTTTCCTTGCACTTGATTCCATCTCCTCGTTGGGGATTTGCTTAGTGAACCCAATAAATGGCCCGGCCTCGATAAGTCCTTGGGCTGCGTCGTGCTGCTAACCTCAAGAAATCCTGAATCAGCCTACGACTGCGTCGAAGCCGACGACGAGCTCGAGGGCGAATGCTTTCATCAAAGCCCCTCGACGTAATTATTTTTGAGCATGCTTTTCTAATCCGCATTTTCGACTTGGCAACAACAATAACTATTCGATTGCCTACAACGGGCATGCATGGAATCATGGAAACATTAATGACACACACACACACACACTCATACGCTCAATAATAGACCCACGCATTCGTGCGGTTTTTCAAGGTGTGAGTGAGTGAGCGAGCGGGAGTGAGATCGGGTGAGTGCGAAGGATTTGAATTGTAACAAAAGAGCGCTTAAAAGCTCCGATTACAGCGTGCGAGAGAGGGAGGGAGGGAGAGCGACTGAGAGATTGTCAAAGGAACGGAAGGGGTGACGCAAGTATCGGTGCTTGGCGGTGGGCGACCAAGTGGGCGATTGAGCGAGCGCCCATAGTTTGCTTAGCGACAGCTAATTGACAATGCGACAATGCCAGGCACATGCGGCACAGATCGAGGGTCGCGGGCGCGGGTGGTGCGGGGCGGCGGCTGTTTTTGGGCTTTCAAAGAAAACGCCGCCTTCGATCGCTCCCTGGGCGACAGGGCGCAGAAGGAGGTTGGGCTCAAGGTAGCAACGGGAAACACGGCGAAACCTCAAAATCCCCAGATAGTACACGGGATCCCGATGGCTGGCATTAATTATCACTACGACAGTATCGTCGTCGCGTTGCGCTCAGTGCAGGGCCCCAGAGCCCGACACTAATCCGCTTTAGAACAACTCCTAAACCGAGCTCTTTGAATGCGAGTACGAAAAGGACCTCGAGCCCGCCCCCGCATTTCCTCTTGAAATTTTTGCATTCATTAAATATTTGCTCTGGAAACTAGTCGTCTTCGGAGTGCGAGGGGTGGGCCCGTGACAACAACAACAACAGGAGGAGAATTAGCAACAACAACACTAACGACAAGGGCGGCCAAGACGAGTAATTGAAATAATCCATCACTGAACTTTTTGAGGAATTATCATTAAAATTTCATCGAAGGCGCCCGCCGTGCAGAACAAAGGGATTCGCTAATTTCCCACCCACGTGGGAGGAACTCGAGGGAGGAGTGGGTTTTGGTTTCTTCTTTTCGAATGTTCACTTGCCGAACTCACCTCGTCCAGGGGGCAGCCGGTGGAGCGCAGGACCGCGTGCGACTGCAGCACGAGGAGCTTCAGCAGCTTGTCCTTGATCTCGCCGAAGGGCGAGGGCTTGGCGCGCAGGATCACGATGCGCAGGGTCACCACGGAGGTCAGCTCGCCGATGATGTCGCAGACCGGCACCAGCGGGTTGTCCGAGATCTGCTCCAGGGGGATCGGCTTCCAGTTCTTGATGATCAGCGAGCCTGGCGGAGGGGATGGAAAACGAAAGTGAAATGAGAAAAATCGAGGCGCTCGGGAAGTCCTTCGATCCTTACCTCGTCCGGTGCTCGCGGTCTCCTGCGAGTAGCCGAGGCGCTGCAGGGCCGTCTGCACGATCTCCGACCAGGGCGTGGCCGCGGCCACGATCACGTAGCTGTCGGTCTCGATGTTCGGGCGCCGCTTCCAGGGGTTCCGCGTGTCGATCGTCAGCGAGGCCTGCAGCGAGTGCACGGACTCGACCACGCAGTGCAGGGGAAGCGACTTAGCTGCAAATACAGAAGGAGACAGAGACGTTATTGGGTGTCCACAGGCAGGGCGGGAGGTGGAATGAAATTTTCTTCAACCTAAGTTCACTCCAAACATCTTAGCAATTGTAATCAAAATTATTGTTCAATTAATTTAGTTTATTTTAAATTTCTGTAGTTTTTATTTTTTTTGTTGATGAATTTTATGAATTTTGGATGGTTGTGTTGTCGAAAGATTTTCGGATTTTCAACTGACAAGATTTGCCAAAGCCCATTCGATAGATTTTCAAATCCGTCGCCGAACCTAATTTCGAAGTGGAATTCTGAATTTCTCAATTCAATTCAAATTCAAATTCACTTCACCCAATTCTGGACGGGGATCAACGAGAGCTCTCTAGATTTTTCTTCACTCAATTAGTTTTCGTTAAATATTAAATCGACGCCGGCGACCTTGGCGTATTTCCCGATAATTGTTTGCGCCACTGCCGTAAACAATGGCTTTTCCCCATTCAGAACGAGCAGCCTGCTGGCAACCCTAGACGGATCTTCCTCGATCTTCCCCCTTTGGCCAAATGCACGGCTGCCTGTGGTCCAAGCTGCAGGTTCCGCGAATTCTTCCACTCAGGACGAGGGAATTCGCGAAGGACTCGGCCCGAGTTGGAGGAGGAGTTTCGTGGAAGGACGGATGAAAAGCTTTGCCGGGGCTTATGGGAAGAACAAAAGTTCGCTCTCTCTCTCACACCAGTTCGCCTGAGCACTTGTCTATTTATAGCTCAGCGAATATGGGCCAGTTAATAAATCCCAGTACTCGATTCGATGCGATGTTCGAACAAGTGCGTAGGGCAATAGCAACAACAACAACAATAGCAAAAACAATAACAAATCGTACAATTGCAAAAACAACAGCTTCATGAGCCTGAACTAGAACACGAATAGAGCTCAGTAGTATTGAATACTGGGCTCGCAAGTGACGCTAATCGCTGTTAATGCACTGCAAATAATATTAGTGCGATTTATGATTGTATTAATTAGCATTAGAGCCGGCTGTCGCCATGGCTATAGCCGCCGATGTAGAGGTATGTGTACATGTCCTGTGCCCATACGCAACAAAACACACATATGCACATGTACATGTGCTTAGACTTGACAGCGAGCTGAGCTGAGCTGAGCCGAGTGTGAGCTCTGGCGATTATGGTTAATTGATATCTAAGTTGCATTTGATTAATTGTAATTTAATTGGAGCTCGTAGAGTTTGGTCAATCATTTGGGGTGGCCCGGTTTTTCCACCTCGCCCCTCCATCGTCGCTTTTCAGCTGGGCCGCTGGAGCCCGGTTTCAAATGCGATTGGATTTGAAAAGAGTTCGCTTGATTTTTGCACCACCTGTCGGAGCTCGGCTTATGAAGGCCGATAAAAAATTGAAAAAACCAGTATCAAAAATAATTTCAACTGAAGGACCTGTTGACGGTGCAAACTTTAGTAAAATTCACCACGATGTCTGCCGAAGGACCTCACGTGAACCCCTCTAATGAGCCCTGAATGCGATCCGCAGACCCGCGGATCCCCGCCAACAATGGCCGACCTCTAAAGCGCTTACGAGGCGGCGTCCCGCGGCAGCAGAAGCGCGTTAATGAATCCTAGTCACAGGAGCAGCAGCAGCGGCACCAACAACAACAATAATCGTCGGCAATAATCATATTTAAACCCCAACAACAATTATATAGCCATAGTCAGCTATATAATGGACCAACGCGAGTCCGAGTCGTCGGCGCCTGGAGACCACGGGTTGTGGCCACGAACAATACGCGCGATTTAATCTGGATGTAATTCAATTTAATAACGAAATGGCGGGAGGGGCGTCGGCGTGGGCGGTTCACGGAGGCGGCGGCGTCGGCGTCGACGGCGACCGTCGAACGGTGGATCCTTGGAGGGTTTTTCTCTTGTTGTTGTTGGCAAAAATCCGCTTCCATTTGAACCTCAAATCATTGGCCAGGATAATGGATTTAATAAGTTTATTAGTGTGCGTGTGGCGAGCGTGTGTGGGTGTGGATGCGACTGAGTGGCTGAGTAGCTGAGGGGCGTGGGTAAGTGAGTGGCCGCGTGTGTGTGTGTGTGTAGGGGCTCAAAGTGCGATGGGCGGACGGACGGACGGACGGACGGGCCGCGGGACTCGATGCAAATTCGGACAATGGCAAAAATACGTGCGTACGTGCGCAAGTATTCAAAGCTTTTGTTGTGAAGCCGCTTAGCAGATGACTAAAAGGGGCGCGCGAGGGGCGGGGTCGACGCCGGTTCGCTGCCTGGACGCCCATTGTGCGCGCGGAGTCCGCGAATATTATGATCGGCCGAGGATTTTGTGTTTTTCTCATTAGCTCTGCTCCATGCCCGGGGCGTGACGTGGGCGGGGCCGGCGGCGGCGGTGGCGGTGGCTGCGGCCATCGACGGGCCCCTCATCCCGGTCCAGTTGGCAGGGCGCGGACGAGGGACCGTGGACGATGGAGGGATGGACAGAGGGCGGCTGGAGCAAAACGCGTTGACTTCGACGCCTTCGCTTGTTCAAGACCGAGAGGGGGCGCGTCGGCGACAACACTGTGACGATGGTGATGAGAACGATGATGATGATGATGAGGATGATGATGAGGATGATGATGAGGATGATGATTAAAAGGACGACGATGAGGAGGTCGAACGTAATGGTGAAGAAGATGAAGGTGATCATGAAGACGTCCCGAATGGTTTCGGTGTCTTGACAAGATGATGATGAGATTCGACAGAGAACCCGCGGCGATGATGAGGACAGCAATGATAATGATGATCATCATGATTATAATGATAGTGTTTATCGTTTTCATAATGACAATGTTTTTCATTATGATAATGCTATTCATAATGACAATGGCAATGCATCGTAATGAGGACGCCTTCGATGATGCCATTGGCCAAAGAGCACGGGGTATTTTAGAAATGTTGTTGTTGCTGCATTGGTTTTGTTGTAATGATGAGGTTATCAATGTTCCAGCGCTTGTTGTTGTATCGTGCGTATTACCATTGTTGTTCTTGTTGTTGTTGTTGTTGTTGCTGGCAGCTGCTGGCTATGTCAAGTCAAAAATTATGCTCTCTGCCGGAATTAATGCAACAACAATGAACAACAACGGCACGACCAACAAAAACTACAATTTCGAAGTCCACTCGCCGCCACCGCGATCGCCTAAAAGTGTGCAACGAATTTTGCATTTGCGATGCCGCCACGAGAGAGTGTGAGAGGGAGCGAGATGGGGAGAGGGAGGAGGCGATGGCGTGCGTGTGGGCGAGCGCGAGGCACGACTGACAGGCAGCGTTTTCAAAAATGCCTAATGCGGATTTCGCGGCCGCCGCCGAGCGCATCATTTTAAGAGCATGGCGATGGCGATGGCGATGGCGATGTCGGTGATGGCGGCGATGTTGGCCGCGATAAGAGCCCTGATTGCGGCGGCCATCGCCAGAGCCCTTGCGCCACCTAATGGCGGTCCTGTCGAGTCGGGTCGCGTCCGAGCGCGTCCGGGACTCGTGGCGTTTGTTGGTCCGACCGCCAAAGCGCGATAGCAATTTGTAAATTGGCCCATAATCAGCATCGATGACAATTTAATTTACTCGCCAACACATCACCACACAATCGCTCACACCAGCACCCCCTCACGCACACTCTCCCGCCCTGGCACACTCGCCATGTCCGGAAATACCCGCCCTCACACGCTCAATATTTATGCAAATAAATTTATCGTATTTATTTTAATTATCATCGCTCTCAATGGCTGCTCGAAATCCTCTTCAAATTTACAATTTTTATTCAATTGCTTTAAACAACAAGAAAACCATCTCCTTCTCGCTCTCACCCCTACCACCCTCCCCCCCTGCATCTCGTTCTCTCGCCCAGTAGCTGTCTCGTGATTTCCGTCTCGCACACCGCGCTCTGCCGGTGACCGCATGCGAATATTTAATAATTGGAATAATTAATAATGATTTCACCAACGCACGTTAAGCGAATTTTCGGCTCGGCTGTAATCTTTTATTCCCCAGCCCTCCCACGGACCTCCCCAACCCTCCCCCTTAGCCTCGTCCTCGTTCTTCGCCCCTCATCCTCGTCCTCGGTCTTTATGCATCGGTAATGCGGGCTCGAATTACCGCTATCGAGCGATATATCGGCGCAAACGTCGTCCCGTTCATTTTTAAATGCCTCTCGCTCCCGCTCCCACTCCCCACCACCATCGTCGCCATCGGAGTCCCCGTCATATGGTGGGCGAAGCGCCATCTGCTGCCGCCTCGTCGTCGGCCTTCGAAGAACCGGGGCTCGCTCGTCCTTTGTTCCCGAGAATCTGATGAAAGCATTTCCTCAGACCGGCTTGGAAACCGAATTCTCCGCCCAGGAGACAGGGAGAGCACGAAGATTCTGCCTTCGGTCCACGGCGAGGAGGACTCGAAGCCGTCGAAGAACCGCCAAGGCCTCGCTTAATTGGGCCACGGCAGGGCCAGGGATAAGCCGAGGCGACGAGGCCTCATTAGTCCTAATCTGAGTGGCAGCGACCGCGTCCCGCTGCCCTCGGGTCCTGGCAAAGCGCATGATTTACGACAACTGTTTAATCAACGATTACCAATCATCGATGCAGCCGCGCAATCACAACAACAGGGCGGCGACGACGAGGACGACGGGACGACGTCGAACCCCGCGGGGTCCTGCCTGAGCCACCCTTCGAGGAAGCCGCTGATCCGTTCCGCGCCGCCCCGCGCCCCGCGCCCCGTGCACGGAATCGCTCTTTATCCGGCGTCGAGTTATTATCAAAAAAAAAAAAAGAAAAAGACGGAGAGTGAGTGAGCCAGATAGCGGGGAGAGGCGGCCACGAAATGAAATTAAATGGAAATCGCGGCGCACAAACTGAAAACCTGATTACGTCGACCCGAGCGCGAGGGGCGGGCGGCGAGTTCGAAGGAAGCTCGGCGGTTCTGCTTCGCTCATTTTAACAGCGGCGCCCAGGTCGGGGGAAATTGAGAAGTTCAGACTAGAGATTTATCATCTTGCGGAAAGCACGAGACGTCCCATGGATTTAAAGACAGAAATTGATAAAGATAAGTCGGGATGGAGAGCGAGAAGCCGAATCCCATCGTCAGAGAGAGAGAGAGAGAGAGTGAGCTGGAGAGATCGAGTGGAGGGTGGGAATGAGAGGAGGAATGGAGGTATTTATAATGAGGAGCAGGCAATCGACGACTGTCGTTGCGATTGCCAGGCGATAAGCCGGAAGGCAGGACGCGAGCGACCTCCGCCCCCGCAGCCACCGACTTCGACTACACTTGAATTTATGAATTATTCCCGGCACCAGGAGCGAGATAGAGATATCACGTCGATATGACAGTGGGAAAATTGCGAAAATTGAAGGGCCTCGAGAGACCCACAAAGGCCTCCCGTAGTCGGTGGCGACGATCGACGGATTCGAAAATAGGGAGTTCAAGAGAGCAGTGAAAGAAATTCAAAAATAAAGAGTTCATCATTCTCCACTTCATGAGAGATTTGCAGTAATTTCAATATTCAAATTCAAAATATCTTTCATGTATTTTTTCAAATCAGGAGCCTCGTTAGACCTTCGTCTTGCCTAATCCCACTTCCCAGCATCAGAACATGTACTCAGAAATCAGAAACTCAAGCTGAACCCAGGCCAGTACCCGAACCCCAACCAGAACCCAAGGGCCAGGAGCCTCAGAGTATGCTACACATTTTAAAACTAATAACGACCGTTCAACCGAAGCGATGCGAGGCGAAGCAACGGACGAAGGGACGAACGATCCAATCTTAATGACTCGAGATTATATCTATGAAAATTTGAACAACTGACCCTCATCGTGGACAAGTGGGAGGACCGGGTGGGAGGACTTGACCAACTTGGCCACCAGTTTCGTATTTGCCGAAGGAACGGAACAACAACAAACACAACTCCTCAAAAAACAATGCCAATACCAATAACAACAACAACAACCACGACACCAACAAGGACAGCAACAACGTCTTCAAAACTAAAATAATCCCTAACGAAAATGCAATGGAAACGAACAGGAGCAGGAGCAGGGGGAGGGGGCGACGACGCTGGAAGTCTCTGCCAAGAAGGATTAGAAGGGTGGGTCGCAGGACGTGGCGAGGGTGCGCGAGTGTGAGTTTCTTACCTAATAATGAAATTGTTTATTATTTATTTGGAGCCGGAGGAGTGGAGGAACGCAGACTGGGCTTGGCCAAGGGGTCGCCGACACGACGTCTGCGATGATGATGAGGATTTGGGTGAGAAATTAAAAATTTATTGTAATAAGGATCGTTTAGAGGAGCTCCACACACACACACACACGCACTTACATGGTGTATGGGTCTTGGTCTTATCAGCGATTGACCAGTTGTGTCGAATTTCAATTTGACGGGATTGTCGGCATTTTCTTTTCTTGCCCGTCATTTTTGCATAGAAAGTGACCGGAAATTATTTGACCAACTATGTGTTCGTGTGTGTCTGGGTGTTTGCGTGTGTGGGACCTCGGTAAGATGTCAGAGGGTTTGCCAAGACGTTGGGTTCCTGGGGCGTCGGAGAAGCAATTAAGTTCAGTTCAACAATTTAACATTTAATCCTTGGCACGGCAAAGCCGCATAAATTAAACCAACGCTTAAATACTTTCCGGCACTTGGGGGAAACTTCGGAAAATCCTTGTTTTCCATCGCATCCCCTTCCCTTTCCATCTTGTTGTTGTTTCTTCCAGACTTGGCTGCGCCATAAAAGTTTCGTCTCGAAAAAACTGAAGAATCTTCCAATGCATGCATTTTAATTTATAAGCTCTCGCCTCGTCTTCTCCTACTTCTCATCATCATCGTCCCCATCCCACAGTCTCTGCCCTCGTCAGCCACGCTCGCAACTTGGTTTCGCATTTTATGTTGCATACTTGAAGGCGTTAACAAGCTGCAGCATCAGCCAAGCCCCGTTTAATCGCTTCAACTAACTTACACTTCGCTTCGGCGAGCTTCCTTCTCGCTCCCTCCCCTCCCCTCTCGACCCTCGATCTTTCGCGCTTTCAAACTTGGTCTTTCATCAGCGTCCGCCGTCTGCCGTCTGCCATCTGCCGTCTGGCGGCTGCAGGCGCGACGTCACATGTCAGTCTCTTAATGAAGGACCTTTTTACGAGCAAATCCCGCGCCACGAACCTGTCACGCCTTGGCCCTATGCCCCGTGAAAAGCATCAGCTCTCTAGTCTTTGGCTGCCGGACAGGAGGGAGGTCGCTGCACAAGGATCCGGTCTGGTTTGGCCCGGTCTTCCCCGAAGATTTTCTCTCAACTCCTTGAGATCCATCATCTATGCCTCAAGTGCCTTCGCAACTCGCCCAAGTCCGGCATTCACGGGGTCCTGAATGCCATTGTCGTGTCGAACCGAACCGAACCGAACTGAACCCAACCCCCTCCTACGCCTGGCGCAGTTGTTTCGTCTTCTTGTCTTGATAACTTGTCTTGTTCTGCCGAAGATTACCAATTCGCCTTCAGGCGCCCCAACAGAGCGAAAGAGCTCCGAGGAATGAGGGCCGAAAGCGATTAGACGGAACCCACACACAGTCGTCGCCATGGTCCAGTCCAGTCCAGTCCGGTCGGGCTCGGTTCATTCGTGGTCCTGGCCTCCGTCTTCTCGGCCACAGAGTTGTTGAGCAGAGGCGATGCTTTGATAGCTTTACATTGCCCTCTTACCCGAGAAGACACGTCTAGAAGGAAGCCAAGCAGCGGTCTTGAAGGAGTTCCTTAATACCTAGTAGTGGAACGAAAGGTCTCGACAATGGCGATTGGCAGCGGAGTGGAAGGAACTGGACCCAATTTCACCATGGAGATCGAGAACCACTTTGGTCACGGAACAGCCCGGGCCAGTCCAGGCCACTCGTCGGACTCGAGCGACCTCGTGTAGGGTGCCGGGATGGCACCTGGCTGTGGGTCATCATCGTCGTCGTCTTCGTTCTCGTCATCTTCGGCTGGCCGGAGCTCGA